>CM058239.1:26488811-26872256 GCA_030180135.1 Orychophragmus violaceus
AATAGGTCGGTCATAAGTGATAGCACTTTTGCCGTGCTATAATATTGTGCACCTACGATAGCGATAATTTCCCTTGCTATAGTTAGATACGAGCCAAGCCGAGCCAAGCCGAGCCGTATTAATTTATTATTATTATTATTATTATTATTATTATTATTATTATTATTATTATTTGTATCAATTGAATTTATATAAAAGAAAAGTTTGAAACAATTTTATTAGTAAACCAAAATGTTTATACAAAGAAACTCTAGCTAACTCAGAGATTATAAGAGAAGAACAATGGAAAAAGGCACTGCTGATTTTCCTTATTAGTTTCATTCGAACCAAGATACTACAACAAATGAAAGACAAACCATCTCATTATTGTGAAAGAAACAATCACCATAGTCTGCTGCTATGCCATGTGTTCTCTTGATCCAATACGATCTTGTTTCTTCAGCATCAACCCACATTGCCTTTAAGTAACGTGTATTCTTGATCTAATACAGAGCTGTCAAAATAAACTAACACAACGATTCAGAGTCAAGTTTATATGAGAATATAAACAATGCAAAAGACACAAGAACAAAGTGTTGTGTAGAAGTTTACACAACAACTCTCGTTAACAAACAATTAAAGCTGATATAAATATTTACATATATATACCTGTAGGAGCATATATAACTCTCGTTAACAAATAATTGCCACAACACAAACACTAACATGTAGGAGTATATGACTTCGCTAGAGTAGATGTACCTGATTTGTCTGTTGCTAAGAATGTCTATCCTTTTCTTGAATGAATTAGTCTATATATTAACATTGATTTCAGCTGAGAAAATGTTGTACCTCAAATCCCAGATCCTAACAAATCCGAAGACGATGTTCTGCGACAGAACATATCAGTAGAAGAAGCTTTTTTAGTGAATAAATACTTACAAGCTCGGTCCGTTTTCATCATGACCAGCAATGAGAAGAGAAACTCCAAATGGCCGAGATTGTAATAACATGGATGAAGAAATAGAATCAGTACTCATGAGTCATGTTGAAATCATGTAAGGATTAAACATGGATTTTCTTTCTATGAATGATTACAATCATAAAGCCTAAGCCAGGAGATGTGAAAGCAACTAAAGATTTTCAATTTGACTATCAGTTATTACCATTGATTCTTCATCTCCTTCACCAAACCGTAAAGCCAGATCACACAGTGCTTGTGTTGTCGACTCTACAGTCATTGGCTCACCATACGAGAATCTGTGGTTCTGTACAGCAGCAAACATGCAGTCAATAACGTAAAAGGTATTTTAATGCTAAAAGAACCCAAAAAAATCAAGAAACAGAAACCTCACTTGAGTCTCAACTCTTGCATGCTCAACAAGTGTACGGGCATCAGCAATTAGACCGCTCATGGCACAGCCAATATGGTCATCAATTTCCATAATCTTCTCCACACTGCTTGGTTCCTGAAAGTTAAAAAGTAGTATTTAAACATAGACTGAGCTATCACCATAACTAACTTTATCCTATCTCCAGATTTCATGGACAATGCAACCATCAGAAATTCAATTTGTTGAATCAAAGAAAATAATAAATCAGAACTTTGAGAAACAGAGAATCAATGTAAGCAGCCAAACCAGCAAAGGCGAGGTGATACGCTTCTCTACAGCAAGCACAACTCCTTCCTTTGTCTTTACTCCAATTGCAGTAGAACCAAGCTGTCTTTACTCCAATTCACCGCCCGATTGATATCTTCAGCATCGCCTTCAGCTACATGCGCAATGACTTCCCCTGTGCGTGGATCAAGAGTCGGGACCTTCTTACCTAAATCCCCAATTCAAATTATAAATTATTAGTGTTCATGGAAAGGGCATCTCAAGACTCAAAACTTTCTCTGTTCCTGAAATGAACACATATTTTATAAATGAAACCTTTACTTACCAGAAGCAGCGTCTACGAAGTTCCCATCGATGAGGAGCTGTGTGTAAGAAACTTGAACCGACGGGCTTATGATTTCTTCGGCTATAGAAGAGGTTCCTAATCTCCTTACGATCCTACTTCCATTGTAACAGTTTCTCCCTGAAAATCATCATGTTTAATACATCATATTTTATATCTCTAAAATTGTGCTAACTTCTCCAAATTAACGTGTTATGTCTTGGTCATTATATTTCATGATTAATCGAAACAGATCATACTTGAATCTATATATTACAACAACATGAAGATAGTTTCGGAGATTCACTGAATCAGAGACATGGAACAGAGGTTGTTTTGTATGTGTGAGTTACCTTGAGAACGAAAGAGAAAGGGAGGCGTCAACGACAGAGGCTCTCTGGCAGAGGAAGAGCTCTTCCTGGGAAGAAGAAGAAGAAACGAATTAGGTGGCAGAGCTCTTTTAATCAGAGAAAGACAAAGAGTAAGAAAAACTGTACCATATGTGGAAGCTTTATCAACGACCCAACCATTGACGCTAACGAGCCCCAGCCGAATTTGACTGCACGCGAGCTCGGCTAACTCCATGGACACGAGAAGAGATCCAAGAATCAAGTCGAGTCTTCCCTTTCACGGTCTCGACTGTCTCCTCGAGTTTGAGGCCGGCGTTATTGACTCCTCCGTGTTGAGCCACCGCAGAGGAAGAGATGACGCCCTAGCCTCGCCGATCTGGGTGTAGAACGGAGGAGGATGAGAGGTAATCGATGGAGATGGTCTTAGCAAGAGGGGAAGAAGCCCTAGCCTCGCCGCCGCTCATGTTTTCTCCACCAACGAGAGGTAATCGGAGCTGGATGGGGTGTCGATTAGGTCGAAAAAGAATAATGAATTGACGAGAGAAGATAGAGAGAAGATAGAATTTTCTGGTCCTTTTTTCCGAAAATTTTACTATGGCGCTTCTGAAATTTTCAGGAAAATTTTGCCGCTTTTACTTAAGTGTCGGCGGGATAAGTAATTTTAGTCTCCCGCTTACTGAATTTTTATCATAGCATTTAGAAAACGCTATTATACGGTTACCAAAATTACAAAATTATTTTTGATAGCACTTCTGAAAACCGTGCTATCGTGAAATGCTATCAATGCTCCTTTTTTGTAGTGTAGTCATGAAATTAAAATAGAAATTTATAAAACTGGCCCTAATAAAAATATGCACAGCGAGTTAACAACGGACGAGTGTGGACAAGAAGTAACATATTGTTGGCAAAAAAAAAAGGGCTATTTACCTTTTAAATAAAAAGTCAACAACGAAATGTTCAGAACTTCATAGACGTATCCATTGACTTTTTTAATTCATGGCAGAAGAACATTTGTATTCTCGGCTCAAAGTCATTACTTCGCCGATCATCAGCTAATAATTGTTAATGAATTGGCGACCAAATATAGAAAATTTAATGAAAACTGTTCAGAAAAAGACAACTCAGTTCTCCTGTAAATAACATGACTTACTTTTGTCATCTATTACCTGTAAATTCAATGATTTAAAAGAGCAGGAACTATATTTCTTTAATAATGATTGAATTGACAAAAAAAAGGGACTTGTTTTTTTTTAGATTGGGATTCGTATTCGCTGGCTTGGCCTCCTAACTATATTTGCCTTAGTTGGCAAAGGATTCACATGGATTCTCTTCACATCAACCAATACCATAACACGTGATCAAGAAACCCTTTTTATCTTATTTTCTTTCGTTTTTCCAGAAGACAGAAGAAGAAAAGATCATCAAGACCGATCTTGTAGACTTTTCTTTTTTTCGTCTTCTGTCCAAAAACTAGAAAGAAACTTTTCAAGAATAAGAAAGAAAGAAGAATCTCATAGAATCTTGAGCTTCTCGACAATGGAGTCTTTGAAGAACAGAACATTGTTGAAGATCATTGTCCTCGGAGATAGCGGGTATAATCATTTTCTCAGCCTTTTTATTTCAAGATGATCGAGACTGATAATGATTCAAATGGAGAGTTTTTTCTGTTCTTTTCTATTAAAAAAAAAATTAATCATAATTTTAAGAGGAATATCTTTTGTTGGTCTTTTCTGAATCTCTGTTAACGCAGGGTGGGCAAAACTTCATTGATGAACCAGTATCCTCTTTATATATTATCGTACAAAGTTATAAATTGGTCTGTTTCTGTTAAATATTCGGTTTGTATTATGCTCAATCTTTAAGAAACCTTAACTTGTGACTTAAGATACGTGTACAAGAAATTTAACCGGCAATATAAGGCCACGATAGGAGCAGATTTTGTCACCAAGGAGCTTCACATTGAAGAAAAACCTGTCACTTTACAAGTAAATTTAGAACTCATCCCTTGTTTCACAATTCAAGGCACATTTCGATGCAGAGAATATCTAATGAAACTCTGTTTTTTCAGATATGGGATACGGCCGGACAAGAGAGATTCCACAGTCTAGGAGCCGCATTCTATCGAGGTGCTGATTGTTGCGTTCTTGTCTACGATGTAAACGATCTCAAATCTTTTGAAACTCTCAATACTTGGCACACGGAGTTCCTCAAACAGGTTTTGCCCTAATCATTCCTTTCTTGCGCGATACGTTATAGCTATTGTGTATTTATTTTCGCAAGTCTGATCAATTTGATTCCGTTTACTGATACTTTCCAGGCAAATCCTATGGAACCTGAGACATTTCCATTTGTTTTGATTGGGAACAAAACCGATGTAGATGGCGGAAACAGCCGAGTTGTAAGACGATATTCTTTATGATGTTACTCCTCTTAAGACCCATCAAATAAAAACCCTAATATCAGCAATTTGGCTTATGCAGGTTGCAGAAAGAAGAGCCATCGAATGGTGTGGTTCAAAAGGAAACATACCGTACCATGAAACCTCTGCAAAGGAAGATATCAATGTGGATGAAGCTTTTTTGGGTGTTGCACACAAATCTCTCTCCAATGAACGTAAACAAGACAACACGTGAGTTTCTACATAATTTTGTTCTATTTTTATTCACAGATAGATCTAACTCTTAGCCATTTTACGAATGTTTCATATTTGATTTTTGTTTTCTTTGAATTTACAGATATTTCAGAGACATGTCTGTATCTGTTAATGAAATTCTTGGGGAGGAGACAAGAGGTGGTTGTGCTTGTTGATTCATATTCAACATATCTGATCAATAATTAATATCGATTCCCAGCTGTTTTGCTATGAATCTTTTTTTTAAATTATATATTGGTTTATCAATTATAGAAGTTTATTAACGAAGAAAACTGATATATGCAACTATCTGAGTGTTTTGATTTCTGTGTAGCATTTTCTTTAATTTATGTTTTAAGTCTACGTTGATACATTCACATAATCCAAATCACTTGATATTTTTTCGACCTACCATAATGATCATTTTATTTTACTGCTAAAGCCGCAACCTTTATGTTTGATATTTCAAAAAGAAAACATAGTTTTCTGGTTTTGATTCCACTTCTCTTTAGATTAGGTTAGCGTAGAATATCGGGACCCAAAAATCGAACCTAGTCCGACTCAAAATAAAGGAATTGAACCGAATCAAATCGGATCCGGTGTAAATATCGGAATCGATTTTGAAAATAGTGAACTTTACTATGAGAATACATGAGATTTTTATAAGCTCAAACAAGACCTTCATGTTCAAAAAGTAATATACAAGGGAATTTTATGCTTAAATAAAAAGATAAATTAGTAATCTCACATTATGGTTTTCTTATCACCCATTTAGCCATTGGATTTTAATGGAGAACCAGATTTTTTGGCTGAAGATGTTTTTGGACTTGAAAGTACTGAGAGTTTTTTATGTGCATTATTTAAAATGAATGGTGAGTAAACTTTCCAGCAAATAAACAGTTTATATATTTGTTATTACGAAATTTCGATCTAGTCCGAAGAGGTTTTGGTTACAATCAAAGAGGTCCGGATTAACAAGATGATAATCTATTTAAATGGAGGTCGGAAACTGTTTTGTATCAATGATTAGGCCGAAACCGAACAATAAACATGATTACGAGGTGAGAGTCCGTCGATCGACGTGCTCCCTAAAGTTTGCTTATGCTCGTCACTTTATAAGCGTAGCTTGGAGCCTTCACAAGTTACAATGTCTAAAATGAACAGTGCAAAGTTTCTTTATAGTAAAAGCAGTTTGACTTCTTGTTGGGATGTTGAATCCTCGCGGGCCTTATTCTTTGGGTCGAAATATTTTTGATGAGACGACAGATTTCAATGGGCTTATGAATGGGTGCTAAACCCATATCTAACAAGTAGTTCTCCCCCAGTTCGTCGGTCTTCGGCTTAGGTTGAAGTCGATGAATTTGAATTTCTAAGTCAGGCAGAAATCTGATCGGATTATCTGGCTTTGCTTGGTGCTGATTGGACCGTTGGAATCTTTCACGGTTTTAAGGAGTGAAGAGACGCGAGCCACGGGCTGAATGACTTTTCGAGTTTATAGATGTCTCTATAAATCCATCTTTCTGAGTCTTTGTCTCTTTGGTTTCCATCATTTTGCTTAGGTAATTGCCCTTCCTTTGTGATTCTCGTCTCATATCTGTTTTGCTGAGACGTTGTGTTTAGTGACCCTTTGTTTTCCCCGATTCGGATTATCGGTAATCGGCATCATCATTTATTATCTTAGTCTCGAAGCTTCATCAACTGGGCTTTTGCTTTCGTCAGCGAATCACTTTTTGAATAGGTATGTCATGCTTTTCCCGATTTATCTCCCTTTTTGTCCCAAAAGTTTATTCTTTCTTCCGGTATCTGGGGTGGTCCGCATCTTGAGGCAATTTCTTATGACGCTATGTCATTTTTGTTGATTTTTGATATTGTTGGTGATTGTTGCTCTTCTGCTTTTAATTAAGATATTGAAGATGAGCTGGAGGATAATTGAGCTGCCTAATTATGTTTTGAGTGTTCTCGTGGTTGTCCCCAATAATCCTCTCCGGTTCCTATTCCTATCGAAGACGCGAGCGTCGCTCAGCCGATCGAGCAAGTAGTTGACGAACCGTTGACTCCCTCTCATCAAGTTGAGAAGGAAAGGACGGTTGCCCACGAGGACCAAAACGTCGGTGTAGAGGAGGTAGGTAATGAAGGGGACGAGGTCGGTCATGATGAAGAGTTTTCTTTCGATGACGATATTCTTTCTGAAGAAGCGAGAGAGGATCTGAGGTCGAATGGGACGAGATCGATCATGATGATGAGTTTGATTTCGATGATGATGTTTTTTCTGAAGAAGTGGGTGAGGATTATGAGATCGAAGGGGACGTTAATTGGCCAAATAAGAAAAGGCGTAGATCGGAACTGGATGATGTATTTGCTGATTTTGTTGGTTTAGATCTTTCTGTTAAGGAATTAGACCGTGTGGAAGGCAAAACTGATTTACGCGTCCAGGATGCTCTCGATCATGCCGCGGAGAGACGGGCGAAAAGGCTGTTGGAAGGGCATGAATCCAAACCGGTGGATTATTCGTTCACATATCGTCGTAGGGGAACGAGTTTAATATTTACACAACAAGCTTTCTTGTATGAACTTTTTCAGTATCTGAGTTTGGAGCCTTATCGTGGTTTGGCTCCTTTTGACGAGATGCACGAGCCGCGACTGCAGAAGGATATGAGTCAGCATTTTGCGATGGTGCGTGCCTTTGTTGACTAATTTTGTGGGTATTTTGGGTGTCTTTCCTTATGTTGCTTTATATTTTCATGTTCTTGTCGATCTTAACTGCCTCAAAGGGTCCTACGAAGAGCAGCTGCGGGCCGCCAGATCCAAAGAGGGGGATCTTATAGGGAATGTCGAGGGGTTGCGAGAGTCTGTGCGGGGGCTTAAAAATGCGCATAAGAGGCTTGCTGAATCTGATGTCGTAAATGCCGAGTTGAGGGAGCAGATTTCCAGGCTCGTGGAAGAGCAGCAGAGATTTCAAGATGAGACTAGGGGAAAAGTTAGCTCCCTGAAGTCGGAGGTTGAGTCTCTTAAGTCTGAGTGTGAACGCCTTCGAGTCTCCCATGAAAAAGTCGCTCTTGACGAGCGAAGGAAGATTCACAGGAAAGGTTCATAGCATCTCTTCAAGATTAGGCTAGAGAAGAGGCAGGAGATGCCAGTAATGAACAAATTGCTAAAGTTGCACCAAGTTATTGCTCTTCCTGGTGCTTTTGAGCTTTTTATAGAAAAGGGGATTGGGATTCCCTCTGCTCGGATCGATCAGCTCAAAGACTAAGCTACTATGAAGACCATTGTTCTTGACGAGGGGACCTTCGTATGACTCCGATTGACGATCAGGAGAATGAAGACGTGTATTTGGAAGAGTCAGTAGGTTGCCCAAGGGGGACGAATGTCGTGCTTATTACTGCCGAAGTGGCTGCTGGGTTACGAGCTCTTGGAATTTCAAAATGAGCCATGTGTTTCGTCATGTTGTATTGTTGCTTATTTTCTTCCTTTTTATTTTTTTAGAAGTGTTTTCCCCAACTTTGGTTGTTTATTTGGTTTTGAATTATCCTTGATTTTTCATGAGTTGGGTATTCCTTTCCTCCCCCTTTTTAATGAAAAATTTGGGTTGGCGAGTGTTCGAGCCGTTCTGGTGCTTGTCTCATTTTTTGTGTTTGTTCAAAACATTTAAGTTTTGCGGATTCCGTGTCGTCGTTTTGACAACTATTCATCACTTGCCATGGGAAAAGAAATGACGTTTCTCATTTAATATCACCTTGGTAGTTGTTGCAGCGCATTTATCGTTTCCTTGGTAACCGTTGCTTTTCTTGCTATAAATGTAGTCTTTTCTGGTTTTATTGTGGTTTATCTTTTCCTTCTAAAGGAAGCTTCAGGCCTTTGGGATTTTATTGCATTGGGTACGAGGTCGGGAGTTGGCGAGCTTGCTGATATGGTTGCTCCACAGAGGATTCCTTTGTGTTTTTATTTTATTGGCCTTTGCGATGTTTTGGGCTATATGTGGATCCTACTTTTAGGCCGATCTGGTGCGTCATTCGTTTCAGTAATGTATTCCTCGTTGTTCTTCTGGTGCGGGTGTTGCCTTTTATGTGTGTATCTCTTCATAAGATTCTTGCCTTTTATTTGTTATATGTTGGTCCAACTCTTTCCCTTTTTTCACAGGGAGGCTGTCAGTAGCTTACGATGTGCTCGTCTTGGATACCGTGGGTGACTTTATACCTCAAGACAGTTCGTGTAGCGTACCCGTTCTGCGGTCCCGATGACCTTTATGGACATCACAAAGTGCTTCCTTGATTCTTTTGAGGGGAAGGGGGGTCGCTTGACCTTTTAAGCTGTTGGAATTCAACAAAGATTTGTGGTGGTATTGAGGTAGTCTTTCAAGAAACTATCCCTTCGTTTGTCTTTCTTTCTTTTATTTTTTGGTGTGTTTTGTATGTCCTCTTGTACTTTGTTGAAGAGAACGAATAAGATGAGGTTCCTCCGTTTTTACTTCATTGCGCTCATTGTTGCTGAGGTGCTTTTCCCCTCCTTCCTCTTTTTTTTTGTTTATGAGAGATGCGTTAGGCGACGCACATGCGTGAGTAAGCGTTCTGATTTTTCGTGTTCTTTGTTGGGAGTGCGCTTGCCTTCTAAGAATATTTTGGGGTGCGAGCTCAAGCCCGGCTTTATCTTTATTCTTGTGGGTGTGAGCTTGGGCTCGGCTATGTTCGCCTTTGTCATAAATATTGTTAGGTGAAAGTTTGAGCTTGGCTTATCCGGTTTTTAATTTTCAGGTGCGAAGCTGTGTTCGGCTTTGTGTTATAAATATTTATGGGCAAGTTTGGGCTTGGCTTATCCTGTTTTCAATTTCCAGCTGTGAAGCTGTGTTCGGCTTTGTTATAAATATTTAGGGGCAAGTTCGCTCTTAGCTTATCCTGTTTATTTTTTTCAGGTGCGAAGCCGTGTTCATCTTTGTTATAAATATTTAGGGTCAATTTCGGGATTGGCTTGTCCTATTTTTAATTTTCAAATAGGAAGTTGTGTTCAGCTTTGTTATAAATATTTAGCGGTAATTTCGGGCTTGGCTTATCCTGTTTTTATAGTTCGGGTGCGAAGACGTGTTCGGCTTTGTTATAAATATTTAGGGGTAAGTTCAGGTTTGGCTTATCGTGTCGAAGTCCTCGAATTTGATTGTGCGAAAGAGGTTCGTCTTATCCAATTCTCTCGAAGAACTTATGCGGGTCTGGCCCCGGCTTAAGATTGTCGAAATTGACAATGTGGCGCGATGCCACTGTGTATGAGACAAGTTGGTTTGATCGATCATTTGTCCAGAATGTCGATGCTTTATAATTTGATGTATGTGAGTGTATCTGTAAAGGATGATTCTTAGTTATAGAAATATAAATATGGTTGTACCTCGTAGAGGTTGCCTATGTACTCTCCGGAGAGAGATCAAGCCGAGCGTAGTTCTTTCTTTTACAAGTTTTGAATCCGGAGCTCGATTGCTTACATAGAACGAGATAAGATAAAAAAAGGAATTCCTATGTAGAAAGTTGGAACCTGGCCTCAAGTTTTTTTTTGGTGAATTCGGGGCTTGCTAGAGTGGTTCTTTTAGTAAGGTTGTAGGTCCCGTCCGGCGATTTTGATCTTAGGTCCTTGATTTTTGTTCGCGGAGGGTTGTCGACGTTGCGCGTTCGTTCGAGTAGCTCGTCCTTGAGAACTCATGACTCCCCGATAGTGTGAATGTTCCTTCTGGGATCGGGAATCTTACACATTGATGGTAAGTCGAGGTGACTGCCTTCATCGTGTGGATCCAAGGAATGCCTAAGATGGCGCTCTAGATTGTAGATAGATCGATTATGATGAACTCAGTGATCTTGGTTATCTGTCTGACGCGTACAAGCAGTTCAACGATTCCAACTGCGGTTGTCGTTTCGTCGACGGAATTGGTGAGTGATTATTCTGATCGCTCTATCTCTTGGTTCCCGGATGCCGTTCTTTTTAGGAGTTCTTTAAATATGAGGTTGATCGAGCTTACGGTGTCAACCAAGGCTTTAGTTACTTTGTAATTGCCTATTTGGAGCTTGACGAGCGGGTTGTTGTGTGGTTCGTCCATCTCTCTTTCGTTGTTCGAGGCAAAAGTAATTTTGCCTCTGATATTTGGCTCGTTGGCAGAGCTCCTTTTCGCTGTGTCTCTGGCTTCTGATTACATGTTGTTATCGATCATGTCGATTGCTATAGTCGAGTAGTCCTCCCATTATCATGTTGATGTGTTTCTTTGGTGGGGGAGTTCTTTCTTTATTGTCATCTTGAGCTCGTTTTTTTTTACTGGCGTCGGCGTTGCTTTGTTCTGCATGTTGCGTGTTTCCTTGCTTTTTTTCATTTTCCTCGGAGAAGCTGAACTCGTTCGCCGTCGTTTTTTGGTTGGTGTTGTGTTGCTTGTTTCTCGGCAGGCCCTGCTTGTGTGTTTCTATTTGTTATGTTTGTTTCTCCTTTCTGGTATTCTCCGAGAAAACGATTTCGTAAATGGAGACATACATTGGTGTCGTGTTCGGGCCTTTGGTGGAAGGTATAAAAATATTTATCTTTCTCGCTCGCGGCAGTGTTCTTGCTCCGTGTCCGATTTTGCGGATTGCCTATCTGATCGCGCTTGTCTTGCTCACTGACATAGTAGGACGTCGTTTTCTTGCCTTCTTTCTTTGAGTTCTTGTACTCCTGGTTGTATTGCTGGCGCACTCGACGTATTCTGGCGTTGTTGTTTTTTTGTAGATTTTGTTGATTCGAACTTCCTAGCGAGCAGATCCTTTTCTTTCTCTATCTCGACGAAGACGGTTGCTCGGTGGAGGGCGTCTTCGAGAGTTTGAGGTTTGTTTAAGGCTAACTTGTTGCGGAATGGTGATTCGTACCAGAGTATGTTTCATAGTACTGGTAGCCCTTCATTATCAGTCACCGATATATTAGAGGCGATGACCTTTAACATGTCGATGTACGACCTCATAGATTCCTTTGGCCCTTGACTCACCGTTCAGAGGTGGGTGCTTGAAGCTCCTTATTGAATGATCATGGAATAGTGCTTGAGGAAAGTAGTCGGTAATTGTTGATAAATGTCGATGGAGTGTGCCTCGAGGCGTGAGAACCAATTGATGGTGGCACCGCTTAAATTTAGTGAGAAAAATTTAAACCAACATTGATATATAAGAGGAAATCTTGGTTCAGATTCACTATAAAATTGTTTACTTGTGCAGGACCGGTGGATGTTGTTGATGATGTAACAGGTGGACTAAAGCTTATGTAACAACTCTTAGATTCAATGTGGCCACATATTTGACTACTTTCAAATATTCAAAATTCGCCGCAGTCCTCAAGGAGAGCCCCGTAAGCCTTGGAAAAATATCAACATAATGAAAATTAAACCTTGTAAATCTTATACTTTCTTATTCCTAGGCATATATAAACCGTTTTTTTTGGGTCAACGCTTCATTTTTTGTTCACTTTTGAAGTAGCTTCTTTTCCTGATTTTTTTTATCAACATACCATTTTTTAATTATCAACTAACAAAACTAGGATCGGGACGAATCTAGAGGTTTAGATTGTATCAATCTACCCTTATGTGATTCATGTTGAATCATATACTGCAGAGCGCATGACGGAGTCTAGATCCCTGCGGCTAATGTGGAGAAGGTGAGCTCCCTCCGAAAGTTGGTCCTCGAAGAAGCAACCCACAATGTCCAAAAGTTCTACAGAATCTGAGTATCGATCACTATCGGATACAACTTCCGAAATGACCTGGATCAGCTCTGTCCTAAAAGGCCTCTCTCACTCCTCACCAAAACTGCGAAGAGACGGTGAAAAATGGCGGCTTGGCTTACCGCAAGTCCCTACACGCAAACTGCCTTCCTTTACATTGTTCCGCTGGTTCTAATTATTTACTTTACGACTCTTGAACAAACTCTCCTCTTTCTAATCCGTGCGTCAGTGATAGTTCAGAAAGGAAGAAAGTTAGGAAGGAAAGACGGGAAGCTAGGTTAGGTATATATAGCGATTGCAGATGGTGCACCAGTTTCGTATACAGTCCTTCACTCTACCTGAGCTACTACCCGTCACCATTTTGTTCTCAACTCGTTCAGGCAAAGGTTGCGTTCTTCTATGCAAGAAGAAGACTTAGAAAGAACAAAGAAGTTTGGATCCAAAAAAAGGCGGGTGAGCGACTCACCACAGATTTGAGCTGGCACATAGACTAATAGGAAGACTGGCTTTCAGAGGTCTCTGGAGAAAAGAGTAGTAGCTTTGGTGATGCCAATAGACAGAAAGTGAGTGCTTGATGTATCATATCTGGATCCGGATTCGTCGGATCCGTGATTTTACTATCCGGATCCGGCTTTCCCGGATATCCGAATTTCGGATTCCGCCTAGATATTAAAATATCCGCGGATATCCGGATCCGGATCCATTAAAATAATTAAATGTTTTAAATATAATTAGAAAATAAATATTTTATCTAATATTTTTTAAAAATAAATTAATATTTATTATAATACTATGTGTTTCCAATATGCCATGTCCAGAATGTCGATGCTTTATAATTTGATGTATGTGAGTGTATCTGTAAAGGATGATTCTTAGTTATAGAAATATAAATATGGTTGTACCTCGTAGAGGTTGCCTATGTACTCTCCGGAGAGAGATCAAGCCGAGCGTAGTTCTTTCTTTTACAAGTTTTGAATTCGGAGCTCGATTGCTTACATAGAACGAGATAAGATAAAAAAAAAGGAATTCCTATGTAGAAAGTTGGAACCTGGCCTCAAGTTTTTTTTTTGGTGAATTCGGGGCTTGCTAGACTGGTTCTTTTAGTAAGGTTGTAGGTCCCGTCCGGCGATTTTGATCTTAGGTCCTTGATTTTTGTTCGCGGAGGGTTGTCGACGTTGTGCGTTCGTTCGAGTAGCTCGTCCTTGAGAACTCATGACTCCCCGATAGTGTGAATGTTCCTTCTGGGATCGGGAATCTTACACATTGATGGTAAGTCGAGGTGACTGCCTTCATCGTGTGGATCCAAGGAATGCCTAAGATGGCGCTCTAGATTGTAGATAGATCGATTATGATGAACTCAGTGATCTTGGTTATCTGTCTGACGCGTACAAGCAGTTCAACGATTCCAACTGCGGTTGTCGTTTCGTCGACGGAATTGGTGAGTGATTATTCTGATCGCTCTATCTCTTGGTTCCCGGATGCCGTTCTTTTTAGGAGTTCTTTAAATATGAGGTTGATCGAGCTTACGGTGTCAACCAAGGCTTTAGTTACTTTGTAATTGCCTATTTGGAGCTTGACGAGCGGGTTGTTGTGTGGTTCGTCCATCTCTCTTTCGTTGTTCGAGGCAAAAGTAATTTTGCCTCTGATATTTGGCTCGTTGGCAGAGCTCCTTTTCGTTGTGTCTCTGGCTTCTGATTACATGTTGTTATCGATCATGTCGATTGCTATAGTCGAGTAGTCCTCCCATTATCATGTTGATGTGTTTCTTTGGTGGGGGAGTTCTTTCTTTATTGTCATCTTGAGCTCGTTTTTTTTTACTGGCGTCGGCGTTGCTTTGTTCTGCCTGTTGCGTGTTTCCTTGCTTTTTTTCATTTTCCTCGGAGAAGCTGAACTCGTTCGCCGTCGTTTTTTGGTTGGTGTTGTGTTGCTTGTTTCTCGGCAGGCCCTGCTTGTGTGTTTCTATTTGTTATGTTTGTTTCTCCTTTCTGGTATTCTCCGAGAAAACGATTTCGTAAATGGAGACATACATTGGTGTCGTGTTCGGGCCTTTGGTGGAAGGTATAAAAATATTTATCTTTCTCGCTTGCGGCAGTGTTCTTGCTCCGTGCCCGATTTTGCGGATTGCCTATCTGATCGCGCTCGTCTTGCTCACTGACATAGTAGGACGTCGTTTTCTTGCCTTCTTTCTTTGAGTTCTTGTACTCCTGGTTGTATTGCTCGCGCACTCGACGTATTCTGGCGTTGTTG
Source organism: Orychophragmus violaceus (assembly GCA_030180135.1). NCBI lineage: Eukaryota > Viridiplantae > Streptophyta > Magnoliopsida > Brassicales > Brassicaceae > Orychophragmus > Orychophragmus violaceus. The sequence continues at coordinate 26,503,665 of CM058239.1, forward strand.
CTTTTTTGTAGATTTTGTTGATTCGAACTTCCTAGCGAGCAAATCCTTTTCTTTCTCTATCTCGACGAAGACGGTTGCTCGGTGGAGGGCGTCTTCGAGAGTTTGAGGTTTGTTTAAGGCTAACTTGTTGCGGAATGGTGATTCGTACCAGAGTATGTTTCATAGTACTGGTAGCCCTTCATTATCAGTCACCGATATATTAGAGGCGATGACCTTTAACATGTCGATGTACGACCTCATAGATTCCTTTGGCCCTTGACTCACCGTTCAGAGGTGGGTGCTTGAAGCTCCTTATTGAATGATCATGGAATAGTGCTTGAGGAAAGTAGTCGGTAATTGTTGATAAATGTCGATGGAGTGTGCCTCGAGGCGTGAGAACCAATTGATGGTGGCACCGGTTAAATTTGAGACGTAAGAGATGGCAGAAACCGACATCACATTCCTCGGGGGAGAACTATGCTTATCCCATTGTGATGCTAAAGGTTGTTATGTACTGTCGAGGATTCGAGCTTCGCTCATAGGTCGGAAACTTGATATTTCCGGGATGTCTGATTGGCTTGTCCGTTATCCTACTTATAAATAGCCTTTTTTTACGTTTTATTAAGGACTTGGTCAGTTTCAAGGGCTGAGCTGGTTGCCTCATGGACTTTCGAAGTCATATGGTTAAATTTTTAATTATTATTTAAATATTTATGGGTTATCTGTGAATATCTGTAAATTTAAGCGGAACAGATGTAAATAGACCATTTTGGATTTACCGATTTAGTAGTCAACTAGTGTTCGGCCCGTGCGTTTGCACGGGCTAATTGTTTAACTGAAAAAAAATTATGGTTAAAATTATGTTTCCACTTGAAATCCAAAAGACTATAACATTGCACAAATAGAAAAACCCAAGAGCAGATTCGTCATAAATATACCAATAGAGACTATGCCCAACAGCTTTGAGATAGAGCTTAGAGACTACACACAACTTTCATAGTTTTAGATAGCTTTTGCAAACTAAGAACTTCTACTGAAATTCACTCACATTATCTTAAGTTATTATAGTCTTGCTATACTAAGAAATGTATCTTGCAATTATAAGTAATACAAAGCATCTACCGGCTTTGGTTTAAAGCATAAGAATTGAGAAACAATATGTGTGTGCTACATTGGGCTCCACCGATGCTCACGAGAGTTCCCAGTACTTTGGCCACACCGTGTTTCCTGACCAGGTCTATGTGCTCTAACCTTGATACACAGAGGAAGATCAATGTTAGACTCATAGAAGAACATGATGAGAACGATATTTCCATCAAACAGCTTAGTAGGTACCTTAGGGCACAAGCCATGATAAAAGTGATGGCATGAACGGAGTTCTGTATTGCAGAAGCAAACGTTGGAGTTGCATAGTACAGTCCCATTAGATAGAATCCTTGGTTTGCTGTGATTCTGATGTTAAAACACACAGAGTTTCAGAAGTGTAAGCAATTATTTTAGATTATGGAATCAATTGGTGATCAGTGATCATAAGAAGAAAGCTTTGGTCTTCTTTTGTTCTGCTTACCCAATGAGTGCCAAGAGGAAAAACTGAACCAATAAAGAGATAGTGTGTGGAGGCCTTTCCTTTCTGTTGAAACAATGCATTGTTAAGAATATTAACAACCAAAAAGAAAAGATTTAAACTTTGTGATCTTATCCAACAAATACCCCCACATGAGTCAGAGATACAAACTTTATGAATTACACAAGCAACCCAAATGACTAATGAGATCAAAGACATAAACTTTTTGAGGCAAAGCAAAAAAATTCAGATGAGATCAAAGGTTCAAACTTTCTGAAGTTACACAATAAACCCATATGAGAAACAGCACACACCTTTTAATGTTAAAAATGTTTTATCACAAAAATCACATATACCCATTCTAGCAAACTCTGGAACTGAGAGATGACAGGACTTACGTATCGAGGAAGTACGCGAAGGGACCTATAAGAAGAAGGGCAAGAAGATTCCTATAAACAGGATACACAACTTTGCTGACACCAATGTTAAGAGCAACACTTGAGACAATGTGGAAGCCTGCAAAACAGAACTGAAGTGTGATCAATGCCACCAAAAGACGAAGACATGATCAGACAAGACTTGAAAAGTCAACTTGAGTCTTGTTCCAATAATTTAATTTTATGTGTCTCTTTCAATCTCATCTTCTTCTTTAATCATACTCACATCAACCACATGTTTCTTCGTCCGTTCACCGCAAAGGCTCAAAAACTTGACTTTCACTACGGGACGGTTAAGATATTCAGACGTCTTCTTCTTATTCGAAGGAGAAACAAATTTTTTTTGTTAATGGATATCGATGGAGAACAATTTTTTTTTTCTTATCAAGAGAGTAACAGTTTTGATCCATAACCTCACGATCTGATTCTCCTCTACAATTGCTATGAATAAAAGATAGAAAATGAAAGTGTGAGAAATTACCAACAATCGATTGGGGGAAAATTCTTTAAATCTTGACAACAAAGTTGGTTTGATTGATGCTTATATCATATCTCCCTGTTTCAGAATGAGACAAAATAAAGTTATTTCAGATCGGGAATGATATTCAAATTGAAAACTATCAAACATGTAAGATTCGTTACAATTATAAATGTCTATGATCCGCAGGAATGTGGAACAAAGATAACCAAAACTGATGCATAAGAGTTATTAATACAGATTTGCAAAACAGAATACACAGGCAATATCTAAGTTGAATAATGAATCGACAAACATAAACATGTACAAATTCATAGAGGTAGAAATAAATATTATATCGGAGTGATAACTTGTCTTTGAAATCGAGAAAATGATAAAGGGTAAGAGGAGAAACACCGATTACATGTATGGAAAGAGCAACCTATGATATAACTTAAAAAAATGTTACGAAAAAAAATTGGATACCTTAGCATCGAGAAGAAGAAGATCCATGACAGAAAATTCATCAGGCTTATCTTTTTTGGAAAATCCCCAAAGACGAACTATATAGACTTTTATTTTACACACACCAGAGGCCGGAGTGAAATCGGAAATAGGTATGGAATCAAGGGCATCTTGATCAGCCTGCAGATGCGATCAAACGAAGGAACATAATCAAGAAGGTATCACCGTATAACTAAAAATTGATGATTTAGAGATAAAGAAAAAATGGGTTAAATTACCTCTGAAACTTGATGGGTTAGAGATTCGATTAACGGTTGTTGCAGAAATAGATCCAGAACTGGGTAAGAGAATCGGATGAAGAAATAAGAGTTTTCATAGCTGAGGTTATAGGAAATTTAGGGTTGAGTGGAAGCGTGTGATAAAAGTGGTGGAGGAAGGAAACCGCTGTTTCAGTTTTTTTTTTTATTAATTAAACTTACCAAAACCGAGAATCCTTTAATGCATTATGAGTTAAGATCAGACAAAGCGAGAAGGAGAGAAGGTAAAAGGAAAAAAAAAACGAAAATGATGGAGAGAATGACACATCAGAAATGTACACGTGTCAACAGGAAAAGTAGTCAGTTTTAAGAGAATTTACTAGTGACTTATAGGTAAAAGGATTGATACGAGTCGAAAATAGTATAAATGTTGCCAGGATTGGGTGACGGGGGCGGGTTTTACGCGCTTTACATGCCTACAAACCATTGCTTACACATCTTGGTTAAAGGCTCTATACGTGTTAGTGACTTTTTACTGATTTTTCAATTCATAAACAGAAAATGCTATTTCAAGAAGAAGAAAAATAAAACGTTATTATTTTTTGTTCTAACATTTTTGTTGTTGTTTTGTTTAGAGGTGGAATTATTATCCGGGATTCGAGATCCGTACCCGGATCTGAAATCCGTATCCGCTCCGATCTGCTCCAAAAATCCGGATATCCAGTGAGTTCGGATCCAGATCCGGATAGTAAAATTTAAGATTCGTGCAAACCGGATCCAGTTCCAGATATCTTGATTTTGAGGTCCGGATATCCGGATCCAGATCCATACCATTGAATATAATAAAATATTTATAAAAATATATATATTTTAAATATATTATGTGACTTTTTGTATAAAGTTTAATTATAATTACGTTTTTATAATAAATATTAATTTATTTTTAAAAAAATATTAGATAAAATATTAATTTCTAATTATATTTAAAACATTTAATTATTTTAATGGATCCGGATCCGGATATCCGCGGATATCTTAATATCTAGGCGGAATCCGAAATTCGGATATCCGGGAAAGCCGGATCCGTATAGTAAAATCACGGATCCGACGAATCCGGATCCAAATATGATACATCAAGCACTCACTTTCTGTCTATTGGCATCACCAAAGCTACTACTCTTTTCTCCAGAGACCTCTGAAAGCCAGTCTTCCTATTAGTCTATGTGCCAGCTCAAATCTGTGGTGAGTCGCTCACCCGCCTTTTTTGGATCCAAACTTCTTTGTTCTTTCTAAGTCTTCTTCTTGCATAGAAGAACGCAACCTTTGCCTGAACGAGTTGAGAACAAAATGGTGACGGGTAGTAGCTCAGGTAGAGTGAAGGACTGTATACGAAACTGGTGCACCATCTGCAATCGCTATATATACCTAACCTAGCTTCCCGTCTTTCCTTCCTAACTTTCTTCCTTTCTGAACTATCACTGACGCACGTCAAAAGTGAACAAAAAAAAGAACGAAAGCGTTGACCGAAAAAAAGAAGAACGAAAAGCAAATGGAAAGCGTTCCACAAAAATAACATTAGCTAGACACTCGGATAAATCTCAACCGTTGATCACTACTGCAATTAAGCAGGACTCCGTCCGTAAAAGGACAACTGGTTTACCCAATACTGCCTGTTACTTCTTCCCTGTGGCTCATCAGATAGGTATCGCAACGCACTACAAACCCTAATTTCGATAAGTCCACAGAAATTCGATTCGAAAATGGCGTACGCTTCTCGTTTCTTCTCCAGATCTAAGCAGGTATACGCTCTCCTCTGCTCGATCTTCCTGATTCATTCAAATAATTTGTCTTCAAGGAATGACATCGCCATTTGCATATCCTTTGTTTCTGATTCGCTTCTTCGGTCTGTTTGATTCAATTTTGCTTCTCTGATTTCTGGGTTTTACGTGTTTTGATGCTCTTATTAGAGTGTTATGATGGATTTGATGGTATCTATCACCGAATCACATCATAGGGTGTGCCATTTCGATGTTGTCGTCGTGTATCATACCGTGTTTTATTATCTCGATCGGAGAGTCTAGTAAACTTTTAATGGTGGGAATATGGATAGGCCTTTCATGGCTTATTCTCGTTGATACTCTTTGTTAATTGCTATTACAGTTCGAAATGAAGATATGATCAAAAAGTATTAACTTTCTTATCTTACTAACATTACGCAGCTACAAGGGAGTCTGGTCATTTTGCAGCAGCACCATGCTATTCCAGTCCGCGCTTTTGCAAAGGAAGCTGCTCGTCCAACATTTAAAGGAGATGGTTTGTCAACAAACTTGACATCTTTGATTTGTAATTTCGTATAAACAACATTATACTTCTTTTTCACGCAGTTTATAATTGCCATTTCACTAACACACTTAGTTGAATTCGTTGCCTCTGGATGCATGTTATTTCTGAAACATTTGATTTGCCTTGTTTGACTGTTTATGATTTGTTGCCAAATTTGTAGAGAAACGACCCTGTTCTTATAAAATAATACTTTGTTGGTGAATGCACTATTATCTGATAAAGCAAGGCAATGATCGCTAGGACTGTTGTTCTACAAGTTATCTTGTGAAGAAGTTGATTATCTCTTTATTTCATTTTTGGATTGTCTATGTATTCTTTTTATGATGGATTATTGGATTATGGTCTATGTGTTGGTAAAATCTGTACTGTGTGTTTTGAGTGAATTGAGAGCATTACTCTTTTACTATTATGGACTAAAGTTTTACACTTTTTGACAGAGATGTTAAAGGGCGTCTTTACAGAGATCAAGAACAAATTTCAGGCTGCAGTTGATATTCTCCGTAAGGAAAAGATCACCCTTGATCCAGAGGACCCAGCTGCGGTAAAACAGTATGCAAATGTCATGAAGACCATCAGGCAAAAGTAGGTCTCTTGTTACCCTTCTCTAGATGTTTGTTATTTAGCTTCGTTGTATGTTGCTGTCTCTATATATGGTTGTTGGGATTTCTTCGACTTTCTCAATACGGGCCAGGTTATGATAATTTGTTTGCTTGTTATGCGTTTTCCTTGTATGCAGGGCAGCCATGTTCTCTGAATCTGAACGCATTAAATATGATATTGAGAACGAGACCAAAGAGATCCCAGATGCTCGTGCTTACCTGTTGAAGTTGAAGGACATTCGAACCAGGCAAGTGTTAGACCTTGAATTAGTTTCATGATTCTCATTGTACGTTAATAAATTCAATGCCTGACATAAAAGTTATTTCCATTTTATTGGAAACAAAAAGCACCCTGTAGTATCGTGAATGTGATTGTTAAGCAATTATTTGAAAACTGCATTATCATATTCATTTTTTATTTCCCTGCTTTTCATGTTATTGTGTGAAACATTTGAGAATTGTTAAAAGCAGTCTTGAGTTATACTTGTGACTGTGATGTATCTTGCAGGAGGGGACTTACTGATGAGCTTGGTGCTGAGGCCATGATGTTCGAGGCTTTGGAGAAAGTTGAAAAGGATATAAAGAAGCCTCTTTTGAGAAGCGACAAGAAAGGAATGGATCTTTTGGTTGCAGAATTCGAGAAAGGCAACAAAAAGTGCGTTATCACACTCTTCAACCACCCATAATACTAAACGAGAACAAATGTTATCCCATTGCTCTAGAATATCGGTTTACATAAAACAGCTAATGAAGTTGCGTGTTTTGCATCTTATTAATTTGAACAGGCTTGGGATTAGGAAAGAAGATCTTCCTAAGTACGAGGAAAAGTTGGAGCTCAGCATTGCCAAAGCACAGCTGGATGAGCTGAAGAGTGATGCTGTTGAAGCAATGGAATCTCAGAAAAAGAAGTAAGTTTTTTTTTTTAACCTTCTTTTTGTTTTCGCATCTTCATTCAATCTTTGTTTATCCATCATGTTATTATAACACGACATGACTATGGAACTTGTGATTCTTCAGGGAGGAATTCAAGGATGAAGAAATGCCTGACGTGAAATCGCTGGACATCCGTAACTTTATCTAAGGTTTGAAGCATTTGATTTGTTGTTAGAAAAGGCAGAAGGAAGATCTCTGTCTCTCTCTCATGCCATTTGTCTTTTGAAAGGGAATATCGTTGTTCCGTTTTGCTGTTTTGGTTTGGCGATTAATAAGGTCTCTCACCATGGATTTGAAATACCAAATTGTTTTTTCTAACGGAAACGTGGCTTTCATGTTTTTGATAATGGTGATAAATGTATTCATTCGAGATGCATTTAAAGAAAAAGTTTTTACGTTAGACCGAACTTAAAAATGGTTTTATTCTGGGTTGGTTGCATAGTGCGGACGAAACCAAACCAAAATTGGCTGAACCAAGCAAGATCGGTGTTTTCGATGTGATTCTGGGCATCCTTTTTTCACTGGAAATATGAGGATGTTCATAACTGATCTGTCACCGACAGTTACATGGAATAAACTTATATCCTACCCGATTAACACAGAAGAGATTCAAGAGAATATCCGTTCTATAAGAGAAGGGATCTTAATTAAAGAGCTAAACAAGAATTAAGAACGCACCAAAGCCCGTTCTTTCTCAAATAAATCTTTTAGCCATACCGGCTCATGAATAGCCAAATGATTCGAAACGATTTTCAAAAATGCCGCTTTTTGCAATATGAAAGGCACCAACCAATGGTCTTCTATGAACACACACAAACCTCCATTCTCGTATGTTCCGTAATTGTCCCAAGATTGAGATTGAAAACCATTTAAAAGTTAGCCAAGCTAGATGTCTTGTAATGGCACCGACCAAATCCTTCGAATCTACGAGAAATCGTCTCTTATATTCTTATTTCCAAAAGAAAAATCCTAGCTACCTTTTAATTAGAAATACTCCTTTTGATTTAATAAAATGTTGAAAGACGAACTTGGTTCTCCTGTTTTTTTTTTTTTAATTTTAGAAAACAAAAATAATAAAACAAATAAAAAATAAACCGGACTCACTAAATCACCCGATCCTCGAGCAGCTCGCGAACCGGTTTCGCAAAACCGTGTGGTCCAGGGAGCTCCACCGCCGCCGCCGTCGACCACGTCATTCTCCATCGCATCGTCAGAATCTAGATCATTGGAGCTGTGTTGGGTTTGCTAATTGAGATCTCATTGGATTTGATTCGTGTTTTACCATTGTTTTGGGTCGATTAAGACTTGGTTTACCATTGTTTTGGGTCGACTAGGACTTGGTTTACCATTGGTTCGGGTCGATTAAGACTCTAATTCATGTTTTACCATTGTTTAGGGTCGATTAAGACTTGGTTTACCATTGTTTTGGGTCGATTAAGACTTGGTTTACCATTGTTTTGGGTCGATTAGGACTCTAAATTCGTGGTTTACCATTGTTTTGGGTCGATTAGGATTAATTCGTATTTTACCATTGTTTTGGGTCGATTAAGACTTGTTTTACCATTGTTTTGGGTCGATTAAGACTTGATTTACCATTTGGATGTTCATACGATGGTAGAACTATGTAAAACTAGTATTACTGTTACATGTTGTAATACTAGTAAAACTGGTATTACTGAAAATCATGAGTTATTGGTTAAAATATGGTGGACAACAAGTGTTATTGAATGAGGTTTTTGTTGTTGTTTCTGCAGGATAAAATCAACAACAACTCGTCGAAGGACGTGAAACAAAAGACGGCCAAGATAAGGACTTCATGGTTGTTATTTGGAAGTTGTTATATAGTTTTATTGTATCTTCACCTTTTGTTTTTGTATGACCTTGTCTCTAATTTGTAAGATATGTATGTAGTATTTATTTGAGTATAGGTTGTATAACTATTTGTCATATCTGTTTGATGATGGGTTATACTGGTAATACTAGTATTAGTAAGAGAAATGTCAAATTTGTAAAATTAGAATAACAAGTATCATTCTAACAAAATATAAATTAATCAACATATTAATGCATAAAAATACCATAATTATAAGTTAATCGAATTATATGTTAATCGACGTAATGGGCATATAATAGAAGAATCTACACAATAATGTTCTTATATTTTTAAGATCACTTTGTAACTAATAACCAAATAAGTAAGAATTTTTTTTTAAAAAAAATCAAGATTTTTTAAAAAATTATTGTATACAACAATCATAATTACATGTTAATCGATTTATATCAATTGTAAAACTACAAAACACAATTTTAGATTATGTAATACTAAATAAACTAAAAACAGATAAAGTAGAACTATGTGCAAATTCCGTAAAACTAATATCTTAGGTAATACTATGTGTTATTTTTTGCGCCAAAAATCTCATCGTCTCTTTCTTCCGGTTCTCTGTATTTGTATCTCATATAAAACGATTTGACGTTTACGTTTCTCGAACTATTGTCAAATCACAAACGTTTAATGCATGGGACAAACTAGTTGTCGATCTTAAAACCCAAGAAAGATAACCCCCACGCCATCATCATTACACCTATGATACCGGCGAATCGTCACCTCTCGGCGAATTGACACCTCCCTAAGACGCAACCCTAAAAATCCTTTCTTTAAATACTCGATGACCCCATAACCATCAAGCACAAAGAGAAGTTCCGAAAAACCGACGAAAAAGAGAGACGAACCCATAACTATCAAACATAGAAAGCATGGCCAACAGATCGATTGTCTCTCTGCAACAACTCTCGATCGAAGTCCTCACCATGATCGTCCAAAAAGTCGACAAAGCTTCCTCCGCCGATTACTGCAACCTTAGAGCAACCTGCAAAATAATGAAAGAAGCCTCCAACAGTCCTCCATTCTCCCTGTCTCTCACCGCTGGTGAAGAGGCCTCTCCGTGCGCTTCAGTACTTCACGATTCTGGAAAAATGCGTAGATCATGAGAACTACGCCGCATTCTTCGTTCGAGGCATTCTCTCTTACTTTGAAGTGGATGATTCCGACAACGGAATGGTGTATTTAGAGCTTGTCGCGATTGGGGAGGGCGACGATTTAATTTTGGAAGCTGCTTGCATGTATGGTGTTATGCGCTTCCTCCACGGCAATCCCGTACGTCACTTTGAGAAACTTGCCTTGTTGAACTGGCGGGATGAGGAGGAGGATTTGGAGACCCCTAAATTTTGGAAAAACTTGAGGAAGTCGCTGCATGAAATCACTGTCTGGAAGAAGCCGGTTTATGTGCAATCGATGGAGAACATAAAGCCCCCTATATCTTGCCATGTTTTCGATCTAGAAATCGACTGCCCCGACTGCTTTATGTACAAACAGCGTTGGAAGTTCTTCTACATGAAGTGAGGAACTTCTTGATTGTTTTAATTTCTTTTCTCGTACTTTGTTTTTTGTTTTTAATTTCTCGGCTATGTAGTACTCTTTTTTTTGAAGAACATCTCAAAAGTACTCTTTTTATATAAAATATCGTCTTTTGTATCTCTGGAATGTTATGTCTCCACCATTTTCCATGAAAATCGAATTCGGAATCGAGTAGAACTAGAGTAGTTGTACCTAGTTTCACGAATAACCCAAAAATAAAGATCGAAAAGAAATTTAAATTTTAAAATGGGAAAGAGGAGTTAGAAATTTCGGGTTAGATCTGATAGGTTTGGGCGGGTGGGTAAAAACCAGGTATAAGTTGTAATTTTGTTTACTTACTTTGGGTTTTTGGTAACTTAATCTACATTTCGATTTAAAAAAATGTTAAAAGATACTAAGTTATAACGGAGTCATTTTATATTTTCCTTTTGGCAATAGGGGTATATAAGACGATGACTCCGAATCTACAGCAAAGACCACTCTCTCAACCCTTAAACTTGACATACTTTCAGATGCTCGCAGCCACACAATATGGATCGAAATCTCCTCCAAGACGTTACCAAAAGAGCGTCCGATGTGTTTCAATACAAAACCGAGTTCATCTCGTAAGACCCATGATGCCCCACTCACCAATTTAACTCTGGAGAAAGAGACCATGATATCACCTTAAACCCACTTCTTAGGCGATGTTTCCCATTCAGTTAGCATGGTTGTTTTAATCCTCATGTCATATGTATCCTCTTTTTCGTCCAGCACATGCGCTTGAGCCAATAATTCGATATCATCTCTCGCTTGAGCCAGAATCTCTACAAAATTCAAAGGAATTCCGCGTCTCCACCGGAATCGATTTAACTGAATTCAACGAGAGCAAATAATGGAAATTTTGAAAAACAAAGGGGCTGAAACCATCAATAGGCAAAAGATTATTCGAAAGAGCCCACACTTGTCTCGCCAGTGTGCATGTAAATAACACGTGATTATCTGATTCGAGGTCGCCCCCACAACTCTGACAGAGTAAATCAACTTTCATTCCTTTAGAAGCAATCCGTTTAGCAACATGCATCATGTAACACCCTGGTTTTGAATTATTTATTTTTATAAATAATTAATTCGGAATTTATTCTTGACTAACTGGACAGCTTGGAAACTAGACTGGGATGGACGTTGGCTAGTTAAACCCACCCAACATGGTCTATTCGGCTTAAATGGGATCAAGATGGATCAATAAAACTTAGGATGATGGGATTCCGAATGTTCGAGGAAAAATTAGCCAAATCAGTGGAAGGATCGAAGGCTTAAGTTATACTCGGTTAGATAAGCTGGTAAATGTCATTTCCGAGCTAAAATCAGTTTGGGCGGATTTATCGGACTAGCTGGACGGTTATTCAGTTCAGTCAGCATTCATACAAAGTTTGGTCGGATTTCAAACAAGACAGTTAGGACTGTCGGCTTAAGCTAAAATCCGCGGATAGACTGAATGATTGGTTTCGGCGGGAACGGTTACTTGCCAAAATGCGTACTTTTAGCTCCTGTAATTGAGCGGGAATGGGTCAGACAAATAATATGTGCCCTTTATGTGCTATACCGCGGGGAAGCGGTTGGTTTCGAGACTGGCCAATCAGAATGAAGCGGGAACGGCTTTGGCTGATGAAATATAGCTCAACCGTTCATTAAGTCGCCCTTAGGCAAGTTTCAGTTATTTTTCACGCATGAAAAAGAAAAGATAGTTGGGAGAGAACTTGAAAGAGAGAAACCGAGAGTTGGCTGAGAATTGTTCAAGTTTGGCTTGCGTGAACGAGCGAGACTGTTGGATCATTGGACTGGATCGTCGTTCTGAAGGATCAAGCGCAAGAGGTGTCAGAAACCGACTTAATCAAAACCGAAAATTTACTAAGGTGAGTGTTCTAGACCGATCTCTTGTCTAGTTCGTTTACTTGCTGCGTTTCTTAAATTTAGATTGATTGACTATATTCACGTTCTGCATATTTGGCCTTATGATCGATCCAAACAACATGTGTTGTAACGCCCCCTTCCCGTTTACCGCTGACCGACGAGCTGACCGGCCAACAATCAAACAAGAACATGACCGATCGAACCCGAGCAGTCATACAAGAAGAGTTTGTCACAATACGAAAGCCAGAGACGGTCCGGTTTGAGACAAAGGCTCGAACCAAACCACCCTTGACTCCGTTTTCCTCGTTTCCACGATACGAAGCTTTTCAACCCGTACCGCTTCCACGAGTTGTGTTTGGTTCGGACGAAACCATATATCAGGGAAACATTCCGTTTTTATTACTTGGAAAATACAAATCTCATTCATAATCAAATATGATCCAATACAAATCATTTAACTGGGCCCATAAAATCCGAAACCAAAAGTAAAGTCCAAAACGTCTAATCAATCGATGCCCAATGCCAACCCGAGACTACTCCGAGTGTCCTACGCGTCCGCCGAGCTACGCCAACCTGAAAAACACAACAAGAGTCTAATGAGCAATCTAAGATTACCCAGTGAGACGGCTCCCCGCTACGGCTTCTATGCTATCTAGCATCTACAATCTCCCGCCCCGAAACCCCAAAATAACAAGCAATAAGATAACGGCTGATCACGCACTACCACGTCGTGTCGAACCCCCAACACACTAGCAATTCAATAATAACATAACACAATAACGAAGGGAATCGAAAGCACTGCGGCACATGCTCTCGATCGAAACTCGATCTATCTATCGCGCAACACCATCATCATCAACACACCACTGGGCCCTTACGCTTCTTGGTAACTTCCACGGGTTTCTACCGTTACCGACATGGTAACAAACCCCCGTGACTCCCAGATGTTAACACAAAGTCTCACGATCCAGGACACTGTTCTCAGCCCATCGATACGCAGTGACTCCGGTTACCCCTGGCAACCCGAGCTTCCATGCAGTCCGGCCCTAGGACGCGACCCCGTGTTCTCCGGACTACACCCTACGGACGTCACTCCATAGGTTCGAACCTGCCAGAACCACTACCAAAGGTACGTGCACTGACCAGGTTCTCACTTCCCGAGGATCCAATCGGGTCGGAAGTACCAGAACGTATTCAATCTCCTAGACTTGCGGGGTCTAACGCACCCTAGAGTCCTAGTGCGGAAAAGTAAACACGCAGACTCGCTCGGACTCTAGAAATCAATCAGACTCGATCAACAATTAACCACAATCTCAACACCGCACCCCGCAAGTCTACAAACACACCCGCACCACCGCTCGCTCGGCCCAACACCGAGACAATCTAATAGGCATGCACAACAAGGCTTAACAGCCACAACCACGCAATCACAACAATACAAACCATCACCACACAAGCAAGCCTATTAGGGTTTCTAACGTCTTTTAACCGATTCAAGTCCGCTACCTTGGATTAGCGGATTGCTAACCCGTAAACGGCTCATCACACACTTCACACATATCTCGTCTCATACCCATTTCTTATGTGTCTTTTAATCACTCTCTGATTTGTCGGTTTTTAGAGCTAGCAGCTTGCTAAGCTCCCCGACATCTCATTATTCACTTACTTAATCCACTTACTTTTCTTTAACCTTTAATGTATTCCCGATACCAATTCATACTTTATACATTTGTTAGGTTTCCGCTCGTCTTTTAATTCCGTCGTATTTCCCGTATATACGTTCATTCATATTCATTTCTTTAATGCATAGGCATATACCGTCCTATCACACCACGACTATATGTATGCATCACCCAACATTACTAGCCACCTAGCGGCACACAACAGGTTTAATCCGTTTAACTCATACGATCCGAACATGCGTCTTATACCCTAACCGGTTTATCGTTAATTATTTAAGTCGGTTCTTAATCACAATCCATTCACAACCGGGTATGCAACCCTAATACTACGGCTTCTCTTTCCCCGTTCTATATGCTCTTATCTACGGTGTATGAGCCGACTCACATTGCTCTTATGACCACGGATGGACGGATTGACGGACTAGCGGAACAATGAGACCCGGCACGAACCCGACGCTAACCCGAACCTTTCCCGGACCTCCTTCGCTTTGACCCGTACTTGACCCGTACCCCTTAACTTCACAAATTTACGAAAATGCCCTCCGTTGACATTTCCGCTGCCCGTTGACCATTTCTTGATACAGGGTATTACATGTGTGATTAGTCTGGCCTAATTATGTCTTGTAACTGATTTAATGAACTGATTGCATGTTTACAGAATTTGACTTGGCTCGGTGAGCGGCTTAACACACTCACTAAGCAACATGTTATGCTTATGGTCTCTTTGAATTAACACAAGATAAGGACAAGATAAAAATGGCTAAGATCGCGGGACAAAGGCATGCAGGAAGGAAGGGTGGTGGTTTTTTAGTATTTTCAGGTTGTTGGACTAGATACAATATAATAGCTTATAAGCAAACTCTCATTGTACTAGAACAACATGTTTAAGTAATTCAAGTTATCTGTTTAAGCATGAATCAGTCAAAATTGATTAACCTCGGAATAAATTCTAAGTTAAAAACGGAACAACCTAATTCCTAAGTAAGTTCTAAAAATGGAAATCGGGTTAGGGTGTTTCAAGTTGGTATCAGAGCATGGTCGATTCTAAGACTGATTTTATGTAGACGGGTTATCGGGTTAAAACCATCCTTCCAGTGCCTATGTTCCGCGGTAAGTCTTCTAACTTATAAGATTTGCGACCCGGATTCACTGAGACAATATTGTCTAGATTCTGCTTAAGGGTTGAGACCTTGATTACCGAGACTATAAAGTCTGAATTCTATTTAAGGGTTGCGGCCGGATTACTGAGATCATATGATCTGAACTGCTAAGGGTTATGAGTCGGTTTACTGAGACTTTATAGTCTGATACTGCTAAGGGTTATGAGTCGGTTTACTGAGACTTTATAGTCTGATACTGTTAAGGGTTGGAATCCGTTGACTGTATAGTCGGATCCTGTTATTTGTGATGAAAAACTGAATTAGTACTATGACTAATTTAGTGTTTTATTGCTGTTAGAGATGGCTAAAGTAAGAAAACAAACCGTTGATGGAACCGAAGGGATCCCAGAGAATGTTAACCAAGAGAATGTTAACCATGGAGAGAATCTGAATGTGGAGAATGATGAGAACGCGGAGGCTGCGGAAGCTGCCCGAGTTGCAGAAGCAGCTCATGTTGTTGAGACTGCTCGTCTGACTGAGGCAGCCCGTGTTTCTGAAGCTAATCGTCTGACTGAAGCAGCCCGTGTTGCTGAAGCTAATCGTGTGGCTGAAGCTAAGCGTATTGCTGAAGCTGCTCGTAATGTGCCTTCATAAGGGATGGATGCGCTGATGGGAATGATGGCTCAAGTGTTGGCTAGGGTTCCGGCTGCTGGGGGTGAACAGGTGCCTGAACCGATCCATAATAATGGATACTAAGTACTATTCGAATTAGACTTGTTTAGTCAACATCTCTTGCCACATCAGATCTCTCTAACTCCTTAGAATTTAAATGTTTATTATTGTGATAGTAAGATTGTTGTTATATATCAATACTCCCCCCCCCCCCAATTAAATCAAGTTTGCCCTCAAGATTGAAAGAAAGATAAAGCTTGATGAATTTTTTAGAGACAACCACGAATTATCCAATGAAGGACGTCCAAGCCATTGAACAAGCAACTCCAATTCACCTGTTAGACAATAATGTTTATCCAAGATATCTTCAATTTCAGTAAAAACTCCAATTGGTTCCATACAAAAAGGAGGTAAGTGATGACAAACATCCTTACGAACTAACGCCTGTTTAATTTTAGACATGAAAAACATTATGGATCCTACTCATGTGGTAACTCTAACTATAAGTTCATTGCCTACCTTTTCCATTATCTTGTAAAGACCATAGAATTTCGCAGCCAATTTTTAACAGAAACGACGAGCAACTGATTATTGACGGTAAGGCCTTAATTTGAGATACATCATATCGCCTTGCTTGAATTCCACACCCCTTATTTCTTATTTGCTTGTGACTTCATAATATGTTGAGCTTGTTTCAACCTAATCTTCAACTGAGACAACATCTTGTCCCTGGCTTTCAATGATTCCTCCAACTCGAAAGTTTTTAGTTGAGCCAGCCTCAAACGGAAATATGGTTGGAGGATTCATACCATAAATCATATTCAAAGGTGTTGTTTGTATATGTATGAAAGGACGTGTTATACCAAATCTCTACCCAAGCCAAGTATTGAAACCATGTTCGTGGATGAACAGAAGCAAAACATCTTAAGTCTCCAAACATCGATCGAGGACTTTCGTTTGGCCATTAGTTTGAAGATAAATGGCATTATTGTATTTGAGCTGTAAAAGGATGCTTCAAAGGTAAGAAATTAACATATTTTATTAATTTATCAATAACCACATTAACATCATTCAACATAAGCAATCTTTTAATAAAATCTAAGTTGATGTCCTCCCAAATTCCATCAGGTATTGGTAAAAGTTGCAGTAGACCCACATGCGAAAAAGTGGAATACCATGTGTTTGGCAAACAACACACTCAACAACATACCTTTGTACAGTTTTCAAAATGCCTTCTCAATAAAACGAACGTTGAATCCTCTTAAGTGTCTTAAGAACTCTTACTGTCATTTTGGGTGACCCCCCTCCCCCCTCCCCATATTTTATTGTCATGTGATTCAGAGAGAATAAGTGAAATGAAACTAGAATTCTTCGGAATAACCAATCGCTTCTTCGACCAAAGTTTTCTATCCACCACTTGATACTTCGCAGAAACCAGAATTCTTCGGAATAACCAATCGATTCTTCCATTGTAATTTTTTAATTTTAGAAGTAATAATTTTTCTTCTAATTTGTGTAATATCAGTATCTAAATTAAATATATGTGAGATCATCTGCATTTTAGTTACCATTCACAATTTAAATGCAAATCTTAAAAATTGGATCTCATACAGATCAAAACTCATATTAAGGTTTTGAATGAAATGTAGCATAAATGTTGAATATCTACATTTATGTATAGTGGACCGTTTGTTTTTTTTTTCCCATTCTTTATTTAAATGCAGAACAAATTTTTTTTAAAAAAAAATTATGATTTGGATGAAGATAATAATTGCAATACAAATCTTAGAAATAAAACAGATATATGAACATCTATAAAACTTATGCATTTCACCTAGATCTGCATACATACACATTTAAAAAAAAAATATTCGTTTTTATATTGCATTTATGGTTGCAATTATATGATTTGCAAAACATTCAAACCCAAACACTATAAATAGATAATTTTTAAATTATGTATTTTCACCCAAATTGGCTTGCAGATTTTTTTTTTTTTCCGGCAAACATTATATTATTAATTTACATTATAAAGTTTCAGTTACAAAAGATGCTAATCTTATAAGATCTATTACACAACCTTGCATTCTTAGCTACTTTGTCTACATCCGATATATTTTTCCGATTTACATATTCAAAAAGATAATTTTTTTTCCTTATCATGTTGCATATATCTTGGACTTCCGTTAGAATGCTGCTTGGTGTCTTGCTACCTTCCCCTGAATGTAACTTTGTTTTAGACTTATAATTTACTGTATTGATTAACACCTGGCAATCTCCTTTGAATTTAACATGATTGTAACCAAACTTGTTTACCTCTTTGATAGCCATCATTAGGGCTTGTGCTTCCGCCTGTTCTGAAGAGCATATTGGAGGTATAGCAGATGATCCTTGCATTGTGAGTTTTCCATTAGGGGAAAAGAGCATCCAAGCTATTCCTGCATCATCATTTGGTGAAATCCATGAAGCATCTGTTAGGCAAGTATAATGCTCTGCTTCTATTTGGGAACTATTAGTAATCTGATTCAGATTATCCCAATGATTTGCCCTATTTAGGTCTTCTGGATCCATCTCGTTTGCTTGTTTCCATTGTATCAGATTTCTCAGAGATCTCGAGATTATCCTTACAATGCTTTCTCTTTTACTTTCAAAGAGGAGTTTGTTTCTTGCTTTCCAAATATTCCATCCCAAGAAAGGGTATATACTATATTCCTTCTTGCTGGTAGTCGAGAGAGAGAAAACATAATTCAAATTATCCTGCAAACTTTGAGAGACTAAGTTATTACCTGATATTTTGGATCCAGGAGCCATGGTCCATACTTCTCTAGACACTCGGCATTGAAACAGTATATGGTTTAAATCTTCTTCTTCTTCTCCACACAGTATACAGTTTCTTTCTGCCTTGATTCCTCTCTTGTTAAGCTGAGAAGCAACATGTAAACTATCATGGGTTGCTCTCCACCAGAACATTTTATTTCGTGGAGGGGAGTTTAGTTTCCACACATTTTTGAAAAGTGTAATGTTATTATTTTGAGATTGGTATTGATTCACATTGTTATTGTGAATCGTTTCCCTCAAATAATGATATCCTGATTTAACAGAATAGCTACCTGTTTTATTATGTATCCAGTAGAGAGAATCACTTACTTCTGTACTTGATGGCCGGATCTTCATAATCTCTTTAACATCATCCGGATGGATCCATGCTTGAAGTTTTTGTTGGTCCCACATTGTTGTTCCTGAAATAAGAAGTTCAGAAACTTTAAATTTTGGTACATATCCATATTCCTTTGGTTTAGGAGGCCTTGGCGGAATAAGTGACAGCCATGGATCTTTCCAAGCGTTTACATTCATTCCTGTGCCAATTTTCCAGCACATTCCACTTTTCAGTAGTTTTTGCGAGGCACTAATACTCCTCCACGCATAACTACTTCTTCTTACTTGCATTGCTTGTAAGAAACTTGTTTTTGGGTAATACTTAGCCTTGTAAACCCTTGCAAGTAGACTGTTAGGCTGAGTAAGGAGGCGCCAACCTTGTTTAGCTAACAAGGCATAATTGAAATCTTTTAAGTCCCTTATTCCTAGTCCACCTTTATTCTTAGCTCTGACTATTTTTTCCCAGGCTACCCAAGCTACTTTGTGTTTATCCGGAGAAGATGACCACCAGAATCTTCTAATATGTTTCATCAAAATGGATAAAATCTTTTGGGGTATTATAAAGCAGCTCATTGTATATGTTGGAATAGCGGTAATTACTGACTTAAGTAGGATCTCTTTTCCTGCTGGGGAAAGAAGCTTTGAATACCAACTATTCATTTTATTAGTTATCCTTTGTTTTATATATTGAAATGTATCAGCTCTATTTCTTCCTATGTAATCAGGCAATCCCAAATATTTTCCAAATCCATTTGTTTGTTGTATTTCTAAGACCGCAGATATTTGGCTACAAGTCTGAGGATTCGTACCTTTGCTAAATAACAGTGCTGATTTCATGTAGTTTACTTGCTGTCATGATGCACTTTCATAAGCCTTCATAATCCTCTTGATTTCTTCTGCATCATTAGTTGTAGCCTTAGAGAATAGCAGAGAGTCATCTGCAAATAAGAGATGGGAGATTTTAGGGGCACCTCTTGACACCTGATATCCACTTAAATCTTTCGTTAATACTTTGGAATGCAAGACTCTTGACAAACCCTCAGTACAGATAAGGTATAAGTAGGGAGAGATAGGGTCTCCTTGTCTTATACCTCTTTGGGGATATATTTTGCTTGTAGGGATTCCATTACATAGAATGCTATATGTAACAGAGCTTATACACTTCATTATCCATTCTCTCCATTTTGCACAAAACCCCATTTGGTTCATTACTGCATCCAAGAAAGGCCATTCTACTTTATCAAAGGCCTTAGTGATGTCTAGTTTAATTGCCATATAATCTTGCTTAAGCTTTCTAGTCTTCATTGAATGAATCATCTCATGCCCTATTAACAGATTATCTGTAATCAGTCTATTAGGGATGAAAGCCGTTTGATACTCTGATATGATAAAGTGGAGCCAATTCTTTAATTTGTTAGCTAATATTTTTGATATAATTTTGTAAGCCACATTGGATAGACTTATAGGTCTAAAGTCTTTTAGTTTTGTGGGTGACTCTATCTTTGGGATAAGACATATGAATGTATGATTAAGCTCTGTTTGTAGGTATCCTTGGGAAAAAAAGAGGTTAACATAATCAAAGAGCTTGGTTTTGATAGTCTCCCAGTGATGTCTATAGAAAGCTCCACTCATACCATCCGGCCCTGGAGATTTTTCAGGGTTTATGCTAAAAACAGCTTGTTTAAGTTCATTCATCTCTAATGGTTTGGTTAACTCCTCATTCATTTCAGGTGTAACCAAACATGGGATAGAGTCTAATATTTCTGAAGAGATATACGTACCCGCTGATGAATAGATATGTTGAAAATAATTCCTCATCAATGTTTGTATTTGCTCTTGTCCTTTATACCGATGTCCCTGCTCATCTTCCAGCGTTATGATAGAGTTCTGCATCCTTCTTTGTTTGGTCATTGCATGAAAGAACTTAGTATTCTTTTCTCCACATTGCAACCGGTTAACTCCACTTTTCACTTTCCAGAACTCTTCTTCATATCTGTAAGCATGTAATAATTGAGTCTTTAGATTGTCAATAAGAGCATAATAATGAGGTAGAGTTATACGCATCATGAAGCCTTTGTTGTAGCTCTTCTATTTGCTTCCTTGAATTTATAGCATTCCTTCTTTTCCATTTAGCCAGAGCGTCTCTACATTGAGCAATTGCCTTTGCAAAGTTTTGAGGAGGTATGTTCTGGCATTGAGACTCCCACGCGTTGGAAACTACTTCTTTTACTTCAGGACAAAATCTCCATCTATTTTCATATCTAAACAACTTCTTGCCCTTCCATTTTTCATTGTCTGTGCATATGAGTAGTGGCCTGTGATCAGAACCCATCCAACGCAGTAG
This sequence comes from Orychophragmus violaceus, assembly GCA_030180135.1. Classification (NCBI taxonomy): domain Eukaryota; kingdom Viridiplantae; phylum Streptophyta; class Magnoliopsida; order Brassicales; family Brassicaceae; genus Orychophragmus; species Orychophragmus violaceus. Next base: position 26,524,964 of record CM058239.1, read on the forward strand.
TCTTCCTGATGCTTGTGGGTAAAGGTCTCTCCACAATGATGTTGCCATTGCTCTATCAATTTTTGACCTTATGAGATGGGAATGCCGCATTCCACACCAAGTAAAAGGACCTCCTATTGTTTGTATCTCTTGCAAACCACACTCTGTAATCATATTCTGGAAAACCTCGAAGCTTGATTGTGATCTGCTAGGTCCTCCTTCTTTGTCTTCATTGGATGTTATATCATTAAAGTCTCCTATTACTAACCTTGGTGTGGCATGATACATTGCTGCGTTATGACTCATCCATCCCCATAGATCATGTCTCTGTCTTTTATCCGGATGGCCATACACATAGCTAACACAGAAACTATTGCACCCATCTCTAATATAAACATCTGTAAAATTTAGAGTTGGGTTTGTGATTTCTACTTGAACCTGGTGCCTCCAAAATATTGCTAAACCACCACTGGTTCCTTCCGCTGGTATACAGAACTGATGTTCATACCCTATATCCATGCCAAGCTTCTGTACATAATGCCGATTATTTTTTGTTTCTATCAGGAACATTACCTCTGGAGCAAAATTTCTTTTAAGCTCCTTGAGGTGTCGAACTGTCAGGGGGTTCCTTAAACCCTGACAGTTCCAGTGCAAAAGCTTCATGGATCAGTTGGTGGCTTCGGGGTTGCCACCTCCCCTTGCTCAGTATTATTCTTGCTTTGTTGAATTTTTTGACGGTTTGTAGAAGTCTCATCCTCCATTGCTATGGGTGTAGCTTTCCTTTTCAATCCTCTCGTGGGGAAAGCAGAAGTGGATCCTATTTCCTTGGTTGTCACAGGAACATTCGGAAAGTGTGGTGGTTGCATCCCTTGCTCCTGAATTGCTGGGATCTCAATACGTGGATGGATATCTAGGACTTGCATATTTTCCCCAGCTGAGACACTATGCATTGCGTTTCCAGAAATATCCATTTTCAGATTAGAATCTACATTTTCTCCCATTGTATCATCTTCATGTCCTTCTGAGTTTTGTTGTTCTCTGTTATCTGCAGGATTCTGATGCAATGCAATCTGGTTATTCTGTTGTGTTCCTGCTTCAGTCTCAATCAAGCGTCGAAAGTCAGAGTTGGAGAAGTCAAAGTCACATTCACGTTCATCGTGAGTCAGAGCCCCACATAGAGTACAGAATTTCTTCAGCTTATCGTAAATAAAACGGATGAGAATTGGATCTTCATGATCCGCCAGCTCTATATACCTCACAAATGTCAGTCTACTGTAAGCATCCATCTTAACTCTGATCCATACTTCTCCTTCTTGGTCTCTTGTTGGTTCCTGAATATACAGATCTTCAATAACTCCTAGTGGATGGGCTATTTCAGTTATCAAATCTTCACGTCTGGAATCATCTGGAAGGTTTAAGATTTGTATACAGAAAATTATCTGCTTGAGAAAATCAGAAGAGTTGCGCCTAGTCCATCTATCTACTGCAACCATCCAATCTTTAAAATTCCAAGGACCCTTTTCCAAAACCGTAAGGAGTTGTTGTTCCGATTTGAAAAAGAACTGAACCGTACCATCATCGTTGATTCGACTTGTGATTATTCCATCCAATCTCCAAGCCTTTGGCATTGTGTTCTTGATTCCCGCTGGAGATTGCTTCGCCGGATTGAGACCTTGAACTACTAAACTCAATCGGTGGATGTCGTCTCGTTTCTGTTTCGTATCAGCCGAGATTTTCAGAGGTCTTTGTTCAGCTCCGATTGCAAGATTCTGCAATGAGATCCACAGTTCTCGATCCATAGTGATCGATGGCGCCACCCGTGAGAAGACCCAAGGATGAGAGTAAGGTTCCGATAGATCGGAAGTTGCGACCGCGTACGGCGGAGATGAAATCACCGATGGTTGGTGAAGGTTGAAGAGTATTCTGGAAGTCGCCTGAATTTTCGCAAGAGAGAGAAAGTCAAATGCAAATTTCAGTTTGGCCCAATTGGCTTGCAGATTTAATATATACTAGATTTTGACCCGCGCTAAAGAAGCGCGGGTTTATGTTTTCATTCTTAGAATATATATTTTTATCTTAAATTTATATTTTTATAAATTAATTTTGTTACCTATTTCGTCTAATCTATATCAAATGAAAATAAGATGATATAGTGCTAAATGTGAGAAGAAATTTAATAAATTTTGTTTTTGTTTTGATATTATTAACTTGTATATTATATATTAGTAGTTGTATTTTATTGTTATTTTTAGTATATGATTAGTCATGCTTGAACTTGGTTAATCTATTTTTCAACACGTGTTGTAATGATATATAATTTGAAAATTTGATGGAACAACCCGTTAAAAATTGCATTCAAACATGAACTATAATTTGACGCATCATATATTTGAATAATATAAATATTAAATAATTTAATATTTATATTAAATTTAAAATATATCAATTGGAATTAGTTACTCGTGCAAATTTTATTTTTAGAAATTGAAATTGGTTAATTTATTTTTAGCCCATTTTATTATAATTTAAATATTTTAAAATTTGATGAAACAACCCGTTAAGAAGTACAATCGTAAAAACGTTTCTTACAAAATAAATAATTTATACCCGCACGCTAGTACAATATTATATACTACTTTCTTATTTTAATAATAATTTATTAATTTTAATGATTATATAATTTATAAAATAATTATGTATTAAATTATATAATTATATGTACCAATTGATTTAGTAACTTAATTATGCTTGATTTTATTTCTTTAAGTTAAATTTTAGTTAAGAATAATTTATAATATTATTTTAATATTAATTTCGAAATTAATTATTATTTTTATTAAATTTTTGAAAAAGATTTTCGTTAGATATGATTATGATAGAAAAAAAAGAAAACAAAAGATATTATAAGATATTATGAATAAATCAAATATAAATTGTTTTACAGTTTTACCCTTAATGAAGGTTACAAATCCTAATAATATCAAGGGTAAATTCTGGAAACAACATTTACGTACCATGGCAAACCTTCCTGTTTTAATAGATTAGATTTTTGTGTTATGCATTTATTGTTCTCTAATTATATAATTTGTACACCATTCAATGCTAATGATTTCATAAGTATGTATATGCCGCAGACCATTGTTCACTATGTCTGCTTGTCTCGCTGACAAAGTGTAATTCGTACATAACTCGTTTAACTAGCGTTTCTGTAATCTTATGATCTTCAATAACAGCTGTTTATTATTTGTATGAAGAAAACATTATCCTGGGTCTACAGACAATATACTCACTCAAATCAAAACACTTCGAAAGAACATCTACGCACAAATTTTTTTTTATCAAGTCTCTTAAAAATTCCACATGGTTCTAGACTGCAATCGAAAATCAGCATCATCAAAGAATCACACTCTCTGTTCAGGGCACAGATATGTAAGAAAGTTTCATGTAATTTTGTATCCACCCTAATCGTATGGAAGACTATCTTTCACCAGATGTTCACAAAAAGGTTTATAAAACAAATATTACAGACAAACCATATGTAAGAAGCTTATATATTGTCTGTATTACAGCTAGTTTGGTTATCTCTATTTATGTTGGCTGTGGCTCCTGTTAATAACCAAAAATCTTCAAAATGGATTCAGATGAATATAAAAAAAAAGCAATCTGGAGCATAATATCCTTTGACACTTCTCCAGATTTGATGAATAATAGACTTGGAGGGTCTGCTGATGTGGGAAGTTATAACCGAGAAACAGAAGCAAAGCAACACAAGACTCACCATTTTGGATATATCTTGAGAAGATCTTGCTCAAAGTTGATCCTCTCTTGTTTCACCTTCGCGGTCAACAACCTGCATGAATCCAAAACACACAGACACAAAAATGTTAGAAATCAAATCGAACAAAAGAAGATATGGGTTATGGTTCTCGATTAAAATCTTCACCGTAGACATTATGCATTGCATATGAAACACATTCTTGCATTGCTTGCATGAGTAAATCCTATTGTGGCATTCTGATCCACAGAGAGAACAACTCTTCTTATCCAAGGAATAAGTCAGCTCGACTGTATGTTGATGTTGATGATTCTTCACATTTGTTGGAAACCCAACACACTCTGCATGGGCGCTGAAGCTACATTCAATACAGCCGTAGAACGACGCACCGCAACATCTAGCACAAACACTACAGACTCGAGTTGAACCCTCCTCCCAAAAGTTAGAGATACAGTGAAAATGATACTTGGTCGTTTCTGATAGACCAACCGCTTCGACGCATTTGAAGTGGAAACTGATAACTTCGCCGCATTTGCGACAACTATAGCCATACTTTGTAATGTTCAGTTTGCAGATGATGCACTTGGATCCACTTACAGCAAAGAATTTAAGCGTGTGACCAGGGTGAAGTGGATGACTGCGTAGTTTTCCTTTGTTTTTCACAGCTTTAATGCACCAAGGATGATATACTTCTCTACACTGTACACATGACACTATTTTTCCACACAGCCTCTCTTCACAAATAGTACAAGTAACCGGATATGAGCTTGAAACAGTAACTTTAAACGAGCTATGGTTCATGAGGCAAGATACTCCTTGAGTTTTAACCATGAGTTTCTGCCCTCTATGTAACGTCCCAAGAAACTGGTTATCTTTTAAGACGCAACGAACATGGATGATAAAACTGCATATGCGACAGAAGAGATTGAACCCAGATATTTTCTTTAAACAAATGTCACAGTTCATACTAAACCCTGCAACAGGGGTATCCGGGAGGAGGGTCAAAGGATGGTTTAAATGAAACCGATGCCTTATTGGTAACCCTAGCTCTGCACAGAAATTGTGTGTATGGAAGCTACAAGTCTCGCATTTTCGTGCGTTACCATGTATCTTTCCACCACATATGTTGCAGTCTACACGTTCACCGAGCTCCCTCAAATCAACGAAACTTAGCAAATGAGTGTGTCCGACACTATTAACCTGGAATACAAATGTATATTATTTTTATTAACTTGAGTCAATCCAAGGAAGAGTATGTTGAAAGAGAGAACATTGGTGTGTATCAATTACAATGAGAAGCCATACCATAAGTTTGTTTCCTAAGTTGATGGTTTTGCAGTCATTTTGATCCGTTGGTCGGGTAATCTCTTGGCCACAAGAATACAAATCCTTCAAATACAGTGGTGAAGTTGCTGCTCCCTGGTTATTAAGTAACTCATCATCGTTAAGTCTTTACCATCATCAGTAAGAGAAGAAAAAACTTGCAATAACTACCTTGCGTAGAATACATTCAATATGGCCAAGAAAATCACATTTCTCACAGCAATAAACATGATGTCCTGCATGTACTACCATTTCACATACGCCACAATACTCAAGAGAATCGTCATCATCGTCAAGGAATACTTTCTCAGGTATCTCAAGACACTCCAAATGAAACCTTAAACTACATTCGATGCAGTAAAAGAAAGGTTGCCTACAATACTGCTTGCACATTTGACATGATGAATCTTTCCCCAGACGATAAGCACCAAAAGTATTTGCATAAAACAATCTGTGCTCATGATGAGAATGATGCATCAGTCCTCGCAACAACGTGTCTGCACACCTCAGGTGTAGCTTAAAATTGCATTCTAAGCAACCGAACGGTACACTGTGTATTTCCCCTCCACACGCGTCACAACTTGTTCCATGATCACCACAGTTTTGTATGTAATCAAAGCGTTTGAGAGGGTGTGATGGATGGACAGGATGTTGAATCTCAGTTGGAAGATGGAGGCAATGTTCATGAAAAAACAAGTAACAATGAACACAACCGTAACATATAGCAGATGGAGAGAGGGGAAGCTCACAGAGAAGGCAAGAGCCTCTAGCATCTGGTCCTGGTCTACACCTTCTAACCAAGTGAGCATGGTTGTTATGAAGCAGTTCTTTGGCGTCCCAGACTCTGGAGATGTTCTCCATGAGGGCACAACCAAGATCCAAGTAGATCTCACACTGTTTACACTCGTAGAAGCATCCAGAGGACATGTTCCCACACCCATAGCAGATGATATAACTTGGTTTCTGATCATTTTGGCGTAGACAGAACTCTAGAGGATGTTCCGGGTGAAAATAATGTGACACTTTCAGGGGTAGATAAGAGCAAGTTTTGCAAAGATCGAAATTACAAGGATCACATTCATATTCGACAGGTTTGTCTTTGTAACAAATGTTGCAGATGCCATTTTGGACGATCTTAGGCACGGTCAACGCACATTCATGGGAGACATGCTTGAGCTCAGCCATGGATCAGAGGGAGACTGAAATTCAACTAGAAGAAGAAAAAAACGAAAGATTAGATCCAAAATGTATTCCAGAAATTTATGTATTACTAGGACAAAACCCGTTTGCCCGAATCTAAACCCGGTTTGGATTAGGCTTATAACAACCAATCCCGGACAAAATCTGCCTTATTTTATATCATTTAATCTAATCTAGTAAGAGGTAAAAGACAAATATTTCACAGCCTTAACCGAAGCAAACAGAATTAATGTCCCTAAAACACATTGGATTGTGCATTGGAGAAATAAGGATTGGACAAAACCCTAAAGGATGTTCTGAGTGAAAATCGTGTGTCACCTTTTGTGGCAACTTAGAGCAACATAGATCGAAATTGCAACGCTCCAGGCGAATTCGAGAGGTTGACGCCGTCAGCTACGATGTCCGGCGAGTGTAAAGAGCATGGGGGGGAAATCCTCGAGATTTACCACCCAGATTTGGCTTGCCCTTGATCTCTAGAATCTTCATGAATCATGATAGCTTGAGGAAAGAGTAAAGCAGGAGACTGAGGACTGTTTCGCATAAATATCCAAAAAGTAGGTACATTAACATTATATCGTTTTCTGGACGTGGACTGGAGAGTTGTTGTAATGATTTATTTACTTTTGTCTTTTATGACCAAGTCAACAATGAAGCCCATTTATAATGAGACTTTGGAGCTAATTAGGTTATTTTAGCATGTACAAAGGATTATTGTCTCCAGACACCCTCCGTACACGAAACAAATCTCGTATACCCCTCTATTTATTAGACTTTTTATTAACATTTTCTTTTAATCAAAAACAAACGAAATTACCAAAAGACCTTATGATTTTCGTTTAATTACATGGTAAACCAGACGGTCTACCAGAACAAACCGAAATCAGAATTCGGACCTTAAATGAACCAAATGAACCATAAAAAATGTGGTTTACCCGATTTATCCGTGTTGGGTAACCCAGAGAGTCGGGTTAGATCCGGATAATTCAAAAAAAAAAAAACCCAAAAACCCCCAATTCATCTCTCTTAAAATCGGGTACCTCTCCTTTCGATTCCCCCTCTTTCGACTTTCGATTCTCCACTCCCTCTCATCTCTCTCAATCTTAACTTCCCCTATTCTTCCTTCTCCTTAGAATCGAATTCAATCACGCGAACCCTTCCGTAATACATGGCGCCCAAAACTCGTTTAGCCACCAAGAAAATCGAGGATAATCCCGACAATCCTCCTTCTCATCCGGCGACGGAGAGTGTTGTAGCAAGCCCTAAGAAGCCTACGAATGCTCCTCCTCCGGCGACGAAGAGCGGTGTAGCAAGGCTTACAACTACCACGAATGCTCCTCCTCCTCCGGTGAGCGATGTTGTTGGTACCACGACCACGAATTCGGTCGCTAATGTTCCTTGGAACCCTCCTCCTGTCGTTAATGATCTTTCTATGGTCCCTTACGAAGAACCAGAAGTTGATCTCGAGAAACAGAGCGAAGGAGATGAGAGTGAAGTAGAAGAGGATGAAGAAGATGATGACGAGGAGACAGAGAGTTCAGAAGACGAGGTCGATTCACAGCACCCGAAACAGCAACCAACCCAGCCGAGAGTCGAGGAGACAATAATCCCTTCAGAATCTACGGAAGAAGACGAGGAGGAATCCGAGAATAGCGGAGCTGCCCAATCGGTAAGTGTAAAAATACGTGTAAAACTAGTGAAACCAAGTATAACCAGGGAAACCGGTAAAACTAAGTATAACCAGGGAAACCGGTAAAACTAAGTATAACTTTTGTAGTAAAACTTGGAAAACTGAGTAAAACTAAGCACAACCGAGTATGACCGTGTAAAACTAACAATGTATTACTGGAATAACTTGGTAAAACTGTTTATTTTTGCAGGAATCCGATGATGAAATGACAGCCATGCAACCTTTGAGAATGTACTTCCCCCCATCGGAGTACATGAAGAAAATAAAGCTATCAACGCGGTGCTTCTATATTGATTTTCTGGACACTCTAGATTCATTGAAGCCTAAGCTAACGACTACCGAGAAGAAGTGGTTTGTAGAGCATCCGCAGTTCCAACATATCTTTCACTTGCCGAAACAAGGTAACCACAAGGTGATGGGCATGTGGATGCTACTCCTGCGAACCGCTTGCATCGAGAAGAGGATGGAAGTCTGGTTCGTGGTCTACGGCGTTCCGATTCGTTATGGACTGAGGGAGCATGCACTTATCTCCGGGTTAGACTGCCGCAACTACCCTGTTGACTTCAAGCGTTTGGGAGGCCTTAAGTTTGTGAGGAAACATTTTGGGAACGCCGTAGTTAGAATTCAAGATGTGAAAGATAAGCTTGAGAAAATGGGATCTTGTCCAGATAGACTGCAGATGATCGTTCTTTACTTCCTTTGCAGCGTCCTCATCGGCCAGATGAAGACTAGAAACGATGCTACTCCGGTGGTAGATTTTTTTCTCAGAGCTGTCGATGATCTTGACTTGTGCCGTAGTTTTCCTTGGGGCAGATTCTGTTACGATCATATGGTCGGTGAGATCTCTCACACAATGGACCATTTTAAAGGGGTTGTCAAGGAGAACAAATCGTGGCCGGTTCCCGGTTTCTGTATCCCTTTGGAGGTATGTACTTTTAAATTTTTGGTTTGATTAATTGTTCTTGTGCTGATCTCTAACTAATATAGCATATGTGTGCTGTCGTGAAGCTGTTAGCCTTTGAGGCAATTCCTGAGCTAGGGAGAAGTTTCCGCGAGCCGGTTGTAGGGGCATACCATAACTGTCCAAGGATGTGCAAGTCGCAATTCAAGAGTAACTCAATGAGAGGGTTTCCTCTTTCAAGGATAAATGAAGAACTTGCTTTGGCGAAGTGTCCTCAGGGCATTGAGAACATCCTGCCAACACGAGATGGACATGAAGAAGCTCTTCTTGACCACTTCTATGAACAAAGCGATGTCCATGACCTTGACGATCCTGTTGTTGATAGTTGGATGAAGCTAATTTCGGCTGGGAAGAAGGTTTTTTTTCAGGGGATGTACGATGAGGAGAAGGCTTTCCGACATGTAGAGGAGGCAGAAGAGCTAAAAAACGTGAGGAAAAGAGTCCTGCTGCCATTGATGCACCTGGAACTTCGAATACTTCTAATAGCGAACTTATTGCCATCATGAAAGGGATACAGTCAACTATGGAAGATGGATTTAAGCTGCTGCATGGGAAGTTTGACGAGATGGATAAGAGAGTCAGACCCATTGAAGAATACATGGATCATATGAAAGATCTAGAGATCCAGAAGGCAAAGTTAGAGAAGAAGGCAGCAGAGAAGGCTCTTGGTAAACGAATGGTGGGGGATGCATCCAATGCTCTTCAGAAGCGCAACACAAGGTCGAGGAAGGATTAGAACTTGATGTTAAGTTCTATGTTCGTATTTAAGTTGTTTTTGAAACTTGTTTTGGATTTAAGTTGTTTTGGAGTTGTTTTTTTATTATACTATGTTGGTAATGTTTGCGGGTAAAACAATGTAAAACTGGTAGAACTATGTAAAACTGGTAGAACTATGTAAAATTGGTAGAAGTAGGTTGTGCATTTAAGCAATAGGATAAACTCTTAAACAAGTCTTAAACATCAGGACAACATTTGGAAACATTCTAATAACATTAAACACTTGTAGCCCATTTTCCTAGCAATTCCTTAAGCTTTTCAATCTCTTCACCTCTTTTCTTGAGCGCCAATCCCAACTGCTCAATTCGATATTCATGGCTTTCAATCTTCACGGCCTGGGAGGAAACAATATCCCTTAAGGTAGTGGCTTCTTCCACGACGCCCCTAACCCAAAGTTTCCGAATGTGTATCCCATTATCCTGCACATAAAAAAACTCTCCTTAAACACCGAACATAACCAACAAATCACCAAATCATCATAGCTTACCCTGAACGCATTACAAACAAAGTGTCTCTTTCCCACGTCAGGTTCAGGCTCCACAATGATTCGATCACCGCACGGGCATCTTGTCGGTATGCCATTGTCAACATCTGCGATGAAGCACATCCTGTCGTACTCCCTCTGCTTCTGCTTCATGTCACTGTAGTAAGGATCGGCTTCGAATTTGTCCATGTCCAAGAGAATAGGGTAGAAGTTGAATTGAGAGAGTATACAATGAAATGGGAGAGGAAAAGCGAAAGAATTAGGAGGAAAAGTAAATGGGAGAGGTGTGGAGGGAGAGGACGATTCCCGATAAGGAGAGAGAATGAGAGTGAGCAGAAAAAGGAGGAAAGGTATATTCTTGGGGGCGCCAAAAATATTGGTCAATTCCGGATTTTGCCGCCGAAAAAATTGTTAACTTTGAATTTTCCCGCTAAACAAAATTACACATAGTTTTACAAGAGTTTGTAGTTGTACGAAGTTTCTTAATAGTTTTACTTTGCCTGTTTTCGATATATTCAGTTTTACTGGAACTTTAAATTTGATTTTATAGTTTTACAGATTATTTTACACAATTGATCTACAAATCTAGTATCTATACGTAATAATATGTAACATTCCTCAACATATGAAAATGCATCCTCCTAACATGTCCATTGGACGAAAAATGTTCTTGAGAGTATATGAACATTGTTGGTGATTTCCAATCTGTGTAAAACTATGTTGATTGATTTTCATTCGACATATATACAACCCATTGTCTTACACATAAAATGTGATACTACAAGTTAAAATCTCTTATAGCTATATGTTTATTATTTTCTCTAATGATGTTCATTATACTTACGATAGTCACTTAGTTTTACACAGTATCACCAGAGTATTGACATAGAAAAATCAATGCAGGGGTTCACCAAATAGAAAACACAAAGTTATACAGAGTTAAACAAAAGTACATTACAGAACCAAATATTACACACAAAATCACTCACAATCAGTGTTTGAGTCATCCCCAAATAACAACCTTGATAGTCTACCCCTTTTATTATGTGTCCTTCGCCGTCTCCCTCCTTCTCCAGCTGATGGAAATCTATGTATTCTCTTCCGACCCCTCGTTATCTTGTAATGCGGAGGTAGGATTTTCTTCTCTTTGATGTAATCCGGGACGTTCCATGCAGAAATATCAGGGACAACATAGATGGACCTATAATAAGCCAATGCCCACATCTCCGTCAAATAGTATTTCGAAATCAAATCAACGAGTCTTAATCTGTTAGCACTTGCACGAGCTCTATCGCTCTTTTTGTATATTCTGTATGCTGCTAGCGCATGTAGACAAGTGTACATCTGAATATTGAAGAAACCACAGGAGCAAGTTTTCGATTCCAAGTTCACCAAATAAACCTTTCCATCAATATCATCGAATTCGTACTCGAGCTTGAAAGTGTTTACCTCCCTCACAGTTAATGTCTTAGCAATTGCCCAATTTTGATGCACGAAGATCTGGACCAAAGGCACGAGATTGTCTTTAGCATCTCCAGCTACGACCTCTTTCCTATGCTTGTTAAACCAATCCGAAAACTTGCGAATGATAGTATCAAGCAGTGGCATTAAGGAGTACCTCCTCGCATCAAGAAAAGTCTTGTTCAGACATTCCGCAGAGTTACTCGTGTCCAAGTTGTATCGTTTACCTGGAAAAAAACATCTAACCCATTTTTCCTTGACGGTAGTTTCCTCCACATACTTCGCGGCTGAAGGATATCTCCTCTTAAATGTCTCGTAACGACTGTAGAACTCAGCCGCTGTGTGAGACCAACCTATCTCTTGAAACCTATCATCGACTACTGTTTTGTCTACATTACCAGCACGTGATTTCACGTTTTGGGATAAATGCCATAAACAGTACCCATGGTGAGCTTGTGGAAACACGTTTGCTATTGCATTGATGAGGCTTTGATTTCTATCACTCACAAATACCAATTCGGGCGAGTCACCTATAACGCTTTTCAACTTCTCGAAAAACCATGTCCAACTAGGTGTATTCTCACCATCAAGAACACCGAACGCTATGAGATAAATGTGACGATTAGGATCCTGACAAATGGCGAAAACTAGTACACCACCATATCCGGTCTTGAGGAAAGTTGCATCAACAATTATCACTTTCCTCATGCATGCAAACCCTTCAATGCTAGCTCCCAAAGCTATGAATAGATACTTGAATTTGTTTTCCACATCCACTTCCACAGCAGTTACCGTTCCAGGATTAACATGTTCTAACACGTACAGATAACGATACAACATCTTGTAGCTATCTTCCGGGCTACCACGCAAATCACAAACTGCTTGAATTTTTCCTCTTAACGCCGTAGAGTAGGATATGTCTACGCCATATTTTCGCCTGACTAGATCAATGATGGTTCTAGGCTTTGGAGTTTCGAAGTTCCCAGGATATTCCTCACTTAAATACGATGCAACTAGCTGTGATGAGCCTTTCATACAATCAGCGCTTCCAGTTTGATCAACACGGTTGCATGTGTGCATATTCGTGTACGTTCTAATAGAGAACATATTCGAGTTCGGGATCCTTGCTGCTCGTAGACCCCATTTACATCTCTCAATAGAACATTAACTACCCACCGCATTGTATCAGAATGTTGCGTAACATACTCAAAAGAGTTTTTAAATGCCAAGCTTTCTACAAACTATATAACCGCCTTCTTATCTCGGAATTCTTGACGCACAGTCAACCCTAAACCGTCTTCCCATGGCGCGACAAACTGACTACTTTCAACAACAGGTGGTACCTCACGATATTCATCACGCCTACCAGACGTATCATCCTCTTTCACCTGCTCTTCCTCTCTCACCTGCTCTTCCTCTCTCACCTGCTCTTCCTCTCTCACTTGCTCTTCCTCTCTCACTTGCTCTTCCTCTCTCACTTGTTCTTCCTCTCTCACTTGTTCTTCTTGACTTGCTTGACCGTTTTCAATAAACAACGGCACAACATTATCTCCTATTTCTCCGTTTTCAACAAAAAATGTCAAGGCATTAGGTCCTACTTCTCCGATTTCCTCATGGTCATAGTTTAAACCAGCAGAGCTTTTCCCCGCTCTCGACTGTTGCGTGGGCAGCTCCAGTCCAGTCACGACCTCCACACACAAAAGACTTCTACGGTTCTCTTTATCAACGGTCATTAGATAACCACAAAGATCTTCGTCATCAGAAATACTCATATGTTCCTCACAGCCAACCACCAACGGAATGTAACACAGTTCCAATCTAACCTTATTCTCATCTAACGCATGCTTCTTGTAAAGCCTATGGATTACCATCTCCAAAGTTATCTCCTCTTTAAACACTAGGCTACACATGCGCCCCTGATATTTATAATGGATGCACACACTCTCACTCATACTATCCTGCCAAAACAAAAGCAAAAAACTCAGTACTTATAGTTGTACAAAGTTTGTTATCAGTTTTACAGAAGTTGTCCTCAGTTATACCAGTTTTACTAGTTATACCAGTTTTACTAGTTATACATCGGTTATACTAGTTGTCCCCAGTTCTACAACAACATGAACACAAATTTGAATCGATTTCAAGATCATCCAATTACAAAAATAATATACTCAATTTGTAGTCTAAATCAACCAAGAATCAATGGCTAAACAACAATGTAGCAACTCATCAGCTGAATCTACCAAAAAACAATCCAAATCATCCCAAACGGATCCCAAACCCATTCAAATTGAGCTGAATGCAGATCGAGGGGGAGTCACAAACCTCGGTGGGTTGACGGAGCACGACGGAGGCGGCGATTGGCAATCGGAGACGCGACGGCGCCGGCAAAACCAGTTCAGATAAACGGAGGGGATCCCAGAGGGGAAGCGGGGAAGCCTGGGATTCTATTTTTTTTTTTCCAGCAAACCAAATCAAATCCCGATCCAATTCTCTTAAACCCAATTCCAACCCATTCAAATCATAACCAATTTCGGAACCAATTCCCCCATTCCAATTTCTGATTTCTAAACAACCAATTTCATAGTAAACCAAGGGCAAAAGCGTCAAACCACATTTCATTAAAGTGAGAAGGGTATGGGAGATTAGTTGGGGGTAGTGTAGATTTTTTCTAGAGCCATAAGGCTATAAGAGAAGTTGACCCATGTACAAATCACCCCACGTTAGTGATGTCAATATGGATCAGAGTCGGACCCAACCTAATCTTAAAAAATATAGGATTTCGATTTAAATATAAAAGGCCAAAGAATGGGTGTATTGCATCCAATGTATCTTTTTAAATTTTCTTGCATTATTGTATCTTTTGAAAAGTCTTTGCATTTCTGTATGTTTTTAGATGATTTGAGGGTAGGAAAAGACCAGATTGCCCTGTTTTTTTGTCTACTACAAGTTGCTAACTAGATTGACATGTATTCAATAAAATTAAAAGCAAACGTAACTAGCTTCTACAGACAGCTCTTTATTATGTCAATTAAAATTGGGAAAAAGCTGTAGAAGTTTAGATTTTCTTGAAAAACACTGGAAATTATAACGATCAAAGCTATAATATAGTGGAGTTCAGATTGTAGTTCTTTCTCTCTCTCAAGTTTGTCGGTTTGGAAAGGAGGAGTTAACTGGCTGAAAGCTCCAAGACAATGGCTACAATACGAATTGTAGCAAGCTCCAAGACTAATGAGGACCAGAGAGGTGAGCTAGAGTACCGCGTGTACACAAAGACGCTTGATTGACAGTATACCATATTTGTTTTTTTATGATATGCTTATCGTCGCTAGGAATTTGAATGAAATTCACAGACGGTGTATCAACGGAGGATTTCAGAAGCTGTTAACGATTCGGAGAGCAGCTCATAGGCGACCTATTTGTAGAAGATCGATTGTATCACCAAACATAGTAGAGGTGAGAGAGACAACATCTCAGACAAGCTATGTCCCTGTAGAGGACGACGTTGTCGAAAAACAACATCTAAATCAATTGAGCTATGGACATGACTGGCGGCGAGCTATGGACATGTGGTGTTTTTTGGGACAAATTAGACAACTTTCTATGGACACGCAAATTAATGGGCATCCATATGATTTTGGGGGTGGATTGTTTTTTAGAGGGAACTCGGACATAAGTTTAGTGGGCAAATTAAATTTGAGTTTATTTTGATAATATAATTTGTTTTATATTTATTTTGCTTTAAAGTTATTTAATTTTGGAAAACCAAAAGTCCATTAGTCTGATTAGGATCGTACCGAGTTTTAGAATATAAGCTTAAAATATTTTTCAAATATTTACGAGTTTTACGGATTTTGGACTGAGTTGGACAAGGTCAATCCGATTGACATCCCTATTAATGGCCCACCTACAAGTGGAGGACACAAAGCATATGAGCAAACCACTTACAAGCACTTGCATCCTCTCTTTAGGTAGAAAACGAATCAGACCTAAACTCACATTCAAACAAAATATTAAACTCACATTCGTTGACCAAAAAAAAAAAAATCACATTCAACACAAAGCATATGAGCAAGCCATTTCTGAGCTTATATGGTTTGGGAGTATAAACCAGCTTATGTAGTTGTATTTACTTATGAATTCATTCTATTTTACGAATTCAACATTGAAATTAGAGACTAGTCTAATTTTTTTTTTTCATTTTTATGAATGATTAAGAGATTCGGATGGTCCGTAGGTTTGTACTTTGTACGTATTTTAGAACGGGATCCAAACCATGTTAAATTCATTTTCTTTTTTTGACCAAAAAAAAAAAAAAATCATTTTCTTTTGGAGAGAAGATCCCTCCTAACAGAAATCGAAATCAAGTGGCAGAAAGCTACTAGTTTCCATTTACCAACTCGTTGGTGACTCGTCGAAATTGCTACTACTTACGGAGAGAAATTTATAACAACTCACGTACACACAACACCAATCCAAGAACTCTGCTACTCAATTCAGAACACACTTTTAATAACTCACAACAAACAATCATATTACAAACATTATTCACTACTAAGTTTTCAGAGGAAGAGGCAGAACCTAACTAAGAAGAATCACAGTGTTGGATCATGTCTTTGGAACAATGCTGGTCTATACACCGAGCATGATAAATCGTTTCACAGTCCGTACACGACACACCTTTCCCAAACATCTTTTCATGACAAATATCACAAACAAATTGATATTGCTTCGTGAACATAACTTGGACCAACGAATGCTCGCCTCTCAAACAACGTCCTCTCCAAATTCCAACGACTTTTGGCCCTGCCTTCCCAAGGAAAAGTTTACCTTTCATGGCGCAAGTGACGTGGATGACCAAATTGCATATTCGACAGAACAGGTTGAACCCTTTTATATCCTTTCTGCATCTGTTACAACTCATCATATCCCTTGCAAGGGGTTTTGGCAGGAGTGTCAAAAGGTGGTTCCAATGAAACCGATGCCTTGATGGTTTCCCCAGCTCTGCACAAAAATTATGTGTCACAAACCTGCATGTCACGCATTTCCATGGCTTCCCAAATATTTCCTTTTCACATATGTCGCAATGTTCTCCAGGAATAAGCTCACCAATGTCGAACTCTCTCATCGCATGATTATGGTCGATATCATTAATCTGCAACATACACCTGACACGCATGAGACTAGTCGGCCTAAAATGAGAGCAATGTTTATACTTTCATTCACTGATTAGTAACAAAATACTATACCATAATAATGTTGTCTAACTTGTTGGTTTCAGTGCCTTCTCGATTTGTTGATCTTGTGACGTTTTCACCACCACGAGAATACAAATCTTTCAAGTACAATGGTGAGGGCTCTTCCTGTTGTTTGTAAGCTAATTAATATAATATATTCTCGTCATCATGAAGAAACAGAGAAATTAATCAATTACCTCACGAAGAATGCATTCAATATGAGCAAGAAAATCACATTCTTGGCAAGAATAAACATGATGTCCTCCATGTACCATTGTCTCGCAAACGCCACAATACTCCAAAGAATCTTCCTCTCCTAGGAATCTTTTACACACGAGTGGATGAACATGACAAGATCTCTTGAACATGGACTCTGGTATCCCAAGACACTGGAAATGAAACTGCAATTCACATTCGATGCAGTGATAATAAGAATCGAGAGAGGTGAATGCAGATCCATTGCATATAGGACAAGGATCTTCTCTTCCAAAATATTTTTCAGCATTGGAAGCTACATAAAACAATTTGTGCTGGTGAGACTCGTGAATCAGACCTTGTCTCAGCAAAGAATCCGCACACCTCATGTGAATGCTAAAACCGCATTCCATGCAACCAAACGGGACACTGTGTATACCATCCCTACACGCATTACAAGATGTTCGACCACCACTTCTTATGTAATCAAGGCGTTTGAGAGGGTGTTTTCGATGCACGGGATGTCGAAACTCTGTCGGAAGATCGAGGCAGCGCTGGTGAAGAAACGAGTAACAGTAAACGCAGCCGTAACATATGGAGGAAGGAGAGAGAGGAAGCTCACAGAGAAGGCAAGAGCCTCTAACGTCTGGTCCTGGTCTACACCTTCTAAGCAAGTGTTCATGGCTGTAATGGAGCATTTCTTTTGTGTCCCAACCCGTGACAATGTTATTCAGGAGGGCACAACCAAGATCAAGATAGATCTCACACTTTTTACACTCGTAGAATGAGCAAGAAGACATGTTACCGCATCCAGAGCAGACGATGTATCCTGGTTTTCGATCATATTGGTATAGACAAAACTCTAAAGGATGTTCTGAGTGAAAGTCGTGTGACACCTTTTGTGGCAACTTAGAGCAGGCTTTACATAGATCGAAATTGCAAGGCTTGCAGGCGAATTCGACAGGTTCTTCTTTGAAGCAAATGTTGCAGATACCGTCAGCTACGATCTCCTGCGAGTGTAAAGGGCATGAATGGGAAAAATGATCGAGTTCTGCCATCAAGATTTGGCTGCCTTCGATCAGAGAATTTTCTTGGTAGCTTGAGAAAGAGTAAAGCAGGTTTTAGTTGACTATAACTATCCAAAAAGGAATTATATCGTGGAGAGTGGTTGTAATGATTTATTTACTTTTGTCTTTTATTGACCAAGCACGACAATGAAGCCCCCTTTTTCTTTGGTCAACCAATGAAGCCCATTAATTAGGACAAATCACCTGAGGTAGCTCTAGGCGGTCAAGCACACAAAGCATGTGAGCAAACCACTTAGAAGCACATGCATCTCCTCTTTAGGTAGAAAACGAGTTAGACCTAAACTCACATTCAAACAACATAATAAACACACTCTACTGTTTTGTGACAAAAGTTCTAATCCATGAATCTATCAAGGACCGTTTTCAACTTCATCAGTCTTAATGCCTCCATTTTGAGACATGAGAACTCTGTATATCCGCTTTGAACCCACTTTTCCTAAACTTCTGTCTTCTCCTATTAACCCTTCTAACTTCAAGTCCTTTAGAAGTAACTCCTTCTCCTGTTCCTGTTTCAGTTTTTTTTTTTCAAAACCAACACCGAGATTTGCTTCAGAGACCGTTAGAAACAACTAACTGAGCAAGACAAATCCGTAGTTTGTTTCGCAAGGTTTACTTACCGATTTGTTAGGATCCATATAAACCTTAAGGAGAGACTTCATTGATGGATATTTCTTCCACACTGCTACTGCGTATCTTGGCTGCACCTTTGGTATTGCTACTAACGCTTTTAACCTATAGAACAAACAACACCATGGCTGATTTAGAAATACTAAACACAACACAACATTTTTTTCTAATGGTTTTGCTTTATACTTTACCATGGACTCTTTTTAATCAAGTGCTTGTCAACTGAATTCATGGAGGCTACCACACCATCAGCATTTACTGCTAACCAAGATAACTTTTCCCTGTGCATCGGATTAAAGAACCATGATTAGTTTACCAAAAAACCAAGCAGGAACTTCCAGAGAAACACAATAGCCAGAACAATACAGCCAACGTATATAAGTTCTACTTCTACGTATTGCTGAGCTCACAGATTCGGTGCCACTTAAAATATTTTGGAAACAAACTCGAAATAGCATAGGTGATTAGTACCTGAACTGGCAAGTGGCAAGACTGCTTGTTAAACCAACAACATGTGCAGCCACTTCAGGCCCATCTATACAATGCCTGGAATGCACTCCAACATAGTGTGTAGTTACCTTTGCAAGTACCTGTATTACACGTCAAATACCACAAAAGTAAGTATGTTTAAGAACACAAGTAAAAGAGCAACAGAGATGGTTTCCCCTAAACATGCTCGTTAAGAACTGTAGTACCTCATCGATAGGAGGCCGTTTCCAACCATTGGATTTTCCCAAGTTCTTGTACTCTTCCTTTTCCCTAGAAAATCAGATTATTCAGCTTCGTGATGGAAAGATTCATGCAACACAAATTCACCTTATCAAGCTCAACCTTTTGTTTATGTAGGACATTAACTTATTGGTGAGATAGCACACCGTATAAGTTGGGTATTGGTCTCGAACTCTTGAGATGTCTTCTAGAAGTCCTTCATTAGCAACAAGATTGCAAAAGTCTTCGGCCTCATAGACAAGTAAAACATATGGAATCGTGGGCCCACGGGGTAATGTCTGCAACAGAGTAAAGAAGATGCAAAGTCAAAAAGCAAAAGAAAATACTGGATACAGCAGATTTACATAATGATCTTCTAAGGCCCTTCAACACATCACACAAGAGGTTCATTTCTTCTTTTTTTAACATTTCATCATCTGATATACTTATCCTTTACAAGAAACAAGGATACAGACCAGATTGGGGTATTGATAAAAGTTGCAAGTTTTAGGTTCTAAGAATCACTTGTCCTCAAAGATATTGCTTTGGTGAGATTCAAGACACAAAACAATTAAATAACATTGGCACATCCTACAAACTGACCGAAATTTAACTGTACCTGAGCAACATTCTCTGGAAGTGTCATTGTCCACACAATAGATCTCTTGATTGGATTAGGGGTTACACGGTATGTAATGCCTTTCTCAGCGAACAATGAGATCAGAGGTGCTATATCAACAGTACATCAAACGAACTCAGTCACTATACTGTAGTGATAAACTAGCCAACCTTGAGGAATCTGTTGAAGGATAATACAAAGAATGCAGACAGTCTATACCTCCAAGGGATCCTTCAACCAATTGAAGATCAATCTCGGCCACGATAGATTTAAGCACTAACTTTCCCTTTTCCCATTTCTTCTTTTCCTTCTCCAACTTTCTTTGTTCAGCTTCTTCTGCTTTCGAGGCAGCTTTCTGTAATTTCTCTTGCTGGATGATTGAACCAGTTAACAATTGATCCAGGGAACACAAAATAGAAAAGCCATGTAAAACTACACTCACTTCTTTTCTTAACTTCTTCTCCTCAGTGGCACGGATTCTTTCATCCTTAGACAGCCGCTTTTTTGGCACGGCTTTGCCAGAAAGAGATGTACTTTTAGAACTTGTGGTTTGCTTATGTGGACCCATTTTCTCAACACTTCTGTCTTCTTTCTCCTGGTCAGAATCAACCTGAGTAAAATCAATAAAACAGAAGACGCAAGCAAACAAATTTCTATTATATAGCTTGTAATTTAGTAATAAGATCAGCAGAATGTGCACCCAAAAAAATGTGCACCAAGCAAAAGAAAGATATAACCAGAAATACCCGGAACACACAAACAAATGACACATAGTAACCCCAAATTCTCTCAATCCTTTAAAAGAAAGCTTAAGGAATCACAAAACGAAAAGAGGCAGATACGTACCTCAATAGCATCGTTGGGAAGTGAAGATCGAAAACTGGGTCCATGCAACCAATCAGTACTATTATCTGAAGGAAAGAAACCAGCGCCAGCAGTTTAGTATAGTTGATAACTATTTCTCCTAAGCATATTCTTGCATTCAGGTCAAAGTTCTCCTCACCAGAATCAGTGTCACTGGATCCAGATTCCAATCGAAAACGTTGCTCCAAAGAAGCAGTATATATGGGTTCATACTTGTTCGACGTTCCAGGTCGAGGACTGTCTTCAGAATCCGAGTCAAGAGATATTACTCGTTTACCTAATCAGAATTCAACATTGTTAACCTGATGACTACACTAATAAATTTTTGAAACGAAAAGAGAGAATGTAATATCCGATATAGGGAAACGAAGCACCATATCATATGAAAGCGTAGTAGAAAATTCACCATATATACAGTAAAACCCTACCAAAGAACTGAAAGGCTCAACAGGAATTGACAACTAAAACAGGATTCAGAGTATATAAATTCGCATTAATCGAAACCCCTTTTGATCCAAAAATCATTGGATTTCTAGGATAGAGGAACTTCAAAGTTCAAACTAACCGTTAAATTTATCTTCGCGGGGGCGTGAAGAAGCTCCAGCTCCGGAACCAAAAGAACACTTGACGACAGTGACATCTTCGTCGAGAGGTGTCTCGTCGACGACGAACAAAGGCGTAGAGGCTGATACCGGCGGAGGCGGATTGGTTTCCAAGTTGAGAATCGTAGGGGTTGGATTCTTTCTGGCCCTCTTGGACGGGAATGGAGGTGGAGTAGCATCATCCTCCTCATCGGAGATAAGAATGGGATCGCTCATTACGAACAAAAATTTAAACTTGGCAAAGTGTAGTGAGTACGATTCGAGTGAAGGCGGGACTTTCGTCGATATAGGTTTATGGTGATAACGATTCGTCAAGTTTAAGAATGTTTGGCTACACCGATTTAAGTATGTTTGGCAACGCAGATTTTTTTCCCTGTTAAACAGATTTTAACTGTCAATTCTCATTTTTTTATCGGACTGCAAAAAACAATTTATTGTATCTTTAAATTTCTGTTTGTCAATATTTTTTTAATTTTGTTTTTTTGGGTATAATTTAGTTTTTTTTTTTAATTTGTTTTTTTTTGGTATAATTTTGTTCTTTTTTGTTGGCCGATAGTAAAACTTGAATCAAACATGATAAAATAATTCATTAAAGATAATCATATGGTGTTAGCAAATCTCACAGAGAGCACTTGGCTTGACCTCAACAATAAATTTCTGTTACAATCAAAAACAATATGAGAATAGTAACACCTAATTAATTACAAGGAAAATTGTATGCTAATAACAAATAGTTAATATCTTCGAAGAATCTCTAATGTTGTCACCTGCAAAAAGGGTCAAAATTAACAAGAGCAAAATAAGCAAAGCAAACAACGTAGTAATAAGAAGAGATGAGAGGATTGAAAGATCTCAGACATCCAAGGAAGGATAACAAGCAGCATTAGCTCTCAAGCCTGGCGAAAGGCGAAAGCTTTAGGCGGCCACTGCGAATGTTTTTTTGAGAAACAAGCCTTTTGGATTTATCCTCATCGATACAAAAATATCATATACATAAACGAAGGAAAACAATAGTAAAATTGTCAAAGTCTCAGACATCCAAGGAAGGATAAGAACATCATAAGCTCTCAAGCCCGGCGAAAGGCGAAAGCCTTAGGCGGCCACTGCGAATGTTTTGAGAAACAAGCCTTAATGTTTATCATCATCGACCACGACTATCAGTTGAGTAACACAAAATTCGAAGGTTTCGTTAGACATCGATGAAAACGAATATATAATAATAACAAAAAACACACACAATCAGAGAGGAGTTCGAATTTTTGGGGTCTTTCGGTCTAGAGAGGAAGGGATGAGATGGTTTTATATGCTGAGAGAAAGAGGATGATGATTAGGGTTTTGTAACTTGACCACAAGATAGATGATCGGCTGAGATTTGTTTCCTTTCTTGCTTCTGCTAAGTGGGCTTTAGCTTAATTTATTGATGGCTTTACAGTCGGCCAATTATTACGGCCCACAAAATCAAACGGCTATGTTGTTGTTGACTTTAAAAAGATACATGTACAGCGGTGGAGCCGAGGAGTTAACACTGCCGTGATCCATGTCTTTACCCGTGGCGGAGAATCAATGATGGTTTAGGTTTCCTTGGCTGAGACTGGTTGCGTTCAGAATTTTGGGAGCTCATACATAATGCAGCCATCATGATCATTAAGGGAGTTTTGGAAGCCGTAAATTTACATTTTCAACATGACACTTTAAGCATCATCATGAGACAGACTTCTCAAAGCCGTTTACAGTAGCTGGTTTTTTATTCTTACACCAAAAGAAAAATAGCTGGTTCGCTTTATCAATTCAAGGTTGAATAGATATGAATGACAAACTTCTAATTGCAGAAGATTTAATGATACATATGATTCTCATTACAAAGCCTTATTGTTTTCAAACAAAACAGTGGGATTATAACACAACTGAAGCATGCCAAAACTATTAACGTACAACTAACTCAACAAGTTAAAAAAACGACTGATAGATAGTCCAAGAGACAGTGCTTTTTCATTTTAACTTCTAAAGACCAAACTTCAACTAAGAGCTTTAACTTCCACAAGCGAGACAATCATCAGGGTTTGTCAAGGAACAAACCATCTGGGCCATTTTAGTTTCATCGTCCTCTTCGTTTACTTGTTTGTCTCCTTCGGCTGTTACACTCGGTTTATCCTCCTATAATAACAAAATTCACAGTAAAATGTCTAAATTCACAAGCAGAATCAAAAACCCTAAACGAGTGTGGCATTGCTTTTCTACCTCGAGCATGGCTGTGTCAACTGTGAACTTTATCGCATCCGCTGCAGCACGTGATCGCAGGTAATACATCCCAGTTTTCAAACCCTAGAGGTAGATTCACAACAGCATAGTAAGGTAAGAAGACTGTTGATAGGACTAAGATTCTAGTTAATAGTTTTCGAAACTGTTTCACATTAATAATGTAACGAGTTCCGTAATATTTAAGGTGAGCTTGTACCTTTTTCCACGCATGGAAATGTAAGGAAGTGAGTTTTGCAAAATTGGGTTTGTCCATGTGTATGTTCAAGCTTTGGCTTTGGTCTATGTAGCATCCACGATCAACAGCCATGTCCACCACTGTTCTTTGTTTAATTTCCCAGACAGTCCTGTGTTGTATTGCAGAAAAATCAAATCAAATCTCGGTATTCGAACATATTAGTGAGTGATACCACACATATGAAGTGGGAGCTATACCTGTAAATTGCCTTCAAATCATCAGGAATCTCCGGGACATTTGCTATAGAACCATTCTCATGAATCATCTTGTTTTTCAGCGTTGGAGTCCAAAGTCCCATATCAGTTAAGTCATGGAGAAGATGCTTATTCACCACTACGAATTCACCACTGAACAAACCAAGAATACCCAATGAGTAAGCCAGATGGAAGAAACCAGAAACAAGCATTGTCAGATGATTAAATCACATACCTCAGGACTCTGCGGCTGTAGATGTTTGAGGTATATGGCTCGAAACATTCATTATTCCCAAGAATCTGACTGGTTGAAGCAGTTGGCATAGGTGCTACTAAAAGAGAGTTCCTCACTCCATTCTTTGAGATCAAATCCCTAAGGGAAGCCCAGTCCCAACGGTTAGATGGAGTTACATTCCACATGTCAGGTTGAAGAATTCCCTAGAGAGTCATCAGTAAAGTCAACCAGACAATCAACAAGGAAACATTATGAAGTTTGGTCAGAAGATATTGAAATAATTGTGGGCTGCGATCGTACCTTGCTCACAGGACTTCCTTTGTATGTCTCATAGGTGCCATCTCTTGAAGCAATTTCTGAAGATGCTTTGAGTGCATGGTAGTATATGGTTTCAAATATATCCTTATTCAGTTGTTGAGCCTGATTAACAAATCAAACTGCTTAGAACACAGAGGAAACAAAAATTACTTCCTAAGGTTGATCATTACGCAAAACAAAGTCTACCTCTGGAGAATCAAATGGCATTCCAAGGAGGATAAAAGCATCAGCAAGACCTTGTACACCAATACCAATAGGTCTATGACGCATGTTTGATGTTTTGGCAGTCTCCACAGGATAGTAATTCACATCAATTATCTTATTGAGATTAATGGTGACAGTAGCAGTCACCTGGCCACACAGAAAAAAAAAGAAACGAGTCAACATCACATCACAGAGGGAAATTTTGCAGAGATGATTCATTGAGATTTAAATTTAGATCAAATGAGACAAATACTTAGTATCTGACCTCTGCTAACTTGACAAAATCAAAGTATCGATTCTTTGAGCCCAGACTGCCAGCAAGCTTAGATGGATGAGAGTCCAATGAGACATCCTGTTGCAAGATGAAGAATGTTAGAGCTATATCTTGAGTGACAAAGAAAAAACAAATTATCAGCAAACCAGTTCCTCACTCACCTTCTCTCTTACAAATCTGGGCAAAGCAATTGATGCAAGATTGCACACAGCAGTTTCTGTTGGACTAGTGTATTCAATGATTTCAGTGCATAAATTGGATGACTTTATGGTACCCAGATTTTGCTGATTGCTTTTGCTGTTACAAGAATCCTACAGTAAGGTATCAAAACCAACAGTAAAATCAGTGGTTAACTAGTTAAGGCTGTAAAGTGTTCCTACAGAATCATGGCCGACCGTTACTTACCTTGTAAAGCATGTATGGTGTTCCTGTTTCTACCTGGGATGTCAAGATTTCATACCAAAGCTGTTGCGCCAGAACAACCTTCTTGGCTTTCCCCTAAATACATGAAGAACAGACATCTGGTATTCAGATAACAAGATTTCGAGTTACTAAATAACCAGAATCCACATGGATGAAATAGGGATTCACCTCTCTTTCATACTTAGTGTATAGTTTCTCAAATTCAGCACCCCAGCAATCTGCCAAACCCGGAGCTTCATTAGGACAAAACATTGACCACTGCCCATCACTCTGGACCCTCTCCATGAAAAGATCTGGAACCCATAAAGCATAAAACAAGTCTCTAGCCCTATGTTCCTCCTGCAATGCGAGTGTATTTGGAGGTCATATAACTTCGAAATTACATTTTGGATGAATATGGTCAACTATCTTGGTTTGACTGTACCTTCCCATGGTTCTTCCGGAGCTCCAGAAACTCAAAGATATCAGCATGCCATGGCTCCAGGTATACAGCAAAGGCTCCTTCACCAATTACAAATTATACATCAGATAAACTGGAGACCATATACATACTTCACAGGACACATCAGATAAACAGTATGTGGTGAGATGTACCCTTTCTCTTGCCTCCTCCTTGGTCAACATATCGAGCAGTATCATTGAATACACGCAGCATTGGGACAATACCATTAGATGTTCCATTTGTGCCACGAATGTAACTTCCAGTTGCACGGATATTATGAACTGAAACACCAATACCACCAGCAGATTTGCTTATAACAGCACACTCTTTGAGTGTTTCATAGATACCCTCAATGCTATCATCTTTCATGCAGATCAGAAAGCAGCTGCTTAACTGCCAATTCAATAATTTTCAACAATCAGATCAGCAAACACGCAAAATATATTTCCACATAACTTGGATACACATAGAATATCAATAAAAAGCTATTTACTTGAGGCTTTGGAGTTCCTGCATTGAAGAGAGTAGGTGATGCATGAGTGAACCATCTCTGCGACATCAAATGGTAAGTCTTGATTACAGAATCAATATCATCCTTGTGGATGCCAACAGCAACCCTCATCAACATGTGTTGAGGCCTTTCAACAACTTTCCCATGGACTTTTAAGAGGTATGATCTCTCAAGTGTCTTAAACCCAAAATAATCATATTCAAAATCACGGTCATAGATGATTTCACTGTCCAAACGAACAGCGTTCTGGGGAAAAAAAAAGGAAAGCAAACTCAGTGATATACAAGATACATCCAGAGATTATTCATCTATATTACACCAAGAAATATATGAGAACCTAACATAAGCTTTATTTCTTACCTTCATTATTATCTCAAACACATCATCAGCTATTAGAGGAGCCTCCAGTCCAGATCTTTCATTGACATGATTGAACATATCCTTGACCCTACAGATACACAAAATCCACAAAGTCAACTCCTTATAAACACAAACTCATTTATATACGTACAGGAAAATAAAGTACAGTATAGCACTCACGTCTCAGAAAATGATTTCTTAGTGTTCTTGTGAAGATTTGAGACAGCTATCCTAGCAGCAAGCTGGAGTATAAACAAAAAAACATATATGTTATACGGATCATGCTAGTATCAATCTATCTAATTATACGGATCAACGAAGGCTGCACGACAGAATCATATGAAACACCAATCCAATCAGAGAGATTAATTCTCCAGAAATGACTAATCAAAATCAAGAAAGTACCCAGAAAGGAAAACGTATATACTCACGGATGCATAA
Source organism: Orychophragmus violaceus (assembly GCA_030180135.1). Classification (NCBI taxonomy): domain Eukaryota; kingdom Viridiplantae; phylum Streptophyta; class Magnoliopsida; order Brassicales; family Brassicaceae; genus Orychophragmus; species Orychophragmus violaceus. The sequence continues at coordinate 26,552,444 of CM058239.1, forward strand.
TCAGGATGGTTACACGTCATGGCAGCAGCAGTCTCAGCAGCCAACTCGTCGAGTTGACTCGTGGTGACACCTTTATAGACACCGGCACAGACTTTCTGGGCAACGAGGACAGGGTCACAGTGGTCACTGCTAAGCCCATAGCTAAGTTTCTTAAGCCGAGCAGTAATCTTATCGAAGTGAACGGTTTCTTGCCTTCCGTCGCGCTTCACCACATACATTTTTCTTTGTCAGATGAGGGGAAACAAAAGTCTCTCAGAGGAATTCTGTCGAACAGATAATTGGCGTCTGACGATAAGAAACACTGTCGCTGAGAAAGAAATGGTTTTTTATAGAGATAAGATGGAGGCGTCAAAAAAGAAAAGGAGTTTTTGGGGTTTCGGTTTGAAAACCTCTTAGGGTTTATTGTGATTTCTTAACTACTTTGTCCTTTAATGGCCGATTTTTTACCCACTTTCCCGGGAAAACATTTAGGAATTTCCCGCCAGCTTCTGTGGGAAGCCATTGGGCTTTGTTGAAATTTTCAAGTGGCGCGTAAATTACTTCAAATTTATTTTATGGTTGAATGTGGACCCGGCCCATCAAGCTTATGTGTCTTCCGATGGGGCACATCTCTTTCTGGATGAAGTGTGTTAAAGGCTAGTTTTATCAGTCGACCAAAAAAAGGCTAGTTTTATCATACTTTGTTGTTTAGACATTATTATAAAAATATTTAAAGGGTCTAATTAGTAAACAAAAGTGGAGCACATATATTAATTATTAATAGAACTTGTAAATGGTTGAATAGTGCAAAACTGTAAAAAAATTGTTAATAAAAATTATTTGTGAAAATTGTTAATGAAAACGATAACAAAAAATTTAAGAATAATCGTTTTAACTATAGCTTTTGATAACATTTTTGAGTTTGATCAGTAACCTTTTACTATTGCGGTAAAATGTTTACTCATTTAATGATCACCAATCATAAAAACAGTAACAAAAACGATATTATTTTTTTTTCCAACTTTTTCATACTGCTTTCTCAAACCGCTTGTCTTTATCTATTTTCACTATTCTTTAACTGCTAATTGTTTCCGTTTACTGCTAAAATTATCATCCACTTTTATTCATCAATCGGACTCTCTGTTACTAGTAACAACTAAAGTGGTATACTTGTAACTACAGTCGTTAGAAAATACCAATCAAACCCAAAATATAAATTTAACATTCGTGCAAAAGAAAATTGATTTCCTAGTTGAATATAGGGTTTCAAAAGTCTAATAAATTAAAACGTTTTTCAAACTATCATCTGCATAAAGTCTCAAACAACTTGTTTTCTGTTGTTGTTGATGTTGTAGAACCATCTTTTTGTAGAGTTTGCTTTTGTATTTGTACAAGAACAAAAGTGGTACAGGTTTTTAAATGGTATAAAGGATAGCAGTAAAAAACAAGGGGTGGTACATAAGAAAATAGTACAAATAATAATAGGGAAATCCCCCCCCCCCTTTAAAATATACCAATTTAATTACATTTGCTTAAAAATACGCCATCTATTTTGGTTACCATATAAATATTTACGTATTTTGTTGTTTTTTAAATATCCAAACTTTCAAAATCGTATATTTTGACACTGGTTTTTAAATGTTGTTAACCCGATAAATGAAATGAACTAATCTTAAGGAGATTTTCCCAAACTAATTTTATTTCCTAAAACTCATGAACCCTATTTTCTTTACCCAGACGATTCTCTTCCCCCCCCATTTCTTTTATCATTTCAATCACTCGTTGTTTTAGATCTCTCATATCATCGATTCTTAGTTAAATCGAACGATTATCTCGAAGACAGTGGAGTGAATCGATGGTGAAAGACGATTTCGGCGAAGGAGTAACTCGATTTCGGCGAAGGCGTAACTCGATTTCGGCGAAGGTGAACAACGATTTCGGCAAAAATGAGGCACTTTCTCGTTTTAATTAAACCTATCATCGACGCTTTTATTTATTTAATGGGAGAGGAAATCGTGAATGAGTTTATGTTGTTTGACTAGAAAATCGATTTCGGCTCTAGTTAGTTCTTACATGGGAAATCAATTTTGGCTCAAATGGTTTTGGTTGTTTGATTATGAGTTATGTTTTCTTTTTGCAGTTTTGAAACAATCAAGGTGAATCTTCATTATGGTGGGGATGATGAAGCATGTGGACAACAAGTAAAATTATGTTGGAGGCTTAGTGAAGTGTATATCTTGTAGGCGTGAGAAGACATGAAAGTGTGAAAGCAAGTTCACACCAAACATTATGGAGCATTTTGAGCAAAACACAGTTGATAGTGAAGTTTGCACTATAATTCAAAATAGTGTAAACCTATACGGGATGATTGAGAATGACTGTAGTTACACAATATGTATGCCAGAGAAGCATTGTGCTTGAAATCAATGGAATATCATTGGAATACCTTGTCGACGTACAAGTCATATCATCAATGAGTTTAACTGTGATCCAAAAGAGTAAGCAATGTCCTTCATTATTTTCATATTTAAGCTTTATAATCTTCATATCTAGCTCTCTGTCTCTTATATTATGCAGCTATGTTGATGATTATTATCTGATGTCGATTTGGCAAGACACCTACAAATATAACATCAAACCCGTGAATGGAGAAAGATTGTTGGACAAGACAGGCAAAGATCATATTTAGATACCAAATAAAAGGAGAATTCCAGGACGTCCAAGGAAATGTGATAGGATTAAAGAGCCGCAAGAGTCAGCAACAAATCCAACTAAAACGACAAGAGAAGGAAGAACAGTAACATGCAACAATTGTAGGCAGGCTGGGCATAACATTGAAACTTGTACTCAAGCTGCTACACCAATTGTCCGAAAAAAGAAAAGAGGAAGGCCTAGAAAGACACCAACAGTATGATCTTTGTTTAAACTTTATCTTTGTGTGATTGATGTTGGTTGCTTTTTGTGATTGATGTTGATTGTCTAATAGGAGATTGATCCATGGAGCATTGAGAATGCATCATAGAGGATGAGGAAAGCTCAGAGCCAGTCAACGTCTGCGGAAGGATCTTCACAACCTTCACAACTTGGTGGTGATGAGCATCCATCAACTACTCCACCCGGAAAATTTTTGTGTGTCATGGCAGAGGACGTGGGTGTGGACGAGCTATAGAGTCTCCCATTCCTAGAGGATATGGATGCTATATATCTCTTTTCATGGGTCCAAAATTTGAAGTTTACGGATCTAGAGATATTGATGTGGATGCATCTCCGCCACGACAGCCTTAAAATGCTTTGAATTCTCTTTTGATGGGTTTTATGTATTATGATGATCGGTATGTGTGTTTTTAGGAATTAATAATGATGGTTTGGTTTGTTTTGATGTCCTAGAATGCTCGGTTGGATTCTTTTTCATGTATAACGAATGATCGGTTGGTTTGTTTTTCATGTCTTAGGAATGCTATTGTTGGTCTTGCAATCTAACTTGTCTTCAAATTTTTATAAATCTGATCAAATTAAAATGGAAAACATATCAAACAAGTCAATTACAACCATAACAAAACACGACATAGGACAATGTCACATGAACCGAAAACCAAGTCTATTAGAAACACACTTAAGAACAAGAACAACATGAAACACTATACAAACGATAACTCTAGTTCTTCAACATTTTAAGAATCAGAGCATTGACAACAATGAATCCTCCCCAAAAGACAACAACAAACTGGCGAAGCAATTTCTCCCTCACCATCGAATTCATTAGCTCCACATCCAGCTTCGTCTTCTCATTCGTGATTTTCTTCCACAACTCTGAGTTCACCAATGTGGATTATGTTGGGATTATGTCCTGAAATCACATTGTACTCACTCTAGAGATAGTTGTATTGTCGAGATCGGACAATTCATGTGGTACTGGGTAGTCATAACGTTTTGCTAGAAACCGCTTATGACAAATGAGTTGTAACTCATTTCCAGTATCGTGTGAACCTACAGGGTCACACACCTAAGAAAGTTGGATATACTCTGCATGGGATAGATCATTGGCATATGGTCTGATCGATGTGTATTAGATACGCATCGAATTGAGTTTCAAAGAGGTGTATCGATCGACACCATTAGGTGCATCGGTCGATACAAGACTCGTGTCGATCGACACCAATGGATGTGTCGGTCGACACAGTGGCGAATCCGAAACTGATGTTTCGGTTTATGACAGAGTCGATATATAAGTGATCTTATTTATTCGACCAAAAAGATAAGAGCCGCCCAGACAGTTTTCTGAGACAGAAAACAGAAGCTCTTCCTCTAGAAACTAAGGTCCCAAAGAGATCCGAGCACCGGCGCTAGCAACCCGGCGGATTCCAGCTTGTGTACGTGTGGACTACGATAGAGGCGCAGCATCTGAGGCGCAATAGATCTCGTGCTACCTGATCAATCTTCCGCTGCTAAAACTTCAGGTAATCACGAGGTGAGATCATGATTCAATTAACTAGACCCTAGATCCTAGGCTATCGGGAACTCGCGAGAATTCTGAATCTGTAGAATTGGCTCGGATTCCCAACAGTGGTATCAGAGCCTTAGGGTTTTATCATTGAATCGCACCTGTTAATCGAATTTGATGATTTAGATTCGCAAACTAGGTTGTTTGAATAAGAACAAGTAAGATCGATTTGATCGATCTGCGAATCTGTGTTTTCGCACTGTGTCGATCGACACACGAGGTGTGTCGGTCGACACAAGGTGGCGAAATCGACAGATTCGGCGGCTAGGGTTTTTCGCGAAGAAAAACCGAAAGCCTTCTGTGTCGATCGACACAGGTTGTGTATCGGTCGACACAGAGCAGATTCGGTCACGTATCGATCGTCACAGGTTTGTGTCGGTCGACACAGACCGAGCGAATGGTTAATCGGTTCAATTGGATTGGACCGGTCATCATGTTTGGTTAAGCCCGAATAGATCGGTTTAAATTGGATGAATTGGTTTAATTGGATTAAACTAATTATCTCAATTATCATGAACCGATGGGTTAAAATCAGTTTGATTGGATAAGTCGGTTCAATTGATTGGACTGGTTATCGCAATCAGTTGAAACTGGTTTAAACGGTTTAAATTGGATGAATTGATTCAATAGAATTGAACTGATTGTCCCAATTAGCATAAACCGATTGGTTAAGATCAGTTTGATCAGATAAGTCGGTCCAATTGGATTGGACCGGTTATCAAAACGATTTTCGGTTTAGGTCTATGTCGACCGTCACACATGGGTTGTGTCGATCGACATGACCGGTTCAATGAACCGGGTTAATTGGATTAACTGGTTATTGAAGTCCGGTTTTGTTTGGTAGTATCGATCGACAGACATAGTCTGCGTCGATCGACGCAGTATTCGAAATTCTGGTTATTCAACCTTGAATTTGCAGAAACCAAACTAGACTTAAACATTGATCAAAGATTAGCTTCAATGTGGTAAACTGTCAAGACTCGTTTAGTTGTGTGATGGTCTAGCCAAGAGCTTGTTGTCCACAATTACGTGAGTAAGGCAGGTAGTTATGTTGATGGATTTGCAGTTGCTAAACATCAACAATTACATGACCCAACAAATTGATTTGCTAACCTTCAGAGTTTAGTTTCCTCAACTAAGTATCAAGTAACCTTGATGTCTTGCCCAACCTTGTCTACTGTCAAAACTTGTTTCATTGTTGGATAATCTTGGAGTCCTTGGTATCCACAGTGACAATGAGTAAGACAGGTGGTCATTGATAGACTTGCAGTGCAACTGTCAATGATCACAAGACAGAAAAGGATTGGTTTTACTTGACTGAGCTATCAGAAGTTCTGAGCCCAGAGACATCAGAGTGGATTAGACATAGTTTGTCTCATCCACAACCAAGAGTTGTACCGAGTACAATTATCAATGATTTGCTTACCTAGATAACTAAAGTTTGGGTAATGGCGAGTCGCCTACTGAGATTTTGGTGAAGTATGGATCTTGGATCATTATGTTCATAGAGGAAACATTGTTTGAATATAATGCGAGTTTTCTTATTTGATAAGATTTCTCATCATATACATAACTAAATCTTTGTTTTTCTTGGATTTCAGCTTATGTCTATGACTACTTTCTCGTTGCGATCCGTCCTTGAGAAGGACAAGTTAAATGGATCCAACTTCCTGGATTGGTATCGGAATCTGAGATTCATTCTCAAGCAGGAGAGCAAGGACTATGTCCTTGAAAAGGCTCTTCCAGAAAGGCTTGGGACCAATCGCTCGCATGCAGTGTATAGTGCTTGGAATAAGCATTATACTGATGTGGTAGATGTGCGTGGTCTGATGTTGGCTACCATGAACTCAGACTTGAAGAGTCAGTACGAGAACATGGAGTCGCCAATAGAGATGATCACCAGCCTGAAACTGAAGTTTCAGGATCTGGCACGAATTGAGAGATTCCAGATGGTGAAGTCTCTAACTGAGTGCAAGCTACCAGAGGATGCTCCAGTAAGTCCTCATGTCATTAAACTGATGGGTTACGTTGATAACCTGGGGAGACTGGGATGTCCTGTCAGCTTAGAGTTGGCTACTGACATCATTCTGCAGTCACTGCCGTCTAGCTATGACAAGTTCGTTAAGAATTACATCAAGAAAGGCTTGAAGAAGACGTTGACTGAGCTGCATGGTATGCTCAAAACAGCAGAGCAAAACATCATAAAGGGTAAAAGATTCGAGAAATCTTGTGCTGGCAAGGGTGAAGGCAAGGCCGTCCAGATTTGGAATCAGGATAAGCCTATGTCATCTTATAAGCCCAAGTCAAGCCCATCTGGTGTTAGTAAGTGCTTCTACTGCAATGAGTCGGGGCATTGGAAGAGAGATTGCATAAAATTCTTGGAAGATTCACAAGAGATGGAGAAGATGTATGGTACTTCTTCTTCAGGACCTAAACGACAGTAGAATGTTGAAGAAAGGACAAGTGGAACTGCGAGTCTGGTATGAAGCAATGGTTGCTACATGAGCCGTAGAGATTCTCCACTTGTAGGAGCCTTTCATACTTGGTTTTAGAAATTAAGTAATTGCTACTATGTATCTGCCTTGTGCAGAAATGTCTTTCATTTTCTTTTGAGATTTTGAATGTTTTTCATTTTGATAAAAGACAAGTTTTGTTCTTTGGATCTTAATGAAATATTTAATGGTAGCACCCCGTTTAGAATGGGTTTTATATCTTAAACCAACATGAGTTAGAATATAACATAAATACCAAACGGTTTAAGTCTGATGACTCGAACACGACTTTTCTTTGGTATAGTCATTTAACCACAAGAGTGAAGTGGATTCAGTAATTCCATAGTTTTGGACTCATTCGATTGTTAATCATTTGAGATATGAATTCTGTTCACTGGACCGAAATGACTAAGGCCCATTTAGCAGAGCTAAAAGGAAACGGGCCAGAGGCTTATTGGGCCTTACACATACTGATGTATGCGGCCCAACAAACATAATAGCCAAAGGAAATATTCTGTACTTCATTACCTTATTGATGGAAATCGATAAGTATGGCTGTGTTCATTTGATGAGACACGAGCTGGAATCCCTTGAGGGAGTTCAAAGATGAAGTGTAGAACCAGTTTGACAGAAGTATTGAGATCCTCGATTGAATCGCGGAGGAAAATACTAGAGTCAAGAATTGGGTGATCATCTGAAAGAATGAATCAGATCTTATGAGACATGATTCGATTAATGATGAATCACATGAATCTTCCATAACCATTTAAGAATACGTTCTGAAATGTCTATGTTCACGCTAAAAGGGTTTCTATCAGAATCAGTGAAAAACACCACATTGGATGTGGACTGGGTGATTTCCAAATTTGTTTTTCTGATTAATTGGGATTGCAAGGTTTGTGTAAGACAGTAGTCAATAAACAAACTTGAATCCATATCTGATAAGCTCTACCTCGCTGGTTGTCCTGAGGAAACCAAGGCTTAGTACTTTTGCTGTCCAGAACTGTGTCTTTTAAGAAAGGTGATACTTTCAAAAGGAACAGTGGGAGTAAAAGTACACATCGAAGAAATTCGATAAACACAGGAGGCTGCTCAATCTGATGAGAGAGAGCAGCGGTGAGATCTACAGAGTGCTGTAGGATCTGCAACTGTGGAGCCAGAAATTCGCAGATCCGAAAGGATCCGTCACTAACTCGAGAGTGATTTCTCGTAATCAATTGCCGTGATCTGTTGATCATTGAAAAGTGACGAACATGCGAAATTCAAAGAAGCGGAGGTGAGCCCCAACTCCGAAAAATTAGCTGGGTATGCATGTTAGCTTCAGCGATCCATTTTGGATTGAAGCAAACATCTTGGAGTTGGAATCAACATTCTGATAATGTGGTCAAAAGTTTTGACTTGATCAGAAAGAAATGAAACCATGCGTTCACAAGAAGACTAGTGGGAGCGTAATAGCAATCCTCACACAGTGTGTTGTTAACATACTTGAATCTCACAAACGACGTTCCGACGCTAAAGTCTTGTCAAGATTTGGGTCGGAAGTCAAAATTAATGATAGACATGGGAGAAGCCGCGTGGATTCTTGGAATAAGAATCTATTGATATATATTAAGTAGGCTAATTGGATCGTGTCAAGATCCTTATGTTCATAAGGTATTGGACAGTTCAAATGTGCTTGATTCCAAGAATGGCTTCATACCAAATGTCTTATGGCAATTATCCAAACGAGATGCAGTGTCTTGGACACTGGCTGAGCTAGTAACGATATTAGCAAGAAGAAGTGTTTTGAACACTGTCTGAACTAGTATTAATGAGTGTGATTACTTATGATGATGCAATAGAATCCATCATGAATGCCATATTTTGCGCTCGTCTAGATGCAGCTTAAGCATAAAGTATGACGAGAAAATACCAATGTACTCCGGTAATAGTCACTGAATAGTTGCCAGAAATATCCCAAGTGTTGAGAAACACTAAGGATAGGTTCGTGGTGAACTAATAAAGTGACAAACCAGTTGAAAGTAGTTAGACAGACAAAGACGATTTTCGGTTCCCACCTGGTTATGTCTCTTTGTCTGAATAGCGGTGCTAACTGTTGGAAAGGCTCCAAGCAGCGGACCGAAGAATAACGCTTTTATCTGAATGGCGGTGTGGTTTGTTGGAATTGTTCCAAACAAAAACACCGCAGTCTCTCCCACAACCTAAGCACGGAATTTATTCTGAGTGCTGTAGGTGTAAGATATCTGAAAAGATGATCTTGATTCTAGTGGGAGTTATTTTAGTTATGTTGTAAACTTAACATATACATGCTTTGGCAGTGTTTGTGTAAGTTAAAACTGACATCAATATTATTTAATTATTGGATAATTAAATAATGGTCCCAAAGTACTTTATGGTCATCTTATAGGTCATCAAGTTGAAGACTTGATCATGAAACCCTATAAGTAAAAGATGACATAAATTATGATTGTCCCTAGTCAAGGTTGTTAAGATGGGACACTAACAACCGCGCAGACTAGTATGTGAGGTGACTGTTGGACTAAGTTTCATGAAGTCAATGATATGATTATCACAGTCAGTCACATAGATGTATGTTAGTGAACATATGATTGGACATGACCCGCTTAATGAGAACTCCACAGGATGTTATATCAGTGTCATGGGAGGTTCTCATTACGACTATAGAGTATAGTCCTTAGACCTGAGTTCATCATGCTTTCTAGCATATGAATTGGTGCGTGTTGACCTTGTCAAACGTCGTTCCGTAACTGGCGGCTATAACGGCATTGCTTGTGCGTATCATGAAGTATGTGTAGGAACAGGGATGGAACAAGATGGGATTTGTCCCTCCTGTAATAACGGGAGATAAATATCTCAGGGCCCATCGAAGATTTGATACTGAGAAAATGCATGGCCGTGCTCAAACGAGGTGATTGTCAGTCGTTTGTTTATCAGTATAGATTAGAAGTTCGATGAACATGATGTTGGCTATAATAAGGATGACACAGTCTCTTTCCTTATGCCATATCGAGATATAGAGACGAAGGGATTGTAGGAATAGATGATTCCAGTACAAGTGGGAGATTGTTGGGATTATGTCCTGAAATCACATTGTACTCACTTTAGAGATAGTTGTATTGTCGAGATCGGACAATTCATGTGGTACTGGGTAGTCATAACGTTTTGCTAGAAACCGCTTATGACAAATGAGTTGTAACTCATTTCCAGTATCGTGTGAACCTACAGGGTCACACACCTAAGCAAGTTGGATATACTCTGCATGGGATAGATCATTGGCATATGGTCTGATCGATGTGTATTAGATACGCATCGAATTGAGTTTCAAAGAGGTGTATCGATCGACACCATTAGGTGCATCGGTCGATACAAGACTCGTGTCGATCGACACCAATGGATGTGTCGGTCGACACAGTGGCGAATCCGAAACTGATGTTTCGGTTTATGACAGAGTCGATATATAAGTGATCTTATTTATTCGACCAAAAAGATAAGAGCCGCCCAGACAGTTTTCTGAGACAGAAAACAGAAGCTCTTCCTCTAGAAACTAAGGTCCCAAAGAGATCCGAGCACCGGCGCTAGCAACCCGGCGGATTCCAGCTTGTGTGCGTGTGGACTACGATAGAGGCGCAGCATCTGAGGCGCAATAGATCTCGTGCTACCTGATCAATCTTCCGCTGCTAAAACTCCAGGTAATCACGAGGTGAGATCATGATTCAATTAACTAGACCCTAGATCCTAGGCTATTGGGAACTCGCGAGAATTCTGAATCTGTAGAATTGGCTCGGATTCCCAACAGATTCAATAACTCCTCCACTAACACCTTGGAGATTCAAGTTTTGAAGGCATCTTTTAGCTCTCGGATTTCTTCTTTACGACGGTGAATATTCTCTCTTGCTTCCAACAAACTCACCTTCTACCAACCATTTGGTTTTTCTTTGTCAGCCCATAAGAAAAATCCAAGTAATTCACATTTGAAAAACCTTCTTCTCGAATTATCTTATGTCCATGATTTTGCCACTACTGTTGGCCTAATGCAGTGACAAAGAGAACCCTCGATTTGTGCGCAATCCTGGTAGAAGGAACTTCCATCTGAACATGAACTTAATATGAAGACAAAAAGAAGATATGAATCTGGGTATTTACGTTTAGGGTTTACACCCTTTAATTGGCAAACTAAGACAAGGGCAAAAAGGACATTTCAAGTTACTTATCATTAATTTGGATTAGTAACTTAATGAACATTATAATCTTCCCGTTTATTGAGTTAATTATGGTTGGAAATCGGTGTCAAAATATAATATTTTTAAAGTTTGGGTATTTGTGGAAGCCCCTTGGCCCAATGGTTAAGGGTTTAAAGGCTTATACACCAAGTCTGGGGTTCGATTCCCAGAAAATGCAGTTTAGCCAGATTAATTAAGGCAAGTTTATAGGAGGTTCAGAATTACAGGTGAAACCACCCGTCGTGGTCTCATGTGTTGCGGTCCATCGTAGGGTGTGGTACATGTGAAGCCGTTCGTCGTAGATCCGAGTGTTGCTTGGGAAAACTGAACCATGGAGCTGTTCATCATAATCGTAGGTGCTGCAAATAGTTGATTTCGTTTGATCGAAAGATTCTTAATGTTAGGATTAGATCAAATATCAATCATGATTGTAATACTCTTCTAGACGATAAAAAAAAGTTCAGGTATTTAAAGAACTACCAAAATACGTTATATATTTATATGGCAACCAAAATAAATGGTATATTTTTTATGGCAAATGTGATTAAAATAGTGTATTTTTAGAAATTTTCCCATTATAATATTACAAATATGACAAAGATAAATAGTTTAATAAAAATTAAAATCAGAACCAAAAGAATAATCAAAAATATCAAAGTTTAAAAGTAACTTAATTTAAATCATATTTTTCAAAAATTAGGTATTTTATTTTATTCTCAAAAACTTAAATCATCAACAAATTACATAATATATATGCTTTCACTTTGAAAATTTACATAAATATAATTTTATGTTTTCAGAAATTACAATTTTAAATCCTAGATTAATTGTATAATCATAAAATAATAATTGATAGTATGTAAATGTTAATGACACATTTGACATGATGTAATACAATAACTCAATAGTTTAAGTGTATTAGTTAATAGTTTATTAAAGGCTATACAGAAAATGATATAAACTAATTTTATTATCAAAAAATATTATCTAGTTACTCAATTTTGTCATAATTAGACATTTTAATAACAACAAATATCCATGTTGACATGTATGCTCCTCGATTTGGTGACTGACTTCCAAGTTACCATATTTTATATTTGTATTTCATGTATGTGCTTCCTCTCATGTATTTGATTATGTTTCTACAATTCTTGAATATCTCTTGGGTCTCAATTTATGTTTTTATAGACCATATCGTTCATGCTTTTCCATATATACGATAATATCCATGGAAATTGTGTACATACAAATTCTAATGGTATTCTCCGAGATAGATAATACATATTATTGACAAAAAGATAATCTATATTAACATATACCGAAGTAAGTAGAAAATTTTCTGGATTTGAAGGAATACTCGAGATTGCCCATATTTGTGTAGCTGGTAGACATTCAAATAACACATGGTTTATTGTTTCATCCCATGTTCTACATCGGGCACATTGTGTATCACATTAAATACCTCTTGACCTCAAATTTATGGAACCGAAATACATCCTGACAGGATTTATCACATAAAATGTTTTAATTTTGGCGGACAGTTAATCTTTCACATATTGGCTTGTAACTGTTTGAAATCTGGTCATATGCCCAGACCCATTCTAACATTGTTCGGAAACTCTCGCTCGGATGATATCCTGATTTCACTGTATATCTCCCACATTTCGTGAAGTGTCATCCCAAAGTATATAACCTTTGGAATCTACTAAAAGACATTCTGATGATCATTGTTGCATCCTCCGGGGTAACCAAATTTTCAATCAATGGGACATTCCACATACGAGGTTGTGGATTTATCAGCTGATATACCGTAAGAGAAGTATCAAAGTTCTTTGTTTTTTGGAGTTGCTGGTCTTGGCCGATAGGCAAGAATCCATGGATCATTCCATACTAAAATGGATGATCATGCTTCCAATCTTTTGATTAGTCCTTTGTTTACCAGAGATCTAGCTGATACATTACTCTTCCATCCATAAGATGGTGAGTATGGTCTTATTGGATCCATTGGGTATGGATTTTGAAAAATTTGACCTTTAAAAACATTCGAAAATATAATATATTTGATTTGTCAATTAACCTCCATAATTGCTTTGCCAGAAACGCATTATTTATGTCCTTGAATGTCTGAAATATTATCCTTCCATTGCACTTCGAGTTACATAATTTATCCCAAGACATCCATTCCATGCCTCTATTTGTTACGTTTGAACTCCACCAGAACCGAGACACCACACTTCTAAGTTTTGTGGTCACTGAAATTGGTAACCGAAAATATGCCATAACGTTATTTTGGAGTGTTGTTGCCACTGATTTGATTAGCAGTTCTTTCCCTCCTCGTGATAATAGTTTAGTTTTCCAGCCATTAACTCTGTTATGAAGCATGTCCTGGAGAAAATAAATATTTGGGTCTTTAGACCACCCAATTTTCAGATATATCCAAATATGTAATACTAATTTTAGTACTCCCTCTGTTCCATTATATAAGATTTTCTAGTTAAAAGCGGGCTTATTAAGAAATATTTAGTTTTACTAAAAGTATCATTTAATAATGAATTAAATATCCTGTTCAGCCAATTATGAAAATTCCTGTAGAATTTAAAGAGTTAAATAATCAAATAGCATTAAAATCTTCATAGAAACTTACAAAACATCTTATAAATTAAAACAAAAAAAATTTCCTTAAACATTTTACATTAGAGAACAAAGGGAGTAGTTACAAAGCGTAATGTGTGAACCACTTGTATTTTGTTTTGTTTTTTTTGATAAAAATATTAAGATTATATTTTCAATTTTCGGTTTTTGATAAAATACAAAAATAATACGAATAATACACATTTTTCAAAAAAAAAAACTACGAAAGGGAAAGAACAAAAACAAGCGAATAAAAGCTCCCAGAGAGCACTAGCATAATTGTGCCCTCGAGGAGAGCCGACTGAAAATGCATCTAAACGTGACTCATAGTGTTTTTGCCACAACTCTCACTAGCCTGAGTCCTTCCTCATTGTTGTTGTAAGCAAAACCGGTAAGGCTTATCCATAACCACATACAACTTCTCCCAAATAAACAAACCAAAACCACACCTTCGACGACTGATTCATTGACATCTAAATAAAAATCTCTGACCCATACGACGATAGGGGAGGATCATCCAGACATGGATTAGTCGCTTCCACTCGCTAATCCTATGCTAACAAATCTCGAACTTAGAAAATGAAAGCAACAAAGGATCATATCCACGTCCAATCCAGAAATACCACAATCGGAAACCAAGTGATGATACTAAAGCAGGTAGACACCGTTACCACTTCCACCGCTCTCAAACCGAAACCCCGAAGAGCCCAAACCACTTGCCATAAAATTTGGCCGATCAAAGAAACGGCTACACAATCTAAACAAAAACACATAAACCAGAGCTAACGAGAAAGAGGAGCCACCACAAAGACCCTCGACCAGAAAGGAACAAACCAGACATGGATTTGCAACTCCACAAAACGGAGAGCAACTCCACAAAACGGAGAGCAACTCCAAACACAGACTGAGGAGAAACCAAAAAGGCCCTAAGCAAAACCTACCGCGACCTAGCCACCGGAGAAAAGAAACCGACCTCCAGCCACCACCATCGGTTCAAAGAAGCCCAAAATGAAGCACACCACACCTACGGAACATGCAACCCAAAAACGGATCTCTGCTCAAAACAACAGGATCCGATTGTACTCATGAATTTCATAGCCACATTGGATATCTAAACAAAACAGACCCGATAATTGAGCACCGCCGCCAACGAAGGCAAATCAGAAGCCGTTACGCCACACCACCAAAGACCCGCAAAATTGTCAGAGATTCGCCAAACCCATCAAAAGTGTCGGAACAATCTCCTACTAGAACAAATAAGAAAACAAGAAACCTACCAATAACAGCAGTAACCATAAAGGAAGCTGAGCTATCTTGACAACTGCAAGAGGAAGGAAACATTGGGTCGCAATCGCTACACCACAAAAACCAAAGTGACCAACCATAACCCAGATAGAGAAACCAACAGTTAATGAGGTACCACGAAGCTTCGCTGCCCCGGGAAAGAGACGACGACCAAACCACAACGGAGCTCTGTCGTCCTCAAACAGAAAAACCTTCGGGAACAGCCACCTGAACAGCTCGTGATGACGCCACACGAAAGAGACAATGGCAAGGAGAGCATAGTCGAATCAAGAAAAACACATCCAAAATCTAGGTTACTACCGATAAAGGAAGAGAGCATAAGGAAGGAGTCTTCTCGCAACGCTAACAAAAACTTGATTGTATTTTGTTGACAAGCGAAAGGTATATGTGTTGTTAAAAAAAAACACAAAGTGTAATGTTGTATGTTGTAACACTCCTACTCTGGAATACAGGATTTTGTACAAATTCCTTCATTGGACACCAATCAGAGCCTTTGTTTTTATGAATCAAAACCTTGTTTGAATTTTTTTTTTTTTTTTGAACGTACCTTGTTTGAATGTTCCAGTCTTCATTTGTCAAACAAGATGGCACTGGCTTGTGTAGAAAGTTATTTTAATATCAATGAATAAATAAATAAATAAACAAAAATTATTACTAAAACTCAAAGATATTTATGATACTATATCTCTCGTTTGTTGTAGATCATTATAAACAATTTTAAATAGTTAAAATTGTAACTTTTCAGGTAGTACACCGAAGAATCAACTTTCAAATTTCAAAACAAAATCATTTGTATGTAGTAATTTTTTTAAAAAATTACGAAAATTTGGATGTTTCGTTAAATTTAAAAAAGCCTTCAACAACTAGTCATCAAAAACATATAAATGACGTTGATAAGTAATATTTAAGTAATAAAAAATGACGGAACTGCATTTAAAAACACAATTCCACAAGTATTACATTTAAAAAGCAATTCTATCATTATACGAGTTACCAATCAAACGAATGTTATTTCTGTAAACAATTTATCTAAATTTCACTTTTCTAAGAAATGTATTTTTCTTTTTCAAGTAATTTTTTGTGGAATTGTGTTTTTAAATACAATTCAACAATTTACCAATTAAGTTCTCACAGAAAAAATTGTGTTTCTACATTATACATTTTCTTTGTTTCAAATCATAAATTTAACACTAATTTTTGTATAAATTGTTAACACTGGGATCAAAAAAATTATTAATTTGTTTACATAATAAATTATTAGAAGCTTAATTTTTACTTGATTTACCATGATATTATTTATTAAATTTATAAGTTATATTGTTTTTTGTTTGCAAGATGTAAAAGATAAAGGGGACAACTAATTATTTTTTGATCATCTAATTTCTCGTGAGATTTTTTGTTTTTTTTTTACAATTTTCATCTCGACAGCTTCAAAAACTACTATCACAAATTCTCAAGCTCCAAACGTTAGATTAAGCACTAAATATATACGTACACAAAAACCATTGAACAGGTTACTAACAACGATTAACAAGCGTAATTAACATGTTATTAGCCATCCCCTCTCTTCCATTAACCCCTAATCTCCTTCGTTGCTCTGTAAATACTCTCGAGAGATCGAAACTTCTTTTCCTTAATCCTCTTCATCTTCGTCTCCACGGCAAGATTACAATTTCTTTTTTCGTCGTCGCTTTGCTCGCTTCCGATTCTTGAGTTAACATCTTCATGCTTTCTCTTGTTTCCTCCTCCTCCTCGTCCTCCTTGGCCGCCTCCATCTCCGCCGGTGCTGCTGCTACAGCTCACCGTTTCTTCTTCGCTCAGCTGCATAAGCTGTTCTGCCGCCGCCATCTCCGTCTCCGAGAAGACGATCCCGGTCGATTCTCCAGAAAATCCAGTTTCCCCCATTGGATCGTTCATGTTCCGAAATTAATCAATCTGAAACAAGAAAAACAAGAAACAAATCGCAAGTCGATTGATATTTATTTTTAAAAATTTGCTTCTTTTTATTTTGTCTTGTCGTTTTTTCGTTTTGTGCAATGGACAAAAAGAAGAAACTACAAAGTCGGTTTCGTAAGAAGAAGAACGTGTCTTCTGAAATTATTTAATTTTAATTAAAGAGTGGACTCATCTCCTGTAACCCTAAGTATCGTATTATTAGAATCTGATCCGTCGATAGTTTATTTTCCATGTTAAGTTTTCTCTCGTTGATCCAACGGCTGTGCTAGCTTTCTATGTTACTTCTTCTATGAGGTTTACTTTTTATCTTAGAGCAATAGATGCATTTGACTTCTACTACACGATTTTGGTGGGTTCCACGTACGCCATTCCGATTCCAAATATGGAGTTGTCACCTAAGTGGGTCCCTACCATCCACGTGTTGTAATCTCATACATTGAAGCTTATCTAATATACATAAAAGACAAATAATAAGAGTGAAAAAAATTCTGAAAAAAATTCTTACATGTATCATGGAAATGTTTATGTGTCAATCTCCCCATCAATTTCACGTGGTACTCAGTGGCGGAGCTAGAAATATTTTTTACTGGAATCATATTTATTTCAATTATTAATTAAATTTAAAATATATGTTTAAAAAAATTCTATTTTTATACATTTTTAGTGTTTCTAATTTTTTTTTTTTTTTTTTAAAATTCTTAATTTTAACTATTCATAACATATAATTCAGTTTTCACATATACATTTTATCTTTTCAAAGGATTTAACATTTTTCTAAATATATTAATGAATGCTATGTAAATATATCTCATTTTCATATATATATATATATATATATATATATATATATATATATATATATATATATATATATATATATATATATATATATATATATATATTAACGTGTGATCTATTTTATTAAAATATATAGCCTAATGTTTGTTTTTAGAAAATAATTATATATATATATATATATTAACGTGTGATCTATTTTATTAAAATATATAGCCTAATGTTTGTTTTTAGAAAATAATTAACTACCATGCTAAAAATGAGCTGTTAATAATTGATAGTTTTGGAAACAACAAAAGTAAAAGAGGAAAAGACAAATGAATAAAACTTAAATGAAAAATTAATGGGTGCATATAAAGGAATCAATCTCATGTCATGGGATATATAGAAAACTAACAATAAACCACAAAAATTAGACTGTGCTTAGGCTTTAAAAAAAAAAAAAAATTCATGGGGGTCAGGTGACCCCCCTCACCCCAATGTATCTCCGCCAGCCACTGGTGGTACTTTTGGTGTCTATTCCCAAAACAATTTGCTTCTCCAAAATTTTTCTCTCGAAGCGTGAACCGCTCAACATCCAAGCTCGAGAGGTTCTTTCATCTCCATCCCTCTTTTATTTCAAAGTTAATTTTTTTTTTTTTGTTTTTCGATTCATACAATCACGATTATTGTTAAACTATGAATTTCCCATCGATTAATTGTTTATATCCGTCGATTCCTCTAGAACTTGCCGGATTGAAACATATGGCTAAAGAAGCTTCGACCCGTCTGAAACAAGTTTGTAGTACTCGATCTCTCAATTCCTACTTTCGTGTTTTTGTCTATGATCTATGAAATCGCAACTGATTACATGTTTTCTTAATTTTTCATGTATTACTCGATTTGAAAAACTGGGAATTTTTTTTATGCCGACTGCTCTTCAACTGTCAAGAACAAAACGAGCGGCTACAGTTCATATAATCTCTCTTATTCAGGTCGGTGAATGTTAAAGATCTTAATTTTCTCGGGCTAGATACTTTTTCACCATAAGTTTTCTGGCGTTGATCATTATGAGTAGTAAGAATTGTCTGTTTATAGAGCTATATACACTGTTTAGACATTTAACTCCTATTTTAAAAGTCTGTTGTGCATGGTGTTTCTTCCTTAATAGTAGTAACTATGTATTTTAGATTAGAATGCTATCTGGATTCTATCGTTTGTTTTTGTTATTATCACTAGAAAGAGAGACCGTCATCTAACCATTTGTCTTCAAATCACATTTTCTGAGTTCATGCTAAAAAATTATTGCCTAGAAAATGCCATGTTTTATGATTTATTGCTTGGTATTGCTTTGTATGTTGTAATGTTGTTTTTCCAGGTGAAATTAACCGGATATAAGTCTTATGAGTTTCATGTTGGTCAACGGGATCTGAAATTGATATCTATGGATATAAAACATGATGAAGATCTCAGACCTTATAACTCATCTTGCCTCAGATAAGTAATCAGGTCGACTCATTTTAAGATTTATTAGTCTAGGATTATGTTTTATTTTTACTTTCGAAATACTCTACTAATACATCAGTATTGTTATAGGGAACTTTATATTTTCAAATATTTATTTTCGACTAGGAAATTAATTTCTATAATATTTATGCACCATTATCAGAAAATAGGATTTTCGAAACTGCTTTCTTACGTGATCTCCTGGATTCTAACTGCTCTATTATCTTTTATCCACCATCCACGATCACCACAACTGATATTATATATTTTAAGGAGAGAGCCTTAAGTTTAATTTACCATACTTTGATTGGATCCGTAGCTATAAAACCGCAAATCTCCCATGCATAAATGTTGGGTATAACCATCTAGCAACTGTTTCTTGCTCAAAATGATTTCCTAACACTCATACATGGGAGTCTGCAGTATTGTGAAACTGGAGCGTTGTTGGGATGGTAAGGAGAAAGCAGCTTCGACTTTGCTATTTATAGAACCTGTTTATTAGTTCTGTACATAATATTATCAAGTGGACTCTATGAAATAGTTCAAGATATTAATTGACATGGATTGGTCTTCATATTGGTGCATAGGGACGTCCTATCTTTATCTGAACATATATCTGCCCAAGGTGGATAGCTGTAGGTCATGTAATTTCTTCCTGTACAAAGCAATCTCTTCATGCAATGGATGTGGTTTAGTGCTGGTAGAGAAGTAATGCAGCTAAAGCTATTGGACCTTCTTTTTGGTTTTTGGCATCAGATATTGGACCTTCTAAAAGTTCATTTTTTGTGTTCAATTATAGTAAAAGAAACGTAAATAAAATTCAACGTTTGAAATAAGTTGGAGGAGAAAGTAGTTACGATTTGCAGCAACCATAAATAAAATGTTAATTTAGGACTCTTTCATATTAAATAGTAATCTTTGTTGACAGCTGAATTATTTTTATTGATATCAGCTTATTTACATATGGTTTTGTTCATATATGATAATAGATTTATAAATATTGAATAAAGATGTTGTTTGAGTAATTTAGCCATCAGGTCATTGTACAAGAATACAAATTTAGAAGTACTTGCAAAGCTTAGAGCAAGACATTTATATTATATTCTTTTTTATTCCTTATCATACACATCAAGAGATATTTCATACAAGAAATCAATGCCCTTGATTCAGCTTTCTTTTAGTCATGTTTCTCTTTGCATACATTTGTTTCTTAACCAGCACAACTTTAATGGTTTCAAACGTTGATCTAGAGTTATCATACAGCTGGAAAAATGTGTTATGTAGATACAACTCACACTTTGGGTGAGAGAATATATTGCAGAAATTTTTTGGTTAGAGCCAAATCATTAATTTTTAAAATATTCAACGATTATGAGAATATTTTTTTTCTATTTCTAACTATTATCACATCTCCAAACTTAATGTTATTATGTATGGAGTTTGTTTTGGTACGAGAATTGTTTTTAAAGTTTATTGAATCGGTATTCAATTCTTTTAGTACTTATTTGTACTAAAAGAATGTTACATATATTTAAGCTAAAAGTAAAACTTGAAACACATTCTTAATATAAACTATATAATCTTTCATTTCGTGATATTAATGTATTGGTTAATCATACTATTGAATGTAAATTGAAATAAATGGATTGAAAAACAATGCCCGTGTGTTGCACATAAATGTTGTTCCTGAAATTTGCCCTTAATATTATTAGGATTTGTAACCTTCATTAAGGGTAATTAGGGAATATAACATTATCTCTACAATCCATGTTTCCAAACAAGACAATTATTAAACATGTAACCAAACAACCAAAATCTAATAGGTCACACTTTCCTAATTAATTAAAATCAAAACAAATTAATTGATAAATATAATGAATAATTTATACATCAACTATTATATATAAATTAAGATTCTCTAATTTATGATCTTAATTTATGATTTAATTCAAAATATATTTATAATATATTTTAATATCTTTTTTATTTTGTTTCAAAATATATATATATATATACACATATTACGATTGATGTTTTTACGATTGTACTTTTTAGCAGGTTTTTCCATCAAACTGAAAAATATTTAATTAATTAAACGGGTTGAAAAATTAATTAACCAATCTCGATTATAAATTTTCTATAAAAAAATTCGCATATAGTAAATAATTTCAGCTGATATATTTTAAAATTAATAAAATATTAAAATGATTTCATACTTATATTATTCAAATATTTGAAATATATTTTAATATCTTTTTATTTTGTTTCAAATATATATATATACACATATTACGATTGATGTTTTTACGATTGTACTTTTTAGCAGGTTTTTCCATCAAACTGACAAATATTTAATTAATTAAACGGGTTGAAAATTTAATTAGCCAATCTCAATTATAAATTTTCTATAAAAAAATCGCATATAGTAAATAATTTCAGCTGATATATTTTAAAATTAATAAAATAATAAAATGATTTCATACTTATATTATTCAAATATTTGAAGCGTCAAATTATGCTTTATGTTTGAATGAAGTTTTTAACGGATAGTTCCATCAAATTTGCAAATTATATATACGACTACAACATGTATTTTATAAAATAATATTTTAGATAAATAAAATAACAATTAAACATATACCACACAACTTTTACAATAGTTGTTTTCACATATATATATTTTTCCAAACTATGATCTTACGATACAACGCAGATTAAAATATATAATGCGAAATCGTTATTTTAATCTCTTAATCCTTACGATATATCTCCTCCAAATAACACATAATTCATTTAAAAAAAAAAACTAAATTCCTAACTCACTGTTTATAATGTTGGTTAAACAATTATAATGAAAATTAGATTACATAATTAAAAATCTAAACTACTATTAACAAAATGAATAAAAAGTAAAATTTGTAAAGAAAATTAAACCCGCACTTAAGTGCGGGTCAAAATCTAGTGTAAATTGAAATAAATGGATTGAAAAACAATGCCCGTGTGTTGCACGGACCAGAATACTAGTATTATATAATATACAAAATGTTTCGTAGCCATTAAATTTCTGGTTAAGAATAATTACACTATTACATAATTATATTTTAAAATTATTAATTATATAAATTTTATTAATATTGACCCATATAAAAAATATCTACCAAGATGACACTCATGCAGTTCGTCCTAATTAGAAGAAGCTTTCTAATGCACAAATCGAGATAGCAACTGCAATTTTCTAGCGTTTTCCTTCTTCTTCGGCAGTCGACGGCTCGTGATGTCGCCGCTCGAAGAGGAAATGTGTTATTCTCTTGTCTTTAGTCTTTGTTGTGCCGACATAAAGCTCTATGTTCGATGGCATCGTCTCTTCCTTCCATTGGCCGCACACGGTGGGATTTGTGGTCGTGTCCGGTGGTGTTAAGGTTGCCGCATTCCTTCTGGTCCATGCTCTCTGCCTCTGCTTCGTTTGAGTTTTTGTGGATCATGTTTAGTATGCTTCGGGTAGTGATGTTGATGTGCGTTGAGAGTATGTTTTTCCTTTCTATTGGTTGCATCGACATAGTTCATGCGGTTCTCCGCCTTATCTTTTGTATCTGGACTTCTACCCCGAACAAGGTTTCTCCAGCATAATCTTAATGAACTGGGGCTTCGTCTCTCTTCACATCTAGTTGGAATGTAAACGGTTTGGTCATTTGTCATCTTTGGCTTGGTCTGCATACGATTTGCTTGTGGCTTCTTTTGGTTGAGCAATATAATGAATGTCGGTGGGTCATCCTTAATAATTCTCGGCTTCAGGTATTATGCTAAACCTCTCTCTCATTGTTTTTGTGCTCATTATTTCTTCGAAGTCATGTCTGCTTATTCGCGATTTTTCCCTGGCGGCTTGTTAGTTGTTGTTAACTTGCACCAGTTAGCGGATTTATATTTTGATGTTAGAAATTCTTGTTGGTTTGTTGTCTTGTGTATATTTTATCTTCGAGGATTGTCTTGTAATCCGTCAACTTAGATATCGAATTGTGGTAGCCGGCTTTAGATTTTTATGTTAATATTCAGAAAACACATCCGAACTCGGTAATGAAATACAAAAAAAATCATTGAAAAAAATGCCTTCTGCAATGTCCATAAATCTAGTAATACTAATACATAATCTAATAACAACATGTGCTTTCATATTAAACGCTGAGAAGCTTAAAGAGGAGATAACTCTACTTACATGTTTATCCCATTCGGTCTTTTCTGAATGTGAAAGCTAAACTTCAAGAGAAAACTCTGTTTATTGAATTTTCCTTAACATTTACAAGATGCTTTACATTGTTTTATACTCATACGAAAACCCTAAAGGAACATCACATTTGTCCTCATCACACTGATTTTAAAGAATCTAAGGCTGCAATAGGATTGGACGTCATGATCGTGTACGGACGAGCCTGCGTGGAAAGTGTTTTGTTCTTATCAGGAATGGTGCATGCGCCTCTGTTTTATCATTTTCCATAACAGCTGCTGACTGTTAGCTGCTTTCAACCGTTGCAGACGAGTTGGGCGAGTTGGGCTTGATCTGCATTTTGTTGGGATGGATATTTTGAGGCCTTGTGGTGTTTTTTCCAAAATCGATGTTGTGCCGTTTTGACTGGGTGAGCTGATACCCCTCTCAAACTTGAGGTGGGTTTGTTGTCCACGTCAAGTTTGAATCTTAGGTGGTAGAAGGGTTGAATATGCAACGACTTAGTGAAGATGTCGGCGATTTGAAGCTGAGCCGGAACATGCTTGACTGTTAGAGCTCCCAATGCAACACATTGCGAACATAATGATAATCAGTTTCAAAATGCTTCAATCGCTTGTGAAATGCATGATTAGCATTGAGATAGACATATGAGAGATTGTCACCATAAAGTTCTGGTATAACAGGAAGAGGGACACCAAGTTCTTTGAAAACGTGACTGATCTAGGCAAGCTCAGAAGTAGCTTCTAAAAAGGACCGATCTCTGCCTTTGTGGAACTCTTGGAGACATTTAGTTGCTTCTTGGAGGACCACGAGATGAGATTGTGCCTCAAGAAAGTACCAAACCCACTAGTTGAGCGCCTTGTAGTAGAGCAGCCTGCCCAATCACTATCTGAATAAGCTCGAAGAGTGGAGTCTGTGTTCTTTGTGAAGTTTAGTCTCTCGAATCTATTTCAAAATGCGTCGGAGTTTGTCAAAGTCATACATAGAAGGAGCATGCATTTGTTGACATACATGATTGACGGAAAATTGAATATCCGGCCTGGTGAGTGTAAGATACTACAACTTATCGGAAAGGCTGCGAAAGTATGTTGGATTTTCGAAGACCTCATTATGTGTTGCAATACGGTTTAAATGAAGAGGTAAAAGAGTTGGTACATATGCACAATCTGCCATTCCATAAACTGTTAGAAGATCCTCAGCACACCGTGATTGATTTAGGAAGAGATTATTGCTGTGAAAGTCATCTTGGATGCCCAAAAAGTGGTGTAACTGACCAAGATCCTTCATCTTGAACTGAGTGTTTAAAGCCGTCAAGAGTTTGGTCCTTCCATCAGAGTTGTTTCCAGTAATTGTCATATCATCAACATACATAAGAAGCATAATGACATCCTTGTTCTTGCAGTAGATGGAGAGAGAAGGATATTAATGCTTCAAACAAAGCCAAATTCAAGTAAGAAGTTAGTGAACTTATTGAACCAAGCCCTGGGAGATTGTTTCAGACCATAAAGAGGCTTGCGGAGATGGAAAATGTGATCACGCTTAGACTTGTCGATGAAACATGTAGGTTGTCTCATGTAAATAATTTTGTTAGTTCACCATGCAAGAAAGCATTTCGCACATCCATTTGCTTGACCTCCCATTAAATAATTGTATCAAGATGAAGTACAATACGAATTGTTGCTACATGGACAACCGGACTATAAGTTTCAAGATAATCAATACCTTCCTCCTGATCATATCTTTGGCTACCAATTTGGCCTTAAGCTTGTCTAGAGAACCATCAGCTTTGAGCTTAGTCCGAAAAACTCACTTGCTTCCAAGTATATTCATCTCTAGAGTGGCAGGAGTGAGAGACCAAGTTTGTGTCTCTGCACAATTGGAAAATTCTTCAAGCGTAGCCTTCCATCCTTGGTGCTTGAGCACCTGTCTTACTGTCTTAGGTTCTGGATAAGACACTTTATCAGTGAGTAAGGAATATTTTAGATTAGGCTTTTGAGTACCAACTTTGGATCTGGTGACCATAGGATTATTAGGGAGTGATGGACCAGCAGAAGGCAAAGGGGGAGGCTAACATTTGTGTAGTAAAAGAAGCAGAAGTTGCCAAAGGTGCATCTCTTCTGGTAGAAGGAACAAGAGCGTTTTCGCCTACAGGAACAATGTTTAAGCATGCCGTACGCCCAATACACTCAGTCCTTGCAGCAGTAGACACATCCAATGGAGTACTAACCGGTTGTAGTGGTGAAAAATGCTCATCAAAGAGTAGCGGAGGAACCAATGTAGGCATTGTAGGTGCACATGATACTGAAGAGGAAGCATTTGAGCTGAGAGATGATGTCAGGAAGATTTATGCCAACCAAGGAGTGTTGATGTAGTGGCTGGAGGATGAAATCGTTGATAAATGTCAGCAAAGGGAAAAAATGTTTCATCAAACAGAACATGGCGAGTGATAAAGACCTTTCCAGTTGGTGGGTACATGCATCAATAGCCCTTATACTTCACATTGTATCCAATGAAGACACAGTGAAGAGAGCGAGGATCAAACTTGTTGGCTGCATAATCTCGTAAGATTGGGTAGCATGAGCAACCAAATGAGCGGAGAGCAAAGTATTCAAGAGATTTACTAAACAAGACTTCAAAGGGACTTTCTCGCCATCAAGTACTGAAGATGGGAGAAGACTGCATAGAAAACCATAGGTAAAGAATGCTTCAACCCAATAATTCAGAGGAATCTTTGCTTGAAACATCAAGGTAAGTTCTATCTCAGTAATCTGGCGATGCTTGCGCTCAGCCAAGCCATTTTATTGAGGCGTATAAGGGCAAGAGACGAGTTGTTGAATGCGATTTTTCTGAAGATGAAGAACAAATTGTTTACTCATAAAATATACTCCACCATCACACTGAAACTTTGTTATCTTTTTTTTTTGCATAAGGTTTTCAACAAGTTTCTGAAACTTGACAAAGATGGAATATAATTCAAATTTTCATTTCATAGGATACAACCAACAAAACCGAGAGAAGTTGTCAATGAAAATGACATAAAATATAAATCCTTGATTAATTTGAAACTACAGGAGATGGCCCCCAAAGATCAAAATGGACTCTCTCTAGGGGTCTAGAAGCAACAAAACTAGAAACTCCAAAAGGAAGATGAATGTTCTTGTTGGAATTGTGTCCAGTAATCTCGGTACTGTCTCTAGAAAGTAAGAGTATGTCAATGATCAGACATAAGTCATATAATACTGGGGGTCATGATGGCTTGCTAGAGTCCGCTCATGATCTATAAGTCTTGGACTTATTGCCTTTATTATATGATCCCATATGGGTCACACGCCTAAGCTAACAGGAAAGGTATAGGAACGGCTTAGCAGAAGTACGGTAAAAGTGCTAGGCATTTACTGTACTTAGAGAGAATAAAAGGGTTTGGCCACTGTGTGTCGATCGATGCACAAGGTGTGTCGATCGACACAGTGCGCAAACGCCTTCGAGTTATTTGGTATTTGGGCCAAATGGCCCAAGAGGAACCGGACGAGTTTTATAAATAAAACTCGAGTCTGTTTTCCTCTTCAACCCTAACCCAGCCGCCAACTTTCTCTCTCCTGCGACGCCTCCTCAGCTCGGTCTAGCAGCCTCTCTTCCTGCTTGGTGTGCGTGTGTGAACCTCTGGAGGAGTTATCCCTCGGTGGCTCTCTGATCTCTGACCATACCATCCCTTTCCGCTGCATAAACAGGTATAAGGTGAGATTAACAATTGTTTCTAATCAAGAGAACCTAGATCCGCATGTTTAGGATAATCTGAATCAGAGAATTGAATCAGGATTCATCTAAACATTCCTTCAGTGGTATCAGAGCTATTGGTTCTGGTTTTTCTTGTTTAGATTCATGTTTAGGATTGTTTAAAGAGGTGTTTTTGAATCAATCTACTGATAAGATTAAAACACTTAAGAAACAAGAATTGAATCCTAAACAAACAGTTGAAAAATCGCATGACCAAGCTATATTGATTTGGTATGCGACCTAAACTGATTTTTGCATCGACTGAGATCGCATTGCATCGATCGATGCAATGCATGGATCGATCGTTGCAACCGCGAGAGATTGACCACGATCACATGGATCGATCAAACGATCGCATGGATCTCGCGAGAATCTCTCGGCCAAATCTGTTAACCGTTCGTGCACGCGTGAGAGCATCGATCGATGCAGGATCGATGCACGATCGATGCAGGATCGATGCTGAGAGCGTCGATCGATGCGGTTAGGGTTTTGGCTCGGTTTTATTTAATTAAAACTTAAAAACGTCACGGTTTAATAAACAGACTTAATAAATTTATTAAGTTCTGGTTAAACCGGGATAAGAAATCCAAAGTCGAAAAATTGGATTTTGTGCCTAAACCAGGATTTTCTAATTTGATTTGGTTGGACCAAATAAATTGAGAAAATCCGGTTTAGTAAATAACCGGTTGACAATTGTGGTCATCGTAGTAATTAAAATTTGGTTAGACCAATTTTAATGAACCAGACCGGTTATGTCATTTAATTGGACAATTGGGTCATGTCTTGGACATGGACCAATTCTTGGGCCTCGGGCCAAGAAGTTAAAACAATTGGGCCAATTATTTGAGTCTTTCTTCAGATTAATTTAAAATTTATTTTATAAAATTATAAAGTCGATTTTAAATTAAAGTTTCCGAAATTTTGAAATTAGAAAGTTTCTTAAAATAGAAGTTTCTAGATTTGCGGGTTTTGGATTTTAAAGAAATTTCTAAAGTTAGAAAGTTTCCGGTTTTAGAAAGTTTCCAATTTTAGAAAGTTTCCTAAAATAGTAGGTTTCCAAAAATAGAAAGTTTCCCGAAATAGTAATCTTCTATTTTGGGAATGAAATTTTAATAAACCTACGAACCTCAAATAATATCAAGCGTTGGATGTCTTGCCCAGTCTATGTCAGCTGTCGAAGCCCATTCAATTGTATTCATGGCCTTACAGTGTGAGGGTGTCTACTTTTGCGTGGATAAGACGGTTTGTGATTCATAAATGTCATTGGGAGTCCCAGACATTAATGATTACATGACTGTATAGTCTGGTTTTCTTGACTAGGCCATCGGGAGTCCCGGGCCTTGAGACATCAGAGTGGATTGGGCCTCGGGCCCAGATTCACAACCAAGAGTTATATCACGGATATAATTAGCCGACATAGGGCTTACCGATATAAGCTGAGTTTTGGTGACGGCCAGTGGCCCACTTTAATCTTAGTTATATGTGGATCTTGGAATCATTATATTCTATTGAGGGTAACTTATGTTATTGAATATAATGCGTGATTAATCATATTAAATATAATACGAGATTAATCATATTGAACATATTAACTAATAACCTTTTTATCTATATATTTCAGCTATGACTACTACAAGCACACAAAACACATTCTCAATCCGGTCTGTTCTCGAGAAGGAGAAGCTGACTGGAACGAACTTCCTGACGTGGTCAAGGAACTTGAGGCTGGTCCTCAAGCAGGAGAAGAAGGATTATGTCCTTCGTGATCCTCTCCCCGAGAGGCCTGCTAACAATGCCGCCAGGACTCTGCATAATGCTTGGGAAAAGCATTCGTCAGATGAAAATGATGTGTATTGCCTTATGTTGGCGACAATGACTGCTGAGCTGCAAATGCAGTTCGAGAGTGTGTTGTCACCAATTGAGATAATGGCAAGCCTGAAATCGCTTTTTCAGGAGCAAGCAAGGACTGAGAGGTTTCAGACTGTTAAGAACCTCTTAGACTGTAAGTTGGCTGCGAATGCGGCAGTGAGTCCTCATGTCTTGAAGATGATGGGTTATCTCGATCATCTTCAGAAACTCGACTGTCCTATCAGCCAAGAACTTGCCTGCGACATCATTCTGCAGTCATTACCTGCAAGCTATGATCAGTTCATTCTGAACTTTAACATGCATGGCTTGAGTAAGACATTGCCTGAGCTTCACGGAATGCTCAAGACTGCAGAGCCCAACTTGAGGAAAACCGCCAAGGACCCCAATGTGCTTATGGTGCAAAAGGGCAAGGGGTTTAAGAAATCCTCTGCTAAGGATAAGGGAAAGGCCAAGGCTGTCCAAGTCGCGGACAAGGACACGCCAAAGCCCAAGCCCAAGTCCAAGGCTGGGCCAACTGACATATGCAGGTTCTGTAAAGAACCAGGGCATTGGAGGAGAGAATGTAAGAAATTCCAAGAAGGTCTAAAGGAATTGAAGAAGAAGACTCTCGAGACTTCTTCGACAGGTATTTTTGTTATAGAAGTTAATACAACTACTTCTGATAATACCTCATGGGTTATGGATACTGGTTGTGGGGCTCATATTTGTACTAATATGCAGGCACTCAGCAACAGTAGAAGGCTGAAGCAAGGACAAGTGGAGCTACGAGTTGGGAATGGAGCGAAAGTTCCAGCACTAGCTGTAGGCACATACTTGTTGTCTTTACCTTCGGGATTGATTTTAGAACTCAATAATTGTTATTTTGTACCTGCTATAAGCAGGAATATTATTTCAATTTCTTTGTTGGATTTGGAAGGTTATGATTTTTCAGTTAAGAATAAATTATGTTCCTTCAATCGCAACAATTTGTTCTATGGTTCTGCCCCTCTTACGAATGGGCTTTACATACTCGATCAATCCGCGCCAGTTTATAACATTAATACCAAACGGTTCAAACCTAATGAGGAGAACCGAACGTTTCTATGACATTGTCGTTTAGGGCACATCAGCGAGAAACGCATCAAGAGGCTCCATTCGAATGGACTTCTTGGCTCATTTGACTTTGAGTCATGTGAGAAATGCGAATCCTGCATAATGGGCAAAATGACGCGGGCCCCCTTTAATAAACCTAACGAGAGGGCCAGTGACTTATTGGGCCTGATACACACTGACGTGTGTGGCCCAATGTCCACAAATGCAAGAGGAAACTATCAATACTTCATTACCTTCACTGATGATTTCAGTAGGTATGGATATGTTTATTTAATGAAACATAAGTCTGAATCTTTTGAGAAGTTCAGAGAATTCCAAAATGAAGTACAGAACCAACTTGGTAAAAGCATTAAGGCTCTTCGGTCCGACCGAGGAGGAGAATACTTAAGCCAAGAATTCAGTGATCATCTAAGAGAGTGTGGGATCGTATCCCAACTCACTCCTCCCGGAACACCTCAATGGAATGGTGTGTCTGAGAGGAGAAATCGGACCTTATTGGATATGGTTCGATCTATGATGAGTCACACAGACCTTCCAATATCCCTTTGGGGATATGCTCTGCTAACAGCAGTGTTCACTCTAAATAGAGCGCCATCGAAAGCAGTAGCAAAGACACCATATGAATTATGGACTGGAGAAGCTCCAGTGCTGTCTTATCTCAGAATTTGGGGTTGTGAAGCCTATGTCAAGAGATTGATCTCAGACAAGCTTACACCAAAATCTGACAAATGCTACTTCATTGGTTATCCACGGGAAACCAAGGCTTATTACTTCTATCTACGTTCCGAGAACAAGATCTTTGTTGCCCGGGATTGTAACTTTCTTGAGAGGGAGTTTCTCTCTAAGAAAGACAGTGGGAGTAAGGTACTGCTTGAAGAAATTCAAGATGAACAGGATACTGCTCAACCTAATGAGGAAGAGCAGCAGGAGGACCTACAAGAAATTGTAGAGCCTGAACCTGTAGTACCTGAAGTTCGAAGATCCGGGAGGATCCGTCACGAACCCGAGAGATATCAAGGATTCCTCGTGACTGACTGTCATGATCTTCTGATCATTGATGGTGATGAACCATCGAACTTCAATCAAGCCATGATGGGCCCAGATTCCTCAAAGTGGCGCAAGGCCACTGATTCCGAAATGGACTCCATGTCGGTCAACCAAGTGTTTTCGTTGGTAGACTTACCCGCTGGTGTAAAAGCCATCGAGTGTAAATGGATCTTCAAGAAGAAGATTGACGTGGATGGAAATGTCCAGATTTATAAAGCCAGGTTGGTGGCAAAAGGTTTCAGACAAGTTCACGGTGTGGATTACGATGAAACCTATTCACCAGTGGCTATGATGAAATCTATTCGGATTCTACTAGCAACTGCAGCTTTTCATGATTATGAAATTTGTCAGATGGACGTGAAAACCGCCTTCCTGAATGGAATTCTGGAAGAGGATGTGTATATGACACAACCTGACGGTTACATAGATCCAAAGAATGCTGGGAAAGTATGCAAGCTTCATAAATCCATTTATGGATTGAAGCAAGCATCGAGGAGCTGGAATCTTCGTTTTGATGAAGCGATCAAGCAATTTGACTTCATCAGAAACGAAGAAGAACAATGCGTGTATAAGAAAACTAGTGGGAGCAAGATAGTATTTCTTATTCTGTATGTCGATGACATACTGCTTCTCGGAAACGACATTCCAATGCTGAAGTCCGTAAAGGACTGGCTTGGAAGTTGTTTTTCCATGAAAGACATGGGTGAAGCCGCATACGTTCTTGGAATCAGGATCTACCGGGATAGATCTAGAAGGCTGATAGGCTTGTGTCAAGATTCATACATTGACAAAGTCCTGCAAAGATTCAGCATGAAGGATTCCAAGAAGGGCTTCACGCCAATGGTACATGGCACAACGCTAAGCAAGAAGCAGAGCCCTACGACGGCTGATGAGCTTGAGCGCATGAAGAATATTCCTTATGCATCTGCAATAGGATCTATCATGTATGCCATGATCTGTACTCGTCCTGATGTTGCTTATGCATTGAGCATGACGAGTAGATACCAGTCAAATCCAGGTGAAAACCATTGGATTACCGTAAAGAATATCTTGAAGTATCTAAGACATACTAAGGATAAGTTCTTAGTGTACGGTGGAAGTGATGTGCTTAAAGTCAGTGGATTCACGGACGCAAGTTTCCAGACAGACCAAGATGATTTCCGGTCATAGTCCGGTTATATCTTTTGTCTGAATGGCGGTGCAATCAGTTGGAGAAGCTCCAAGCAAGACACCGTTGCTGATTCCACTACAGAAGCTGAATATATCGCCGCCTCAGAAGCTGCGAAGGAAGCTGTTTGGATACGAAAGTTCATTATTGAACTAGGTGTGATACCAGATGCGGCTGAGCCTCTGGCACTGTTTTGTGACAACAATGGTGCTATAGCTCAGGCAAAGGAACCAAGATCACACCAGAAATCCAAGCATGTTCTAAGAAGATTTCACTTGATACGTGACATCATTAATAGAAAGGAAGTCAAGATCAGCCGAGTTCAGACAGATGATAACGTCGCTGATCCGTTGACAAAGCCACTCCCAAGGCCTAAGCTCGAGTTTCTGACTGAAGCTGTAGGCATTAGAGACATTGAAATGTAATCTAAATTTGAGTGGGAGTTTGAGGGCTTTTATTTAGTTATTTGATATGTTCTTGTAAAACATTCTTATGTTTAATGAAATTATTATTTCAAGATTATTTTAACTGTGATGAAATAATCGTTCCAAAGTGATATAAACCATTTTATAGGTCATCGAAGTAAGTGACTTGATCTTGAGTCATCGAAGTCATTTAGCTTGATCATCAGACCCTATATTTGATAGATGGATTAAATCATCATGTCCCTAGTCGAAGGTTGTTGAAATTGGAACACCAACAACCGTGAGAGACTGGATTGGTATGTGACTTATGACAAAGTCTCAGTGTGTCATAGATGCGCGGCATCAAAGTCAATACATAGGTGTATGTTGGGAACATACGACCGGACAAGACCCGATTATGAGAACTCTTCAGGATATTTATATCTGTGTCATAAGAGATTCTCACTACGACTATAGAGTATAGTCCTTAGACCTGAGTTCGCATGCATGTGACTGCACATGGACTGATGCACTTTGATCATTGTCTAACGCTATCGTTCTGCGATAGTTATAAGGACCTTGTTTGGGTACATTATGAAATGAGTAGTTTACAGTGATGGAATAAGACGGAATTTGTCCCTCCAATATAAATGGAGTGAATATCTCTAGGCCAATCGGAGATTTGAATACTGGAAAATGCATGGCCATGCTCAAACGGACTGTCCCGAGTCGTTTGGATTGTCAGTATCGAATCAGAGTCCGATGAACAAGATTAGGCTTTATAAGGATGACACCAATCTTGCCTTATGACTAATCGAGATATTGTGACAAAAGGATTATGAATACAGAGATTCCAGTACAAGTGGGAGATTGTTGGAATTGTGTCCAGTAATCTCGGTACTGTCTCTAGAAAGTAAGAGTATGTCAATGATCAGACATAAGTCATATAATACTGGGGGTCATGATGGCTTGCTAGAGTCCGCTCATGATCTATAAGTCTTGGACTTATTGCCTTTATTATATGATCCCATATGGGTCACACGCCTAAGCTAACAGGAAAGGTATAGGAACGGCTTAGCAGAAGTACGGTAAAAGTGCTAGGCATTTACTGTACTTAGAGAGAATAAAAGGGTTTGGCCACTGTGTGTCGATCGATGCACAAGGTGTGTCGATCGACACAGTGCGCGAACGCCTTCGAGTTATTTGGTATTTGGGCCAAATGGCCCAAGAGGAACCGGACGAGTTTTATAAATAAAACTCGAGTCTGTTTTCCTCTTCAACCCTAACCCAGCCGCCAACTTTCTCTCTCCTGCGACGCCTCCTCAGCTCGGTCTAGCAGCCTCTCTTCCTGCTTGGTGTGCGTGTGTGAACCTCTGGAGGAGTGATCCCTCGGTGGCTCTCTGATCTCTGACCATACCATCCCTTTCCGCTGCATAAACAGGTATAAGGTGAGATCAACAATTGTTTCTAATCAAGAGAACCTAGATCCGCATGTTTAGGATAATCTGAATCAGAGAATTGAATCAGGATTCATCTAAACATTCCTTCAGTTCTTTCTCAAGCGACAATGTTGACACATCTTAGAAATGGTTTTATTTACTTTGATAGACTGCACTCAACAGAGATGCTGCAAAACTTAATATTGAAGATGACCAAGTCTTTGGTGCCAAACCTCATCCATAGCTGAGACTTGTCGAGTAGAGTAGTAGACCTGCAACCGTGGATCCTCAAGCTTATATAAACCATTACACATTCTTTCTTGACTCAAGACATGTTTTGTGAATTTGTCCTTAATCCGAAAACAATGAGAGTTAAACATTAAGGAGCATGGATAATCAGTAGTAAGCTTTGATACCAATATAACGGATTTAACAATATCTGGACACACCAAAACATCCTTTAGAGGTAAAGTACCTGAAGTGGAAGCGAGATCAATATATCCAACATAAATGATAGGGAGGAAGTTCTTATCACCGACCATGACCGAGTTATTTCCTCTGTATGTCTGAGTCTGAGAGAGATTTTGATAAGAAATAGTAATGTGTGTGGTTGCCCCAGAGTCAGGATACCACTCGCTTCCATACTGATATGTGACCTTAATGATTATCATTGCAGCGAGCTAACATATGTTCTTCATCTTGATAATTGTGGTTAAAGTGATGCCAACAACGAAGAGCAGGATGGCCAGTCTTGCCACATATTTGACAGACATGTCGGTCACCGGCACCAGAGCTGTAGGAAGAGATGTTTTGATGAAAGTCGCGACCTCGAGTGGAAAAAGAGCGACCACGTCCATTGTTGAACTGACGATTTGAATAACCACGACCACGATTGTAGGAGTCATAACCAGAAGGAGCCTGTGAATGAGAGGTTTGAAAACCGAGGTGTGGAGTTTTGTCGTCACCAGAGGTGTATCTTGACAATCGGTCATCAAAAGTATCGAGCTTAAGGATAACATAGTCAAAAGTAGTAGTAGGAGGTATGTCCATTGCATGCTCGATGGTGGTTTTGATAGGTTCATAATCACGACCAAGACCACGTAAGGCAGATAAAATCTTCATGG
This sequence comes from Orychophragmus violaceus, assembly GCA_030180135.1. Taxonomy (NCBI): domain Eukaryota; kingdom Viridiplantae; phylum Streptophyta; class Magnoliopsida; order Brassicales; family Brassicaceae; genus Orychophragmus; species Orychophragmus violaceus. Next base: position 26,587,965 of record CM058239.1, read on the forward strand.
TTTCTGTCATGGGATTTCCAGTGGCGCATAGTTGATTGTTTAAGGCCTTAATCTCGTTCAGATACGCAAGCATGGTTTTCCTGGTTTTAGAGACAGTTTGGATCTTGTGCTGAAGTTCGTATAGGCGTGAGTTAGAATGTCGGTTGAATTAGCGATCAAGTTGAATCCAGATCTCATGAGCTGTTGTACAGTTGATGATGATGCTCTGGATGGATTCAGTCATAGAGCCAAGGAGCTAGGACTGCACCACCTTATCCGTCTGAAACCAAGTTATGTGATCTGGATTCGGGATTGGAGTGTTGGTGCCATTGATGTTGGGAGCAAGAATTGAGACAAATGGAGGTTGGGAAGAACCCGTGACAAGACTGAGAAGACGTTGGCCTTTAAGAAAGGCATGAAATTGTATTTGCAAGAAAGCATAGTTTGTATCTGTAAGTTTGACAGTGATAGAATGAACAACGTTCAGAGAAGGAGGAGTGAAAGGTTCTAGAACGTCCATGACTCTGATACCATGAATATGAGAGCTAAGCTTCAAGGGAAATCTCTCTTTACTGAAACTAGGAGAGAACCCGCGCAAATGCGCGGATATTGCTTAAATTTGTAGATATTTAATATATTTTGATATTTATTTTGAATATTAATATTTTATATGTTTTAGTTTACAAATTTGCATTTTCTTCTTTCCTTTTTTATGAGTATAGTGATATTTAGGAGAGAATATGCGCTAACATACAATTATTTATTTAATTTATTTTATAAATAATGTTTTTAATTATCAAATTTTAAATAAGTTTTTTATAAACTTTTATTTTCTCCAACCTTTTTAGCATCCTTTTATTTTTATAAACTATTTAAAATATATATACTTGTTATTTATACATTTTTCATTCATCAAACTCTTAAATGTTTAGTTTTCATTCATAATATTTTAATAGTTTTAGTTATCATTTGAAAATTTGTTATTTATATTTCATTGATTTTGTTTTGTTTTCTATGTTATTAAATATTTATATAATTTCTTTTTTTATTATCATTTTATCTAATTTTGTAACATTTTCTATCTATTGTTAATAATTATTATTTTTATATTTTAATATTTTTAGTTGTCATTTTAGATTTCTTGAATTTATATATATATTTCATTTATTTTATTTTATTTCTTATGTTTTTATTTTTTTATTGTCATTGTATCTCATTTTTATAATACTTTTTTCTAGTCTTAATAATAATTATTTATATTATTTGTTCTATGGTTCTTTGCTTTTAAATTTTAATTATTGTAAACTTTTAATAACATTATCATTGATTTTATTTTATGTCTTATGTTCTTATATTTTTTTTTATTTTGTTTTTTTTATTGTCATTGTATCTCATTTTATAATATTTTTTTCTAGTCTTAATAATAATAATTATTTTATTATTTATATGATTTTGTTCTATGTTTTTAAATTCTAAATTTTAATTATTATAAATTTTTAATAATGTTATCTTTACTTTTAGTCTTATAATATGATATTTCACTTATATTAAGACTTATTTACTTTTGTTTATCTATTACATAAGAATTTAGACGTTGTATTTAAAATTTATAATATTTATATATTTATAAGATCCTAAATTAAATTTAAATTTAGATTTATGTTTCAATTTTAACTAATTATATTTAAATTAAATGATTTTACATTAAATAATATATCTATTTTTAGTTTAGTTGATGATGTGGAAACTTCTAATTTAAATGGATCAATCAAGGGAGGTCTGATGTGTTAGCTTGAGAGAGCCCCCATTCTTTCATTATATATAGGATTTTCTTAAAGTTTACAACAGAATTTACATTGTTTTAAATTTCAGAAAAAGTCATAAAATTTCATATTTTTGGGATTTTATATGTAAAGAAAGAGGATCGAGTTTTCAAAACGTTTTATGTGGTTGTTTTCACTTTATATAACTTTTAGTTATAAAAAGCTATATTTTCTATCTCATTATATGTTTAAAAGCTATTTAATCTCCAAATAAACAAAATCTTAAATTGTTTCAATGAAATTAAAAAAAAAATCACAAAACATTTATTATTTGTAAATAATATAGTATACATACCAAATTCATGATGCCACAAAATAGACTATGTCTTCACCATCATCAGAACCCGACCAGGATTTAAAATATAAATAGACTTGAGGAATCTAATTTATTACATAATAAATATTTAATTGTACAAGCAACCAATAAAATTTATTCCTATGTAAAGTTATTTACAGCAAAAAAATTACAAGATATATTATAGGTTTAGGAAACTTTAATACATTATCGTTTTGTTTTATTTGGTATATTATAACATTGATTTTTTTGAAATGTGTTCTAAGTACACGCGGAAAATAAATAATTCAAAAACAGATAAGAATAATAATTAAACAAAAAAATACTCTTCCTATTTTATATTATAAATAGTTTTGGATGTTTTTATTTGTTTCTTATATTTCTATGCAATTTTCATTTTTTATTGAGTAATATGTAGCCAATTAAATTTTCAATTTTTTTTTAATTTTTTTTATGATTGGTTGAATTATATTTATTTAATAATATATTTTAAGAAAAATAAGTTTATTAATATCCACTTTTTTTTATTTATCTAAAACTACCTATAATATGAAATAGAGGGAATATTGTTTACTCACACTCGGAAAATAAACAATAAGAAAAAATAACTAAAATATAAAATAACAATATAAATAATAGATTAAAAAGGAAAATATAATAATATTAATTTATAAATCTACGCGTACTGCGCAATAACCCTTAGTTCCAAAATGATATTCGCGAAACGTGAGTGCACGGACCTTTGATAAATGGTTTTGGGGCTATACAGGCGGACGTTTATTAAAAATCCATGAAACATAAAGCCCACAAGTTCTAAGAATAAAATGTGTGGCTATAAATAGTTTTGGGCCCACGATTTCAAAAGCTCGAAATAAATAGCAAATGTGGCTGCTGGGATTCGAGCCCAGGTCTCCACGGCCACAACGTGGAATTCTCACCACTAAACTACAGCCACTTAGGTGTTAAAATTGTCTTAACATCTATATTTATCAGAAAACCTCCTACAGCCACTCTATTTCAGTAAGACCTATTCATTAAGTTGATTTAAGATTACAATGAAATCATTAACTCTTAATCCTCTCCCCTTCCCCCACTAAAAATCATATTTAATCACAACTAAACCTCAAACATTTTCATAACCACATGATTTTACATTGCAGCTCTTAGCAAACCCCATTAGCATCAGAGAACACAACAAAAAAAACCTTAAAAAAAACGCAATGGCTTCTAACTCAAGTTTTCTCTTTCTCACCGTCGCTATTCTCTTCATCTTCAACATCTTCAGCATAACACTTCTGGCGGTGACGGCTGATTCCACCAGCATAGCGGCGAGGCTCACGGAAGGAGGACTGATGCAATGTTGGGATGCTCTCAACGAGCTGAAATCATGCACCAACGATATCATTCTCTTCTTCCTCAACGGCGAGACCAAACTCGGCTCCGGTTGCTGTAACGCTGTCGAGGTTATCACCACTGACTGTTGGCCAGCGATGCTCACTTCTCTTGACTTTACCTCTGAGGAAACTAACGTCCTCTGCGGCATCTGCCAAGCCCAAAATTCCGGTGGTTCTTCTTCCCCGGCACATTCTCCTTTGAAATTTTGATATATGACCGTTCGCTAGATGATGGTCTTCAAGCTACCACATTGAAATTCAATTTTGGCTCCAATTCTTTGATTGTATACCTCTCTAGAATATCCATCTTATAAACCTCAAAAACAGTTGCAGTTTGAAATGACGGATAATATGGATTTCTATGATAGAACCCAACAGTGTGCAAAACCAAACTTTTATTAGAATTCACTTGAACAAATTACAAGGTAATCTTGTTCAATCAGTTTTATTCGTCTTCACCAACGTGAAACGACACTGACCAAATCCTAATCTACCCAACCTTACCGTACAACAACAGTTGCACTTCTCTCTTTTTTTCACTCACCAGTGTTACACACGAGCTCACGGTTTATCTCTCAACTCTTTTTTTCTTAAAGACGGCTGACCTAAATCTTCTTCCGAGTCACGCTTTTATATAAGTTGACTCCCCCAAAATATCTCAACTTCATAGATCTTCAAATATCGCAAATATTCTATATTCTCACAATATAGAATATTTCCATATCTTGAGATTCCAACTGGTGATAGCTTACTTGTGCACCACGTCAAGTCTTGTGTTGTCCATGGCACCTTGTGTGTTACGCTCCATAGTCCAATAAAATCTTGAGCTTTCATTCTCCCCTTTTTGTCTCAATGTGTGAACCATCTCACCTGTCAAGTTTTAGACCAAAGAACAACCATTCCAACATATACACACACACAACAGTTCTCTTATGATCCATGAAACGAAATAAGATTCCTTAGTCTTAAAAACAAACGAGAACCAAAAGCACATGTTCACATCATCCAAGAAAATCAAACAACAGAAAGCATTAGTTCAAACGAGACAATCAGTAGTTATCAAACTACGAAACAAGCCTAACAAGTAACATTTTCCCTAGTCATCTCGCTCAACCTCCGTGATCGCCTCATCGTCATAGTCGGTGTCATACTCTCCATGTCCTGTCTGCTTGGGGTACTGTGGATACTCTCCCCCTGAGATGGTCACATATTTGACAAAAACACAAGCTCAAGACAAATATAAAAAAAAATCAGAGTTAGAAAGATAAAAGAACAAACATACGACGGATACGGCGTTGTATGTAACGCAGGCCTCGAATAGCATTGTCAACATCCTTGGCGAGGTCAGGAGCCTGCGCTTCTTCTTCATTGTCTGAGCCACGACCAGCTTTAGGATCCAGTGTGATGTTGATTGCATAACCAATTGGTGCACCATCCTCAGAAGTGACATTGACATCCCTTTGGAAATACAGTATCTGGAAGATCAGATTAGGAAAGATGATCTTCTTCTCGGTCTGAGGTGAGTGAGCCATATCCATGATCTGATCATAAACCAGGCATCCAAAGTTGAACGGTTTTCCTTGATGAAGCATGTATAGGAATCTAAGTCTCTCTCTGACCATTGTCATCTTGTTGGAGCTAGGAATCCAATTCGAACAACACAATTTGTAGAGAACTTGAAACTTTGGTAGTAAGTGCTTAGATTGGACTCCCTCCCATCGCTTGCGTCGACCACCAGTGAAGACCGTGACTGCTTGGTCAATGTCCTCCTCATCCCAATCCGTGGAGTGCTTTGTGTCCGAAGTCAGAAACATGCGATTGATGAGATCAGGAGTGAAATCATACGCTTCACCTCGAACATAAACAAGCCTATTTGTTTCCGTAACTTCCGAATCGCATAGATTGGCCAAGAATTCCTTAACTAACCGGGGATAGTAAGGTGATACATGTAGAACAGTGTAGATTAAACCGGCCTTTTCAATGAAATTCTTTACCTCACTGAGTGTGGAATCATTCAACTGAAGCAGCTTATGATCCAGAAAGGCTCGCGATTTCATCATCACATAGCGCTCTTTTGCTTTGCTCGAGGAGTGTCTAGGGCTTAACGGTTGCAGATTCATACGATCGAGAGCTGGATATTTGAAGCGCATATCCTCGAAGGCTAGCCGATTTGCGAGATAATGATCCTCAAGTGTCCAGTACGGGGTTTTGTGTTGTGGCACAAATTCATCGTCGTCAGAGGCGGAATAATCACTGTCAGAAGATGGCGAAGCTGGTTCTTTGCCGGAGCGGTGAGTCTTAGCCGGTTCGTTTCCGGAGCGATGAGACCGAGAGGAGTGGTGTGCTGAGCCTGCATGCGACTGTGCGTCATCGGAGAAGTCAACATCTCAGGAGAAGAAATTTTTGAACCGGTCTCCGAGAGCCTTTCGAATTGATGGAAGGAGAGAGATCAACGATGGGTGCTGCCGCAAGAGTTCGATTTGCCCGGTTACGACGTCGCTCAGCTTCAAATGAATCCATCATCAGCTTCGTCGTTTGAGAACGAGTTGAGCGGCGTGGAGGAGATGACATCTTCGAGTTCAAGAGATTCTAGACCTAGAAGCACAAAAGCGGCTGAGTGACTCAATCTAGCGCTCCCTCGCTCTTTTTGAACCTGAGAATAAAAAAACCTAAAGGGCCTTGTTGGGCTTTATTAGTCGGATAGTCATTAGGATCCACAAGGCAAATGTAGGTTTAAGAGACTTTTAGTGCAATACATCATTTTTGGTTCGAAACTAATAAACCCAGCCCATCTCGCTTTGACCAGAAACCCAGAACCATAGTTAGACATATCATGGACAGTTTGTCCGAGTCTTTGAGTGACCCTGGCTATCAATCTGACACTATGCTCTAAGCGACATCCATTGCTTAATTTGCTTAAAATATTTACATAAGAGACTGACTTGAGAGGTATATGACAGTCATTACAGAAACAGGATCCCCACACACAAAGCTCACTCATGTGATACTCTCAAAGACAAATTAGACTGACAGCTTTTCTTAGCCAAGATGCTTTCATCAGATGCAACCAGTCAGTATAATCCTACCATAATAACAGAGTATCTCTTATGTGACGCTACTAGAACTACACCATGCTTTTATGTTAGTGACATCGAAAGAGGATTTACACATTCGTGAGTGGAGTAAGTAAAGCAATTCAAGTAAAGCAGGACATCTTTCCTCAGCCGAGGTGCTTTCATCCACTAAAGAGCACATGATATTTTTATATGTATATAGACACAGTCGGATGCTAGACAGCTTTCCTCAGCCGAGGTGCTTTCATCTAAGTAAACTGATCATATTCTTGACTGTGTCATATCACAAGATATTCAAATTTTTAACTTAGTAGCTTCAAACTCTTTCACTCAGAATGTCTTATATCCTCTTCTTATCCAGCAGGCAATAAGTTTTAGTACTCAATCAAGACATTGATCTCATTTAGATGTAAACTGTTGTATCAGCCTATTCCAAAGAGAGTGTCTATCACTTTAAGCGGTCATATTGAGATACTTGCTACATGGGGCGTACCTGTGGTTCGTTTTTCTTCCGTGGATGTACACTGAGTATGACCTTTGCTTGTGTTCCCCAGTTCCTTCAAATCATGTCATACTCACAAGTATTTTTTGTTCAAAACTTTAAAGTTCACAGACCCCAAGAGCCTTTCGCAAATACAAAAAGCTATTGTGATCTAAAGGTTTAGTGAAAATATCAGCAAGTTGTCTCTCAGAAGCAATATGTTTTATGATAGCTAGTTTCTCCTCAACAAGTTCTCTGAAAAAGTGATGTCTAATGTCTACATGCTTTGTTCTAGAATGCTGGACTGGATTCTTAGATATGTCTATTGCACTTTTGTTATCACAATGAACAAGAAAAGAGTTAGTAGTGATACCATAGTCATGCAGCATTTGTTTCATCCATAGGAGTTGAGTACAACAACTTCCAAGTGCGATGTATTCTGCCTCAGCAGTGGAGAGTGAAACACAGTTTTGTTTCTTGCTATGCCAAGACACCATATTGTTTCTAAGATAGAAGCAACCTCCAGACGTACTCTTTCTATCATCTAAGCACCCTGCCCAATCTGCATCACAGAACCCTGCAAGATTAGTGTTAGTCTCTAGAGAATAATTTAACCCATAGTTCAGTGTACCCCGAATGTACTTAATGATCCGTTTTACTGCCAACAAATGAGACATCCTTGGACTGGCCTGATATCTAGCACATACACCTACACTGAAACATATGTCAGGTCTCGATGCAGTCAAGTAAAGCAGATTGCCGATCATTGCTCTGTAATGGTGTTCATCAACCTTCTGTCCTTCTTCATCTCTGAAAAGTTTACTTGATGTGCTCATGGGAGTTTTGGCTGTCTTAGATGTTTCCAACTCAAATCTCTTGACTAGATTCCGAGCATATGTGGTCTGACTCACAAAAAATTCCTTCATCGGTTTATTTGACTTGAAGTCCAAGGAAGTAGTTAAACTCACCAACCATACTCATTTCGAACTCACGAGTCATAGTCCTGACAAAGTCATTCATTAGCTTTTCTTGTGTAGCACCAAATATGATGTCGTCGACATAGATTTGGACTATGAGCATCCCTTGTTTGTCATTCAGAATGAACAATGTCTTGTCAACATTCCCTCTTGCAAAGCCTCTTTTGAGAAGAAACTGAGTTAGTCTTTCATACCAAGCTTGTGGAGCCTGCTTCAGTCCATAGAGAGCTCTTTTAAGCTTGTAGACATGATCTGGAAATTTTGGGTCTTCAAAACCTTTAGGCTGTGCTATGTACACTTCTTCCTGTAACATACCATTCAGAAAAGCGCTTTTAACGTCCATCTGATACAGCTTTATCTTTAGGTAACACGCTATTCCGAACAGCAGACGTATTGATTCCAGTCTAGCCACTGGAGCAAATGTTTCATCAAGATCAACTCCTTCTATCTGTGAATAGCCTTGAGCCACCAATCTGGCTTTGTTTCTAACCACATTTCCATCTTCATCAATCTTATTCTTGTACACCCACTTTGTTCCAACCACATTAACTCCTTGAGGGCAGACTACCAAGTCCCACACATCAAGCCTTGTGAATTGCTCAAGTTCCTCATGCATAGCCTGCATCCAATACTCGTCATTTACTGCTTCCTGAATGTTCTTCGGTTCAATAAATGAGATGAAACATGCCAGCTTGACCATTTCTTTGAAGTCTATCTGTCTATTTCGAGTCTGTCCCCCCTCTTGTACTCCACCAATGACATCATTCACAGAGTGATCTCGGTTTACCTGTCCAAAGCCTGTTCTCCGTGGATTTTCACTTGTGTTGATTACCTCATCCTCTGCAGACAGCTCTGGAGCCGCTTCTTCATCTGAAGTCTTAACTTGACTTGGCTCGTGGATTAATTCTTCAAGACAGTAACTGTTTCTATCATCAAACACAACATTGACCGACTCGCTTATTACTCGAGTCCTCCGATTGTAGACTCTAAAAGCAGTACTATTGTTTGAATATCCCAAGAAGATCCCTTCATCACTTTTAGAATCAAACTTGCCAAGTTGATCCTTGTCATTCAGAATGTAACACACACATCCAAATACATGAAAATAACTTAGATTTGGTGTCTTTCCCTTCCAGATTTCATATGGAGTCAACTTAGTACCTGGCTTCACATAAACTCGATTAATGATGTAACATGCAGTACTTACAGCTTCTGCCCAGAACCTAGATGCTATTTGATTCCCATGTAGCATCGCTCTTGCCATTTCTTGAAGGGTTCTATTTTTTCTTTCGACCACTCCGTTCTGTTGAGGAGTTCTGGGAGCTGAATATTGGTGTCGTATTCCTTGTGACTCACAGAACTTCATGAAGACTTCATTCTGGAACTCTCCTCCATGATCACTTGTGATCTGAATCATCCCACCTCTCTCGTTCTTCAATTCAAGAGCCAGTATCTTAAAACTGTCAACTGCTTCATATTTCTCTCGCAAAAATCTCACCAAGTGAACCTAGAGAAGTCATCAACCAGTACAAATATGTATTTTTTTACCTGTAATGCTTTCTGGTTTCACTGGCCCCATTAAGTCAATATGAATCAGTTCTAGTACTTTCTTTGACCTAATCTCTGCGAGTTGCTTGTGCTGCACTTTTACTTGTTTACCTTGGCAACATGCTTTGCACACAGTTTTAGTGGAGACTTCCAGTTCTGGAACTCCTCGGACTACTCCAGCATTAACAAGTCGAGTAAGACCATTAGTACTCATGTGTCCAAGTTTCTTGTGCCATATATCCAGTTGAGATTCCATTGCATTCAAACACTTGTGGGTTGCTTCCCACATGTAGCAATTATTCCCATACCTTACTCCCATAAGGATGACATTTCCCTTCTCATCTATTGCTTGACAGTCGATCTTAGTGAACAACACAGTTAACCCTTCATCACACAGTTGAGATATGCTGATCAGATTCGCCTTCAACCCTTTTACCAAGTAAACATTCTCTAGTTGAGGTTTTCCATCTGAGTACATCTTCCCTACACCAGATATCTTCCCTTGACCACCATCACCAAAAGTAACATTTCCTCCTTTAACCGGTGAGATCTCATCAAGCAATCCATCACTACCAGTCATATGTCTTGATCATCCGCAATCAAAGTATCAAGACTCTTCATGTTCGTTATTGACTGAGGTATATGCGACATTGCTTATCATAGAGAAATTGCAGATTAGATTAGTAGAAGCTGGGACATTCATTTGTTTCGTCATGTAATCCGTGTACAAGTCAGTCTTAGCTATCCAGACCATACCGAATTTCTTTGATTTCGTGTAGCATTTTCCTGCTCTCTAAGCTCTGCTTATCCGATTCCAGTAATCCCAGCAAGTGGCCTTTTTATGACTAATCTTTCCATAGATAAAACATTTTCTTTGGTCTCTGTTTACTTCAGTTCTTACCACCGTTTTCTTGAGTTTAAGCTCATTAGATTTGGTGTTCGTTTGCGCAGCTGGTACAAAGTTGATTTTCCCACCAGTCAAGCTTGATTCAGATCCTCCTGAGTATCCAAGTCCCCAGTTGACTTTGGGTGGTTGTCCCATTGCAAGAATTTGATCCAAACTGTCTGTCTCTTTATTCAGCATCCGAATCTTTTTGTGGTTTTCAGTCAAACTCTGTTCTAAACCTCTTGTTTTATCCTGCTATTGAGAGAAGGCTGCTTGCATTCTAGCAACTTTATCTTCCAACACTTTGTTTCTCTCTTTTTCTCTTGCAAGCTCTTGTTCAAGTTGATCCTCCGTTTCACTTACTTCAACAATGTCAGGCAGTTTCTGTCCCGGTGCAGTTTGTTCCATTTGCAAAATGTTTATTTGTGCCTTTAGCATTGTCTTTTATTTGAGGAGTTGAAGATTCTCTTGACTTAATTTAGTCCAGTTTTCATATAATGCCCGATACTCTTTCTCAACATCAATCTCTTCATCTGAACCACTGTCCGTGACAATTTCCTCTTGTTTTTCTTGAGATACGAACGCCACAAAGTTCAACATGTCTCCTCCATCATCCTCCTCTTCTTCAGAATCAGTGTCACTGAAGCATAAATAGGATTTGTCTTTGCCTTTTGTAAAGCTTGGACATTCAGATTTTGTGTGACCAAAGCCTCTGCACTCACCACATTTGAGTTCCTTTCTCTTAACCAAAGAGCATTCATTCCTGAAGTGTCCATATCCTTCACACTCATGACATTGCATCTCCTTTTTCCTTGACACTTTATCACCTTCTATTCTGACACCCCGACTTGAATTTCTGTCTGAATCAGTTTTCTGAAACCGATTAAAACTTTTATTCTGACCTTTCTCAATCCTCTTGATCATCTTACTGAAATTCTTAGCTATTAACCCCACGTTCTTTTCAAGTTTCTTGATTCTTTCATCTTCGTGATGAGCATTAAAAGCGATCCCATGGTTGTCCTTAGTTGAATCTCCCGTTACTTCCAGTTCCTGGGACTTTAACATTCCCACTAATTTGTCGAATCTCATCTCGTCAGTGTTCATGGAGCATTGTAGTATAGCTTTCTGTGCCGAGAACTTTGATGGAAGGCATCTAATCAGTTTCTTCACCAGTTTCTTTTCATTGTACTTTTTTCCTAGTACAGATGCTTCATTTGCAATTGTGCTCAGCTTTGAGGTGAAACTTCCAATCGTTTCATTTTCTTCCATCTTGAGATTCTCAAATTGTGATGCTAAGAAATCCAGACGAGTCCTTTTAACACTTGTATCTCCTTCAAAGTGATTTACAAGTGTATCCCAAGCTTCCTTAGCAGATTCACAGCCCTGTATTATTTTGAATTGCTCGGTGTCAACATCTGACATAATTGTTGAGATTGCTCTTGAGTTGTACTTCGAAGCTTTCTTCTCTTCTTCTGTCCATTTTTCTAATGGCTTGGGAACTTTTGACTTGTCTTCCCGTATTTCCAGAGGTTCCTCCCAACCATTCACAACAGCATACCAAGCCATTTCATCAATAGAACGGATGATGTGCCTCATCCTAACCTTCCAGTGACCGAAATTGTGCTCATCGAGCATGATAGGTTTTAAGACTGCCATGAGTTCTTTTGTTTCCATCCCCGCTCCAAGATCTCAACCTGTAACTTAGATTGCCTGCTCTGATACCAAATGAAATGACGGATAATATGGATTTCTATGATAGAACCCAACAATGTGCAAAACCAAACTTTTATTAGAATTCACTTGAACAAATTACAAGGTAATCTTGTTCAATCAGTTTTATTCGTCTTCACCAACGTGAAACGACACTGACCAAATCATAATCTACCCAACCTTACCGTACAACAGCAGTTGCACTTCTCTCTTTTGTTCACTCACCAGTGTTACACACGAGCTCACAGTTTATCTCTCAACTCTTTTTTTCTTAAAGACGGCTGACCTAAATCTTCTTCCGAGTCACGCTTTTATATAAGTCGACTCCCCCAGAATATCTCAACTTCATAGATCTTCAAATCTCGCAAATATTCTATATTCTCACAATATAGAATATTTCCATATCTTGAGATTCCAACTGGCGATAGCTTACTTGTGCACCACGTCAAGTCTTGTGTTGTCCATGGCGCCTTGTGTGTTACGCTCCATAGTCCAATAAAATCTTGAGCTTTCACAGTTGATGTAATGATGTCTTTCGTTTGAATTAATTTTACATTCATTCATAAAAAAAAGAAGAAATTTTGATATATGTTCTCGTGAATGTAAACAGACGTTAATTGTGATTATAATATTACAGTTTTTATTTTATGGTATGAAGAGAAAATGTCAGTTCATTCATTTGAGTTTGACATAGACGCTTTGCATTTGTTAACAAAGTTCAGCCAAGAAACGGAGCATTGAAACAAGTAACTTGTCCAAGAAGAAACTTAATTCATAGTTTTGCCCTGTTTTCCAGAAAATCACTATCTCTGTTTTCAAACCATTATCAAACCAATTCAAGAATTGGATTGTTCTAATTGTGAATAACTTCCAAACATATATTTTAGTTTCCTAAAAGATATATGTTTTAGATGATGATCATAGACTGTAATCTGACTAATACACCAGTGCATCTAAAAGTTGAGATCAACATGATCTTGTTCAAAGTCTTGCAAGTCTATTTCATAATTTAAAAGGTTTTTATTTTATTTTTTATTTTCTTGCTTATTCTCTAATCGTGACCAAAAGTTCGACATTCCCCCGCTTGCTCAAGCAACACCCCCTTAGCACACTTATTATTTGTCACTTAGAAATAACATGAGGAACAATACATTTAGTATATAGAAGCCTCAAATAAAATATTATAAAACAGATGAACAGTTAAAATGTTAAATAAAAGTATTTATACTTTTAAATGAAATTTTTTTTTGGGCGATTGCTGACGTGTCGTCACGAGAGTGCTCTAGAGGTGGATAATGATGACGTGGAAGTGTGACATGGCAAGCGTAAAATAAACAAATGAGTTTGGGGTTCGATTTATTTTCTGGAATGCCATCAGCTTGATTTAAAGTTAAGTAATTAATTTATTTCCTTTAAAAAAATCATAATATCTTACTGAATATCCTATTATTTCGAGTTTGAAAAAGATATTCTAGGTTATATACCAAGCTTTCGAGAGAAGTTTTGAAACACAAATCGTCTGCATCTTCCAAAATTTCAAGAACCTTTCTGTCTCATTTGCTTTTCTCATTGGCCGTGGAAGTTTTCTTCCGGATCATCAAAACTTTGGTCAAATGATCCGTTGTCATTTCTATTGCTTTCTTCTTCTTGCCGTTTTCAAAGGATTTCTATGTTTTTGGTTTTTTGTTTCTGTCTTGTTCGTTTCTTCCCATGAAAGAAGAAGTTCGTTTATCATAAAGCTAAGATCCAATGATGTGATGTGAATTAACAAACGTTTTGAGATTTTATATAGGAGTGTGAGATCTAAAATTCCGATTGAATGTTGTTGGCAAGACGTTGTTAGTTCACATCACATGCCCTTTTGTCCCAGTGAGCCTATGGTCCGAATGAGTGTTTCTACTACTATAGATAAGGATTTGGTGGTAAAGAATGGATATGGTGAATACTTTTTGAGTATTATATGAGGTTCAGTCCGAATAAATCCCGATCAAATACTCTTTAAAATGATTTCTATTTTTGGTTTTTTGATTCTGTTTTGTTCGTTTGGTCTCATGAAAGAAGAAGTTCGGTAATCACAAAGCTAACGATGTGAACTAACAAACGTTTGAGATTTTGTATAAAAAGGAGCGTGAGATCTAAAAGTCCGATTTATGGTTTTTGTCAAGACGCTGTAAGTTCACATCACATGTCCCAGTTGACCTAATGAACCTATAGTTCGAATAAGCTTTTTCTATTACCATAGACATTGATTTGGTAAATACTCTTTTGAGTATTAATGAGGTTCAGTCCCTATAGTTCGAATAAGGCCCGATCAAATCCTCTTTTGGTAAATACTCTCTTATTTTTTTTATTTCATGGTAGTATTCTTCCGAACAATATAAGTTTAATCAAATAATACGGTATAAATACTATTATTATCTTATTTGGACTATGAAAACGTATTTATGGTTTTGGTTTTTCATTTTGTTTTATTCAAATGCTCATGAGGGATACGCTCGGTAATAATTAGTTCGTCTCACATTCTCCTATTGTTCTAACGAGCCTATAGTCCGAATAAGTGTTGTGAATTGCAATAGACATAGATTTGGTGGTAAACGATGGATTTGATAAATGATTTTTTTAGTTGTGTATATAAAACAACTAAACCAGCATGCAAACAAATAACATAATAAAATATTATGTTCTATTCATAGTTAGCACAATCTTTGAAATATGATTTTCAATAATTTGTACACAACCCTTATGTAGACGCTCCAGGTTTTGACAATATTGCAAGTTAAACATCTTTGTATATTTGTTTGAGAATAAACTAGAAAGTATATGGCTAAACTGAATATCTTAACAAATTTGTTATTTTGTAAACAACTTATTGATATGTCAATGTATAAAAAGGAATAAATTGAAAAAGGTAATTTTTTTTGTGTATTTCGATAGACGTCTATAAAATGAATAAATTTGAAAATGTGCGACAATATTTTACATTACGAGTAAGTCTATTGTTAAACAAAATATCCTAATTCAATTTAACAAAATATTATTCGTTAGATTAAAAATGAGATAATAATTATAGTTTTCAGATTTAGCAATAATTTAGATTGACAATCTTAAATATCAGATTATTACCATATATTTGTATACCTTGAATATTTTAACAAAAAACATAAATACCTATAAATGTACATAATAAAATCTTAACAAGAATTATTCTGTTCCCATGCTTAAGATAGGATTATTGTTGACAAAGTAAGATAATATTCTAAATTCAAATAACTCTTTTGGTTATAGATACCCTAACTAAATGTAACAATAATATATCATAACTAGATTGTAGTTTACAAACTTAAACAATAATATATTCTAAAAGTATAAAATATATAACATTTTCCATATATTATTTATAGCTTTTACCGTACGCAAACACAAACGGCCACTTCCACCCGATATTCTCTTAAACCTACTTCTAACTTTCTATATATACAAGGAGATTTATTCAGTAGAGAATAATACTTTTGAAACATTTTGATACTATTTCTACAGCAAAAATGTCGATTTTTATCAAAAAGAAAACAAAGCAGGTTACTATCAAAGAAATTATCCCCGCTTCTTTGGAGAAATACAAGATTAATGTAAATATACTTTCTTCATGGAGGGTTATTTTTTCCAATGTTTTGAAAGCCATTGAGATGATTTTAGTTGAATCTGATGTATTATTCTTAGTTACTATAATCTTATTTTAAACATCAAGATTTTTTTTGTAATGATTGAACATTTTGAAATTGTTACACATTTATATTTATATATATATGATATACTAACTTTAGTTTTTTAAACTTCGATAATCAGGGTACAAGAATACATGCAACTCTCGATCAGGAAATGGCAAGGAAATTTGGCCAAACGCTGTTAGAAGATGAGGCAATATGTATTGAAAGATTTGGATGTGTCACATATTCAAATGAATATAAGACTAATCCTCTGCCTTTTAAAATGACGTTTACAATTCAGACCAAAATCACATTATGTGAGGACTTTCCTAAAGAGGTGAAAGAGAAGTATTTTGTTGGTTTTGATGAGATTCTTGCTGGTGATTTTGAGAAAAATGTCTTGATCGGTTCGTTATCTTTAACCTGCTTATTTAAAAAAATTTGAATATGTATTTATACATTATTGTTTACAATTGTTTGCAGACGTTATTGGTCAAGTCGTTGCTCTAGAGTCGCTAGATAATGTAAAAAAACAAAATGGAATGAACACATAAGATTAAACCTTGAGCTGAGAAACGATTTGTAAGTGTACATATATTATGTTTTATATTTGTTTTTAATTTTTTTATTCATATACTGTATCTCATTGATTTACAGAGATTTACGTTTAAAGTGTACACTGTGGGGGTGAATATGCTCAACAAGTGTTTGATTTTAATGCAAATAATGAAGGAGGTGAAATCATTTTTATCATGAGATTTGCAAGCTGCAAATCTTATCAAGGTCAATTATCCGCGGTTTAACATATATATTTTTTGCTTATAGTTATTTAATTTAGATCTAAATAATTTGGTATACTAATCATGTCTTCTTCTAAAACGATGATGAGTGGTCCATATCCAGTGGATTTAATTCAACCAAAGTTCTTCTCAATCCAAACAGTTCTTACGTCAACAAGTTTCGTAAGAGGTAAGATTTTTATCTTAAAAATATTTTGTTTTTATAAATATTTATTTTCTAACTAAATTGGACATGTGTGTTTTTTAAAATAAAAGATTACCATTGGATAATCTTATGATTACCAATGGTGAATCAAGTCAACTTTCACTTGAATCGAATACGCCCCTGTATAATGAGTTTTTTTGGCAAAAAGAACAAGAAACTTACAATATTAGAGATTATAGTTGATTACGAGGTAAGCATACTTTTCCTAAGAGTGCTTTTTTGAAAAATCTGTAATCAATTGATTTATTGATATGTCAATGTGTTGTAATTATTTAAGCGTGGAAAATGCATTACATGTGCCACCATTGATTCAATTAATTTGAGTCAAAGTTGGTACTATGCTGCATGTGCTGTATGCAACAAGAAGGTGTACGATGCAAGTAATGATGATGATGATGGAAAACTAGTTGAGTTTGATTGTACCACATGTAAAGAAATGGTTACAAACGTGAATGCAAGGTATAATACAAACATCATATTTTTTAATTGGTATATATAGACTTATATTGACTATTAACATCAATTTTTCTCGAATCGAATTGTGTAGGTACTTTGTTCTTCTTCGAGTTAAGGACAATTCTGAATCAGAAACTAAGTTTCTGATGTTTGGTCGACCCGTTGAAAAACTTCTCTGTCTCACTGCGAATGTTGTGGTTAAAGAATTTAATGAGGTATATATTTACATATTTTGTTTTAGATCTTATGTATCGGTTTGGTTATATATGTATAGATAATCATTTGTTATTTTTAAATAATGATTGTAGTCCGAAGATTCAGAAACTTTACTTCAATGCCTTACCGATTTGATCGGTAGAAAGGTTTTATTCAAATCATAATTTCTGAAGACAACATAAAGAATAAGAACCAACCATTTGTTGTGACAAATGCTTGTGCTGATCAAGGGAAGGTTAATCAGTATTTATCCGAAACTGATCATGTATTAATTTGACTAATTGTTTATTGGGAAAATTGCTTAAAATTCCCTCAAACTTGATTTTAAATAAAAGTGTACCCTCGAAATTGAATCAAATGCAAAACTACACTTTCGGCCTTAGGAAATTACCGCGCTGCCCTTACGACCAATCAAAAAACGGAAAATGCAATTACCATTATAACCTTCGACAATGTCAGACTTCTATGGATGTCTGAGACGTTAGACTCTAATAGAAGTCTAAGTGATGTTATCAGACTTCGTCGAGAAGTCTGATACAAAATTAATTAGTAAATATAAATTTTAAAATTATAAAAAATATTTTGTCAAAAATTTTATATACATAAATTAAATATAGATAATTTAGTAGTATATAAATTAAAATTTGATAAAATTGAGTCAAATTAAACAATGTTAGTTAAGTATGTCTTCATCCAAAAGAAGTCTGAAACAGATTAATTTAGTAAATTTTAATTTAAAAATAGTAAAAAAATATTTTGTTAAAAACAACTAAACAGAAATTAAATATAGACGGTTTTGAAGTATATAAATTAAATTTCGTAAATTTGAATCAGATTAAAAATATATAAACTAGTAGAGTAGTTTCTAGACCTTAGAACATGCTTTGTAATGTTGGAACATTTACATATAACTTACATATAACCTTAGGGTTAGATTCATGGTTTAGGAAATTCACATTTGAAATTTTTTATATTTGCACATGTATGTTATAATGCCCATATATTAACGAATTTGATGTGTCCTATGTGTTTTGTTTAAATATTTTTCACTGTTAAGTGATAAATATTAGATTTAGGGTTTATCAGACTTCTCATAGAGGTCTGAATTTTGGGGTTTCATAGATACTTTGAACCAAATATACCTTAAATGGTTAAAATTGACTAAAGTTTATGTAATTTTAATTTACATATGTCCAAAAGTCCCATGTTTAATTTATGTATCCGAAATTTCCCTCAAAATATTTTTTTAATAATTTTATAATTTAAATTTTCGACTTAATTATATCTCAGACTTCTCGTAAGTACCATTCTAATCCCAAACTGCTTCTTCATTGATAATTTGACATGCTTTGGTGTTATCCCCTCAATTATACCAAAACATTCAGTAAACAACCAACCAATATAAATTGGAGTATAACGTTTGCGCGTAGACATCCGATCCGCCATCAAACATGAATGGATTTTTGAATAGATCATCACCCAGTATTTGTTTGGTTCGCTCTTCACACACGCCCGAAGCATCCACTTGCATCCTTCCACACGACATTTAGCCACAAAACGTGTCTTGTCAGACTTCTCTATCCTGAATGCGAATTTCTTCATTATCGCCGTCAAACGTAGCTCTAATATTAGGTCTTTCTTGCTATCAAAACACTTATTGAGAATGATACCCTCAGATACTTCCCTTTTGCGAACACACCGATTACTCGTACCCTCCAACTCATATTTCTTATAATCTTCATCTTCTTCCACATCTACATCTTCATGTTTCACTTTCCCATATAGGGTATAATCATCATCATCATGGTAAGCCTCAGCGTGTTTCATGAAAACATTCTGAGGCACATCCAAGTTACCAACACCATCATTACCACCACCACCACAAACATAATCATCCGAGACTGAGTCCACATCTTTCTCATTCCAGTCTTCTTCTTTGTCATCTTCGTCTACATCTTCACCTTCATATTTTTCATCATGATTCATAACATCTTCATCATCCATACCGGATCAGCTCGAGACACAAAGACGGATTAAAAGCGTATTAGCTAACTCAACCATGCTCCTTACTTGCCTATCATTTGTGACATAAACCGGAGGGCTATCCGGATCCATATGTTTCAAGAGTGCTTCCGGCAATGGATATGATAACTCCACCAGCTCGGTTTTTTTGTCCAGCATATAATCATCTTGTACCATCTCAACAAGTTCTTGATGTGTAGAACCATCACACAAAGTGATAAACCGCACTCCTTTGAGCTTATCAACCACAAAATGCCAAATCTGGTCTCTCACAACCCATTCACCAAAATTAACAGGTAACTGAACCATTATCTATATAAACAAACACATATAAACAATATTAGAGATCTTTTGGGAAAAGCCAGACTTCTTTGCGAAGTCTGATCCTATTAGCTACATTGCCAATATTATTCAAAAATTGATTTAAAAATAATTACCATGTATAAGAATGTACAACTCACGCAGAAGGAATATAGAAAACTAACACACATTTATAAAAATAAAAATCAACGAAATTAATCACAAATATACAATAAAATGCATTTTAAAAGTTTTTAATATTTCAGACGTCTATAAACGTCTGATTAAAGTGAAACCAGACTCTATGGCAGTCTGAAAAAGAGGGTATTTTTTGTAATTGATTTTAAAATGTCAGACAACGGTTGCAGTCTCAAATCAATTAGACAGCGTACGCAGTCTGTTTTGGAATTTTTGAACTTTTTGTCAGACAGCTTATGAATTCTGAAAAGGGGGTAGTTTTGCAATTGATTTTGAAATGTCAGTCTTCTCCAAGAAGTCTGACTACTATCACACTTCGTAGTGAAGTCTGAAAAAGTTGAGCGTAGTTTTGCAAATGATTTTGAAATGTCATACTTCTTTGAGAAGTCTGATAACTTTCAGATGTCTTCTGCTGTTTGAAAAGAGGGAAGTCTGATAAAAACATCACATTTTCGGTTTTTATCCATCGTTGACTAAAATTCGAATTTTCAGATGTCTATAGCCGTCTGGCAAAATTTTAGAAATTCAGATGTCTATAGCTGTCTGACATTTTTTTTCCTTATTTCCAGATAGATTTAGAAGTCTGACGATTTTTTTTCGCTTATTCTGGTCAACATCTGAAAATTTGGGTCAATTACAGTTTCTACCCCCCCCCCCCCCCCCCCCCATTATTTTTAGACAACGGATTCCGTCTGATAAAAAGTCAAGAATCGGTCAATTTCTTGCCGGACTACATCAGAAGTCTGACTAAAAAATCAATTTTGAATCAATTGAAAAACTACCATCTTCTCATTTAGACTTCTTAACGAAGTCTGATATATATATTTTGTTTTTCAAAGGATTTTCAAAGACTTCTATGGAGGTCTATCAATTGAAAGTCAATTGCAAAACTACCCTCTCGTTGACCATTTGAAGTTTACGAAAAAAATTAGACTTAAATAGAAGTCTGATATTACAATTCAGATTTGAAAATCGACGATATGAAAAAATTCTTACCTATGTCCGATTTCCGTTTGTTTTTAGCCTCGTCGATTTCCCAGAACGTCTAATATCACCGAAAACCCAAAATCCGAGACGTGTTTTGCTGTTTTTATAAGATGATAAACGATTTTGCTACTTTTTGAATCGCAAAATCCCCAAAAATCAAAGGGGAAAAGAGAAATCGGTGAGGAGAACGTCCGAGCTCATATTCTTGAGCTTTAATTGAGCTTTAAAGGTGGAAAAAGGAGCTGGACTACACATTAACGCATGGTGGGTGTTGTTGTTGTTGTTGAGCATTCATGTTGATAGCATTTTCGTGAATATCCAAAATAATTTTGGGTCATTTTGTCTTTTGATTAAAATATTAGACTTCATATGAAGTCTGACGATGACATTCCTGTGAATACCCAGATTAGTAAGGGGATATATTAGCGATGGAGAGGAAGGAGAAGACCGAGGGTATAATTAGGGTTGACTTTAATTTCGAGGGCATTTTTGCAATCGTCCCTTGTTTATTTATTTGATCTAATCGATTATTGTTTTTATGTTATCTTTTGTGATTTTATCTTACCCAGTTTTATGCTGACTAACTCATCTGCCAGAAACCGAACTTCTTTCTCGACAGACGATTTGTAGTCTTTTCCCAGTCAGACGTCGATGAGATAGAAATTGTTATGAGATCAATATCGAAACCAACGTTCTCCTTAAAATTAAGGAACTCAGAGGAATCGATCTCAAACAATCATCTCGCCGCCGACTGGCCTTTCTTGAAAGACAATTTTGTCTGTCGTCCTCGCAAGACGTTTCCCTGATAGTAAGCTGCACATATGGGAACCGTGATGAAATCGACACAGATTAAAGGATCTTCATGGGGTAAAAAGAATTCTGAAACGGCGTGACAACAATTCCAAAACGGCTATCTCGCGACCAACCTATCTCCGCTGAACAGCTTGCCAAAAGAGCAATTTGTTCCACGTCTTCCGGGACATGTCCACTCCGATTTGGTACAGTCGGTTGCTCTAAATAAAAATAAATAAATATATATCAGGTTATTTTATTTGAAGATCCAAAACAAAAATATAAAAGCAGGTAGTAACTTACGCGGAAAACAACCGAACTCGGAATAGCGGACCACAACATGTTACTGAAATTAATAACGCATCATATCGATCCAAATGAACGATATGAGCGTCGCCCTAAAGTTTTGAGGGGCGACAAACGGAAGGAACCATCGGAAAAAATCTAATTAATGACGAGTTACCCCTTAGAAAAAAAGACAATAAGTTCATCGACGAACTCGATCATGCATGACTCCGGAGGTCGACACAGATTCGAACACAAGAAAAATGATGAAAATGTTTGCATGTATAATTTAGGAATAAAGATAAAAACCAGAAAACAAATGGAAGTTTTGGTATAACCGAGGGAAATGAAGAAGTGTGTATGGTGACGAGTGATGATAGTATAGGCTATATTTAAAGCAGAAGAAATGATGGTTATCAAAGAGTCCCTCACGCATGTCAATCTTGATTTAAAGCGACACGAAATTCTGTGTACGCGGAACACATTCATTGGTTCAAGAAAATGGGGTTTAAATAAGCTTTAGGAGGATATATTGGATAAAAGAATTGAAGAGAATTTAAAATTATAGATTTTAAAGTATTTTATGAGAATTCATTAAATTCCATCAAATGACAGCTAAAATCTTTGGAATTGGTCTTTTACATTTTTTCTTTTGAATTCTATTAAATTTTGTTCAATTGACAATGTTATAAAAGCCATCTTAAATTGAATAACAAAGAAATTTAATAGAATTCAGAAATATATCAATTGAATAAAACAAGAATTTAATAGAATTCATAAGATATGCAATTGAATAACAGTGAAATTGTATAGAATTGCATATTCCTTTAATTTTTTTAAAAATTCTTTTAAATTCTTCAATCCAATACCTCCACCTTACATTCTTAAATATACAAATATTAAACAAAAATATGTACAACAAAAACAAAATGTTTATATACTGCTTTTAGTTTTTCCATATATACAATGTTATAATATTTTCATATCAGTATATACTTATTTTTTATGCATCCGATCCGAACATAATAATTCAAATATACATATAAAACTATGAATTAAATCTTATACTATCTCGATGTAGAAAAAGTTATATCACGTTTTATCTTGACACTAATCGAAAAATACATTTAAATTAATTAACAACAGAAATGTCCGCACATGCATACGGATCAATCATATTTTATAGAACGTTTGATTCGAAATAAAAACATGTATTTGGAAGTTGGAACGTGACAAAAAATTATATAATTTTATTTACAGAAACAGAAAGTGAATCACACATTCCAGACGATTTATTTGATAAAAATGGTCAGAGATTTTACTCATGTGATAAGTTTGCTTTTCGATATATTTTACATACCAATTGGGCTAAAAATTGTACGAACATTAATGTATATACGATTGACCAATTGATTGATCCGCAGCGTCGAACATGGAATAAATCTTTGATAGAAGCGGTAATGATCCCAGTAGATGCAATGCTAATTCAAAGTATGACAACCAGTAAGTTTGTTAAGCCGGACAGATTTGGATGGCACTTTAATAAATCGGGTCGCTATTCGGTAAAATCAGGCTACCAAACGGAGAGGGAATACCCAGATAATGGTAATCATGTCCGGGTACTGGATCCAGATATCAAGGGATTACAATCACACTCATGGAAACTAAATTGTTCACCAAAAGTGAGACATTTTATATGGCAGATAGTATCAGGATGCCTTGCGGTATCCAAGAATCTAAAATCAAGAAGACTTAAATATGACACATATTGTGTCAAGTGCGGGGCCGATGAGACGATAAAACATGTTCTATTTGAGTGTCCTCCAGCACTACAAACATGGGTCTTGTCACGAATCCCAACAAACCCGATTTGTTTTCCTACAGAAGCGTTATTTACGAATATGGACTTTTTGTTTTGGAGGTTACCTCCACGGGAAACAAACTGCCAGTTTCCTTGGATTCTATGGTACATTTGGAAAAGCAGGAATGATATGGTATTCAATCAGGTAGACCGGGACCCAAATGAGACATTGAAGCTGGCAGAAACAGAATATTTATCATGGGAAGGTGCCCAAACAAGTTCGCCAGACAATAATTGACGACCTATGGTAAATCAAGGTATTAATACAATTTCTGAGGCGCAACAGGGACAATGGTGTTTTGTGGATGGTTCATGGAAGGAGGGGGATGCATATACCGGTCAAGGATGGTACAGTGTTATAATGGAGGAGCAAATATATTGATGGGAGCCATGAACATCAGTCAGCGCCTCTCCCCGCTACACGCGGAGTTTGAAGCACTGATCTGGGCTATGGAAAGCATGACATTCTTCAATCATAGACATATCACTTTTGCAACGGATTGTTCGGAAGTGGTGAAGATAGTATCTGAGCCGGAGAATTGACCAGCCTTTGCAGTGTACATTGAAGAGTACGACAAGAGGAAGATGTTCTTTACAACTTTTGACCTCAAGCATGTTTCACGAACGCATAATCAGACGGCGGATAGGCTAGCACGGAGTGCTCGTCTCAGGCAGTCACCATACACACATATTGGACCGGAACCACCGATATGGATGATAGAGAAATAGTGTTCTTTATTTAACATTTGTTGTAAAAAAAAAAGGTTTGAATATACTTCATTTTGTTCACCTGTTGTTAACATGACGTTAACCCTCCGTCTCCATTAGGACCGTTACTCATAGTAACCAAGCCAGCATTAAATGCGTTTCACTAACTACGCTAAATTTATCATTAACATTAAGCAAATCATTTACCGTTGATCCTTTCACATTCCTCCTACTAATCTACCTTTTAAGTACTCGTAAATTATCATTACCCTTCAAGTCCATCCAAAAAGCACACTATAAAAACAAAACTATCACCCAATCATCACCACAAAACAAATACCAAAAAGAAAAATGGCTTCTAACACATGTTTTTTTCCTCTTGGCCACCATAGCTCTTTCCCTCGTCCTCAGCACCTCGGCCAGGACACTCCTGGCGACGGAAGATCCCATCAACATAGCGGCAAGGCTTAACGGAGGAGGACTAATGGAGTGTTGGGATGCTCTCTACGAGCTGAAATCATGCACCAATGAAATCGTTCTCTTCTTCCTCAACGGTGAGACCAAACTCGGCACCGATTGCTGTCACGCAGTCGATGTCATCACCATAAATTGTTGGCCGTCGATGCTAACCTCTCTTGGCTTTACATCAGCTTTATGTTCCAAGTCTTGCAGAACGTTTGAAATATGTTCGATATGAACTGAGACCCGTTGTCGGTGACAATCTCATGAGGAAGTCCATGACGACATATTATGTTCCGCCAGACGAACTCCTTTACATGGACGTCTTTGAATTTTTGGTAAGACTCAGCTTCGATCTATTTTGTAAAATAATCGGTCATGACCAGTAAGTGCATGGCCTTTTTCTTTCCCGAAGCGACCAAGGGTCCCACTATATCCATCCCCCAGCGTATAAAGGGGTACGGCGAGGAGATCTAAGAGAGTTTCACTGAAGCCTGATTGATTATTGGGGCATACATATGGCATTTATCGCACTTCACAGTGAATTTTTTCGTACTCGGCGGACATAGCCTGCCAGAAGAAACCTTGGCACTTAATCCGTATGGCTAAGGCTCGGCCTCCAGAATGACTTCTGAAAGATCCTTCATGAGCTTGACTCATTACTATCTGAGTTTCTTTTCCGCTGAGGCATTTGAGGTATGGTCCAGAAAGACTTCGTTTGAAGAGCTCTCCTTCTATCACGCAATACCTCACGCTTTGCGCTTTAAGTTTTCTAGCAGCCCAGCTGTCGACAGGGGTGGTCGTGTAATAGGATTTCTCCAATTAATTCCGGTATCGACCTGCGAGGTCTGGTCTGCGGGGGTCATTCTTATGGGACCGTCCAGGACGTTATCTACGCAGATGGCCTTCTTAGGATCGATGCCATCTTCAGCGTCGATGATGTCGAGTTTGGTTTCCCCTTTGGGTGTCGGTTCGACATCGATCAGTTTTTCTCTTTGAGAGATAGAGAATTTAGCGCGACATCTATGATGGGTTTCTCGATCCTCTCGAATGGTATGATACTTTTTAGGTTGGGATCAGAGGTCGAGGCTAACACTGCCAATGCGTCAGCTTCCGTGTTCTCCCCTCGCGGGTTGCGAGTCAGGTCGAAGAAATTGATCTGATCAGTGAGACTGTGAACGACGTGGAGGTAGGCTTCCATCCGTTCGTCTTTCGTTTCATAGTCGCCGTGGAATTGGCTCGTGATTAGTTGGGAGTCACTAAAGGCATACACCTCACATGCTCCGATTGCTATCGCGAGTCTGAGTCCAGCTATCAATGCTTCGTACTCCGCTTTGTTATTCGACGCAGCGAAGCCGAGTCTGAAGGACTGTTCCAATACTTCTCCCGTGGAAGAGACTAGCTTGACTCCAACCCCAGATCATTATTTTGAGGAGGCACCATCAACGTGAAGAGTCCATCTTTGATGTGACGATGGCTCGAGTTTGACGATTGGGGGAGCTCGATTATAAAATCGGCGAGTAGTTCTGATTTTAAGAAAGCTCGAGTTCTGAACTCTATGTCGTACTCACTTAGTTCGATAGCCCAATTTACCAATCGACCTGATTGGCTGGGACTGAGTAGGATTGTCCTCAGTGGTTGAAAGGTCATCACTACGATCAAAGTAGACTGGAAGTATGGTCGCAACTTTCGAATTGAGGTTACCAGAGATAGTGTGAGTTTTTCCATTGCGGCATATCTCATCTCAGCATCGATTAAAATTTTGCTAACATAGTAGACCGGTTTCTTCTCGTTCTGATCTTCGCAAACTAGAACTCTGCTTACTGCCACCGAAGATACGGCTAGGTAAAGGTATAGAGTTTTCTCCATCCACTGGCTTTGCAAGTATTGGAGGCTCTCTTAGATAAGTTTTAAGCTGAGCGAATGCTTCTTCGCACTTCTCATCCGAAACAATTTTTTTTGTTTGCTTTGAGTAGTTGGTAGAAAGGAAGACACTTATCGGTCGACCTCGATATAAAGCGGGTTAGCGCTGCAATTTTGCCGGTCAGTCTTTGGACCTCCCGCGTTGTGTTCAGGGATGACATTTCCAAAAACGTGGCAATCTGCTTGAGGTTTTCTTGATTCCCCTTTCCCTTACCAGGTAACCCATGAATTCTCCTGATGAAACACCGAAGGTACACTTCGTGGGGTTGAGCATTATCCCATACTTATTGAGAATGAGGAAGCATTCTTTTAGCTGGGCTATATGGTCCTCGCATTTTGAGGACTTGACCAACATATCATCGATATAAAACTCCATGGTTTTACCCAGTAGGGCGACGAACATTTTGTTGACGAGGCGTTGGTAAGTAGCTCCCGCATTCTTGAGGCCAAAAGGCATCACTTTGTAGCAGTAGGTGCCTCGATATGTTATGAACAAGGTATTTTCAAGATCCTCTGGGTTCATAAATATTTGATTGTATCCTGAGAATGTATCCACGAAGGATAGGAGCTGATGTCCAGTTGTGGCTTCTACCAATCGATCGATGTGCGGGAGTGGGAAGCTGTCCTTTGGACATGCTTTGTTGAGATCCGTGAAATCTACACATACTCTCCACTTCCCATTCTTTTTGGATTTGTGTTTACTTGAATCGATCGATATACAAACGAAGTGTCTCATCAGGTCGTTGAGATACACCAAACAAGGCAGCCTCAGTAGTTTTGACTTCGATATAAACGGAGTACTTCTTGAGGAAAGCTGTCATGAACTAGGTGAAATTGTCGATAGACTTTTCCTCCAGTCCGGAAAACTATTCTAAGGCTGAGCCTGATAAATTTTCTGCGAAGAGTCTGCAGAAGGCATGTTCTCTCTCTTCGTCTATCAGATTTACTCTATACATTGCTAGTCTAAATGCTCTTATGTGAGCTGTAGGTCTGACTTTCCCGAGAATTCTGAGAATTTAGTTTTCTTAATTTCTCAATCTGATCAGTAAACGACATTTGGCGTGTTTCTTCGATTACTCGATTAATGTCAGGTGCCGCGCTAGTTGCCATGTGAACAAGCAAACTCAGACTCATAAACTGGGCATTAGCCATTAGCCTGTTTGATTTACTGCCTGAGCATACCGTGTTCGTCCGTTACCAACATAGCGAACTGCATCTGCGTTGGACCACTGATTGATGCCCAAGATGTATTTGATCGTTCTGGCCATCAGCCGCTGTTGATCTGGGCAATTCAGTTCGAGGTAGAGGGAATGTAATCGAGTTTGGCTCGACAGGGGGCCTTGAACTAGAAGCAAAGGCTGAACCGCCTAGCTACCTCGGCCCGTTCTCGCCGTTAGGATGTAGAGGTGGTGGACCGGGAGGCGTCCGTTCCATAGATTCCATCAAGTTTGGGGTTAGCGAACTCGAACTGAAAGGGATATGAGTTGCTGTCAAAGTCATTGCAGGAGAAAACCCATTATTCGACGTTAAAACGTTGTACCTAGAGGTCTCTGACGGCGATGCGACTTGAGAAAATCTAGGCGATTTCGTGGTGGACTCAAAGGAGGTGTCTTATCACATAACAGTCGATCCCGATGGTTCACAATGGCGAGTTCCTCAAGACGAGCGTTTACGCTTCACACTTGCTCAGCGAGCTGAGTAGCCAAAGTGCGACTAGAGATCTCTTTAGTTCGGATGTTGGGCTCTTTACTTCGCGTTCAATTCACTGAGAATCGAGCGGATTTTGGCCAAGTAGTCCGACATCTGCCTCGAGACACCGGGGGTCTGAAGCAAGCCAGATTATTGATTTACAGATCCGCTTCCGAGTGTCGGAATGTTATCAGATCTGGTCAAGACCCAGTTCCTAGACGGTTTGTTAACCTCTGACAAGGTGGTTGTCGGGATCGGACTCGTCTTCGTCATTTGAATGATGGAGCCTATTGGAGCTTATGCTGTAGGGTTTAGGAGTGGGTACACCTCCGCGTTGTCAGTCTGACCCGTGGTATTACTCACTCAGGCAGTGTTCTGTGGAACGACGCCGATCACTTGATCGCGATCGACCAGAGAAGGAGTGGAATTAGTTTCAGGTGGAGTAGGATTCATCTCGATCTATCAAATCTTGTATCCGATTCTTGTGACAGAAAGATCTATGGTTGTCTCCACAGTCGGCGCCAAATGCGAGTTCAAAGATTTCACACCAAGGATTTGTATTGTAATATGGTTTTGGGACTTTAGGAAATAAGATATACATTTTCTGTGAATCAAGGATGTTATAAACATTTTTCAAATACGCACTAGGCGTTAGTCGGGCGGTCGGGCTGGGTCTAGCGTCTAGAGAGAAAATCAGGGACTAAGCGAGGATTACTCGGGGCCTAGTTTTTTGTCATTTTTACCTATAAATAGGGTTTATATATTCAATTTAGAAACGAATGAGCATAAGTTACATTGGTCTAGTGGGAAGGTTTCTGTTTATTTGTCCATGAGGTCATGGGTTCGAGCATTGAACCCGATTTTGACGCCAATTTTTCAGATTTATCTTTAATGAAGAGCAAATGACATTTTTGCCCTTTTCTTCAACCTAGAGAACAATGGTTAAAAAACCCTAGCCGCGTCTTGTTTTTTTTTAACACGATTTTCAGTACTTTTTCTTGTTGTTTTATAGCAAATTATCACAGATCTATAAACTAATTATGGAAAAAGATATGATATTTTAAAAATCCGAGTTTTTGACCGATTTTAGCCTCGGCCCGGCGGTTGCCGTCCGCCCACCGCCTCCTCGCCGTAGAATCGGCCGCCCAGAGCGCCTTTTCGAACAGAGATTGAATGCTGAGATGGAACTTATACAAAGAACAGGTCGTATGTATACAAGTGAGATCGATCTATTATAGTTGAAGTGTAAAGCTGGAATTGTGTTTCATATGAATTCTTTGGATGACTTCTTCTTATTTTGTAGCCTCGATATCTCCTCATCTGTTGCGATCTTCTCGCTTTCATTATCCTTGATGTCCCATGATTCTCGGAGGTTGTTACAACGGTTGACGATTCGTTCTTTGTCGAACTCGAACTCAGGTAGGTACAAACGACAGATCGTCACTTCTCGTGATACGACTTCGTCATTTTGTCGTACGTGCTGGACTTGGTTGAGTTTGTCTATCTTCTGGACTTCTTCTCTTAGTGGGCTTCGTACTCTGTAAATGGGCCATATTTCTAGGTGTGAAATCCAACACCAACAACAAGGAGGAATAGAGGAACATATATAGCATTCAAGGACCACAAAAGTTCAGATCGCCCACGACGAGAAGCCCAAAAAACGGGATATCATCCACAACAAAATCAAAAGATAAAAAAAACTACAACACGAGAACATAACAAACAAAACCAGAAAAACATACCATAACATGATGATGGCTGAGATCATCCTGAAGGTCAGGCCTATGCATCTTGGCAACGGGGACCAGCTTCCGTGGGGGCTCCCACCATGATCTGCTGAACAAGATTGGCACAAGACCACTTATAATCCACCAAAGAGTCCTTTCCCTTGTGATGATACGACCAAGTGAAGTCCCACGGGTCGGGCTTTTGACCTTCTCATAAGCCGCCACCGTTTCTCTCATGAATAATATCTACGCCCTCGGAAAAATTAACATCATTCCTATGCCTCCAGCCAAC
Source organism: Orychophragmus violaceus (assembly GCA_030180135.1). Taxonomy (NCBI): domain Eukaryota; kingdom Viridiplantae; phylum Streptophyta; class Magnoliopsida; order Brassicales; family Brassicaceae; genus Orychophragmus; species Orychophragmus violaceus. The sequence continues at coordinate 26,618,756 of CM058239.1, forward strand.
AACCTCGCAACGCAGACGATCAGAGGCTCATCCACCAAAGGGTCCTTTCCCTTGTGATGATACGACCAAGTGAAGTCCCACGGGTCGGGCTCCTGACCTGCTCCTAAGCCGCCACCGTTTCTCTCAAGAATAATATCTACGCCCTCGGAACAATTAACATCATTCCTATGCCTCCAGCCAACAACCTCGCAACGCAGACTATCAGAGGCTTCGGAACCGGCGCATCCCCCTTCGGGAAGCGTAAAATCTGGACCCGAAACACCCAAATCAGGGACGGGCATCTGTTCAGAAACGACATCCCGGTCCCGTTCAACATCACAATCGATCTCTATCTCCTCGATAGCAGCCTCCCTGCCCTCGCCTGCACTACTAACATGCGATCTAAAACCAACCTGCTCGGCAGCAATCGGGCTCATCTCAAGATTAATAACTGGTGGATTCCCAATAGGGCGACCAGGCGAATTCACGACTGAACAATCACGTCCACCACTCGAAATTTTACGTATCTTCCTACACAATCAGGGAGACGACGACCCACTCACCGGGCCCGAGGAAGAGGACAACCCCAAGAACGCTGGCAGAACAACCAGCAAGTCAGCCAAGGCCACTTTCCCACATAAAAAGGAAGGGAGAAGAAGGGTACACATAACAAGAAGAATCCCATACCTGAACCAACCTTCTTAAAACAGTCCCGGACCTTCAAGTGAAAAAGAGATTTGCCCTCTTCATCCTTCTTCGGAGCCCAAAGTATCGCACCATGAGCCCGCGGTCCAACGACCAGAAGTAGAGCGAACTGCAAAGTAAAAAGGAGAACAAAAGATGGACAATATCAAAGAAAACAAGCACCGAAAATAAAAAAGGGGGAGGGAAGAAGCTACCATGATCACAATTCAAAGCCGAAAAGAAGACCATGTCCATATCAAACGACGGTGCACCATTAACCCGCGCAAATAAGTAGCTATCTTGCCAACGATCTGTCTTATCCGGAGGACCGGAAATTATTTTCAGACATCACTTGGGCCTAGGCTTCACATAGAATGTCCTGGATGTCCCCTGGTTGGTCACGATCTACGTCAACTCCTCAAAACAGTCAGCAAACACATAAAAACTATCGCCAACCGCCATAATCAAATCACCCACCATATTACGGATAGCCCCGGGGCAAAGCTGAGAAATAGCCAGCCTCCTCGCTTCAAAGTACTCGACCAGAAGTCTCGGAAGAGGAAACAATAAATGACACTCAAAGAACAAACTATCATACAGACAAACCCACCCAGGAGGAGCATCCCAAGGTTTCTCATTCGGGGTCGGTAGGAGTAGCTCAAGACCAGAGACACGTGTATGGTCTTACAAGAGGGGATCCAGAGAGGCATGCTTACAAATAGACAGAGGAATCGTCCAAGGAACAACCTTCTTCCCCGGTTCCACCCCCTCCCTCGTCGCCATTCCTCCTTGATCTTTTTTCTTCTTCCCTTTCTAAACCTACGCTTGGGAAAGATTACCATAAACAGCCGCATTATGCCTCAAACGACCGCCTTCGGAATCAGCCGAATCATTACCACCACTCCTGCGACCTAGCACACCAACACCGCCTCCCGAATCGCGCTCACCTTCACCATCTTGATTTTTATCGACAGGCGAACCCAAATTCTCCCTCTCGGAAAGCGGAGGAAGAGAAGCGTCGGTAAAGGGCTGGCAAGTAAGAGGCTTTGTCACCATCAGAGCACATCAAAATGGACGAGGCTTCCACCCGATGCGCGATTTGAAGAATTCGTCGTCTTCTAGAAAAGACCTAAACTGGACAGGAATTTCGCCCGACGAATCGAACGAGTCTGAGTCACTACTACTAGAGGAAAAATAATAAGTCGTCCATGCTCGCATACTAACTAGAAAATCCAAAGACAAGTGACAAGATATGACGACTGGGAAAGCAGATACGAAACAAAGATTACAAGAAAAGGCAATTAACGGAGAAAAACACGGGAATCGAAAAGACGGAGACTCGGATTAAATGATCTTTATGGAAATTCGAAAATCGCGCCTTCCGCGGCTGGTATCCTTTCATTTCCCTAAAGACACGAAAGAATCCAACAGCTCAGATAGCGCCAATAGAGACCAGCCAAGCCGACAAGATTTCCGCCCGAATTAAAACACTCGAAGAAATTCGCCGATTCCGACCTGAACCGAAGATCGCCGAAATGGGGGGACTAATTGTTGGATATGGGTTTAGCACCCATCCATAATCCCATTGAAAATCTTGCCACCTCAACAAAAGCTTATCGGCCTAACTGACAAGCCAACTAAGGAGTCAAACGGCCCAGCAGAAAGTCAGCCTTCACACGCTATAAATAGACCCCTCACTCTTCATTTGTAAATATTTTGTACTCTGTGAAGGCTCGAGCAACTCTTATAATGCTACAAGCCCAAACAACATTTAGGGAGTCCATCGAATGTACTATCCTATTCATTGTTAGGATTCAGCCTTAATATTAATAAAACAGTTTTTGACCTCATTTAAAGTTTATCTCTCACCTCGTAGTTTGGACTTCTTTGATCGTAACCCGACTCATTTGGACTGGATCAAAATTTTGTATCAACAGAACTCAATGCTCGAGAGCATTGATGAAGGAGTCCCAATGATTTGCAGGCCTTTTCAAGACGAGCAGAAGTTATACACAATGTATATAGAAAGCGTATGGAACATAGGAATTCAGCTTGAAGGTGAAGTTGAAAGCGAGGACAGGTGGAGAGAGCTGTGAAAAGGTTGATTTTGGATGGAGAAGGTGAATGCATGAGGGAGAGAGCCCTTGTTCTAAAAGAGAAGCTCAAATCCAGTGTGAGAAATGAAAGCTCCTCATGCAAAGCATTGGATGAGCTCATCAAGTAATTTGTTGGAGTCAGTATTAGCACCTTCCTAAAAAGGCCTATTCAGGGATTTAAGTTGGCCCAAAGTGGAAAGACGGTTTAAAGCCCAAGTCGGAAAACTTAAATGTATCCGAGGAGGCTATGACGACTTACATTTAGGGTTAACCGAGGCGCCAGTCAAAGAAAAAAGGCGGCATCAAGATAAGGAAAATATCCGACTTTTACTGATGACATATAAGGAAAAGATTCGTATTTATCTAGTTACCTTTTTAATTAAGTAAACCGACTTTTGTGTAATCCTATAAAAGGAGCCTCATATCATTCAATAAAGACACGCTTTTTCATTATTCTTGAGCCTGAGAGACATTAGAGCTAACATTTGACCTAAAACTCTCTCCGGCGACTTGAGCATTCTTTTACCGGCTTCCATCTCGGAAATACCGGCATAAAAACCCTAGTTTCCTAAACTCTCACCTTATTCTTAAATCCTTCTTTTAGAATCCCTTAAGAAAAACCCTAAAACTCTTTCTATCTTTGGATAGACCGAGTTGAGATCTTACAATTGGCGCCAACTGTGGGGATTTCTAAAAGAAATTTCTGAACAGGATGTCAGGGAACGGTAACGAAACCGATTCGGAAAACCCAAAGGTGGACCTAAGCGATCATGAGGGAAGCGATTACAACCAAAGTGATCACGAAGACGATACGGCGCATGACGGCAAACAGCCGCATGACGCCACTAAGTCAAAGAAAGCTCGAGATGGCGGTAAACATGTCCCGTCACTCAGCGACACAGCAGAACAAATCGAGCGAGACAAAGTTCTGGCTACCTTGATGGCCAAACTCGAGTCGCAGAACGAATTGATCAAAACGTTTTCGGAAAAAATTGATTTGTTGCAGTCGGAACAAGCAAAGATACATTCGGACCAACAGTCAAGGAAATCCAGGAGAGAGGTGCCTTCGAAAGTGAAAGACAAAGTCGCCAGACGACTAATCTATGATACATCTGAGGAGAGCCACCGAGAACAAAGCCGAAGCAGCGAGTCCAGAAGCAACTCACGCAAGGAACGCGATGAGAAGGACACTCGCGAACGGAGTTCACGTCGAAAGAGAGATTCAGGAGAGCCCAAACGCAGCCCGAGCAGGGAGCAAAGCGACTGGAGCGACGAGAGGTACTCGCCTGGTAAGGACGAGCACGCCGACCACGAGACACGGGACTTTCATCATAGACGAAATTCGCGATATGAGAACGACCCACACCGTGATAACTATCGCCACGAGCGAAGTATGTCACACGAAAGAACTCATGGAGCGTCTATTCGCGGAACAAGTCGTAACCATGTCGAGAAGCAGCTGACCAAACTCAGAGACACCCTGAAAGAACTGAAAGGAGAAGTTCACAACGTCAAAGGTTCTGCCCCTGAGATCGACCGAATCATAGAGGAAACTCGAAGAACGCCATTCACGTCTCGCATCACGGACACGTACATACGACAGAAGGAGAAACTCAGACTTCCTATGTACAACGGGACAAAGGACCCAGCCACCCATCTTACAATGTTCAAGATTATGGCAGCAAAAGCGCGGTTCACGTCATCCAGAGAACGCGACATCGGCCTCTGCCAATTGTTTGCCGAAACTTTAGAGGGAGACGCACTAACCTGGTTTTCCCGGCTACCGCCTAAGTCAATCAATGAATTTTCGGACCTAACAAGAGCGTTCGTAAGACATCACTTTGCTTACGTGAATAAAGATACATCACTGAACGCATTGATGGCCATGTCACAAGAGAAGAAGGAGTCATTAAGGACCTTCATAGAACGATTCAAAGCGACTATGACACGAGCAGATGCACCAGATAAGTTCACCATTGCGGCACTAACGAATGCCGTCTGGCATGAGTCTCCGTTCTATCAAGACCTATTCGTCAACCCGCCGTTGACCATCGAGGACGCACTCCATCGAGCAAACAAATTCGTGGAGTTAGAGGAGAAAAAGGTCGCTTTAGCCAAAAGATTCGGTTCTAGTAAACAGATAGATAAGAAGGAAGAGAAAGAACCTAGGCAACATTACGACAAAGGGGCTAAAACAACAATGGTTGTCGACAACGCTGACAAATCCCGGTCGTCAAAACCGTGGAGCAAACGGAATAAAGAAGGGAAAGGAAAAGTACAGTAGGCCGCTCCCACCACGGGAGAAAAGTACTGCGAATACCACCAAGCTACGTCGCACGACACTGCTGAATGTCGGAACCTTAGGAATGCGCTCTATGCCCGACTTTCAGACGAAGAAATCAAGGCCGCGATTGAAAGGTTGAAAATAGAAGAATCTGGGCGGCAGGATGAAGGCAAAGTTGACAGGCAAGCTCCTCAGCATGGTAAGCAACAGCGGCGAATCAAAAGCATAGCTTTGAAACGCGATCGAGAAGAAGAAGAGGGAGAAGACGAAGAGGAAACTCCTAAAACCGTCCGTAGAATCAACATGATCATGGGCGGTCTAATTTCCGTAAACGACTCGGTTCGATCAATCAAGGTCTATGAACGCATGGCATTAGCCGCACAACAGGCGCCTCAGCCAATCCTATCAGACGACCCTCCCGTCACCTTTACCGACCAAGATCTTTATGGAACTCACTATCCACACAATGATCCGCTAGTAGTAGAACTATTAATCGGAAGCTGTCAAGTATCTCGGATACTGGTGGACACGGGGAGCTCAATAGATCTGATCTTCCTAGATACACTCAAAAAGATGGAAATTAAGGAAGAAGATATCAAACAGAAGGCCAAACCACTCACCGGTTTCACAAGCGAGACGACATACACGATCGGGACGATTAAGTTACCAGTCTACGCATGAGGAGTTAACAGATTGGTGAGGTTTCACGTCATTGACAAACCAACCATCTATAACGTTATTCTCGGTACTCCGTGGTTATACAGCATGAAGGCGGTACCCTCGACATATCATCAATGTCTCAAATTCCCGACACCTAAGGGAATCCAGACGGTTAAAGGATGCCAAAGCGCAAGCCGGTCGTGCTTTGCAAGGGAGCATAGGATCAGAGTGCCCTCGTGCATGATCAATGCGGAACAAGGAAGAAAAGGTCCTGAGAAGGAACTAATACAACAAATCATCATAGACGATTCTGATGCGAGCAAGTGTGTAGGAATCGGCGCGGAATTACCTGAAGGCATCAAGAAGGAATTGATCACCTTCCTACGGCAAAACGTCGCAACGTTTGCGTGGTCGGTCAAGGACATGAAGGGCATCAATCCAACCATCACGACCCACGAGCTCAACGTAGACCCGACTTACAAACCAATTAAGCAGAAAAGGCGAAAGCTCGGTCCAGAAAGGGCTAAGGCGGTCAACGATGAGGTAGAAAAACTGCTTGATGCCGGTTCAATACAGGAGGTCAAATATCCCGACTGGCTGGCTAACCCGGTGGTCGTCAAAAAGAAAAACGGGAAGTGGAGAGTATGTGTCGACTTCACGGATCTCAATAAGGCTTGCCCAAAGGACAGCTTCCCCCTGCCACATATTGACCGACTTGTTGAAGCAACTGCTGGAAACGAGTTACTATCATTCATGGATGCGTTCTCAGGATATAATCAAATCCTCATGAACCCAGACGATCGAGAAAAAACGGCATTCATCACTGAACGAGGTACTTATTGCTACAAGGTTATGCCCTTTGGTCTCAAAAACGCTTGCGCCACCTATCAGCGGTTGGTCAACCGGATGTTTGCAGGTCAGCTTGGAACGACGATGGAGGTTTATATTGATGACATGCTGGTCAAATCTTTGATCGCCTCTCAGCACGTCGGCCATTTGAAGGAATGTTTTAACATCCTCAACCGGTACGGGATGAAGCTCAACCCGGCCAAGTGTACGTTTGGAGTAACATCGAGAGAATTCCTCGGATACGTGGTAACCCAAAGAGGAATAGAAGCTAATCCAAAACAAATCACGGCTATAATCTGTTGTAATCCCTAGGATCCAGGGTCTAGGTGATTGAATCTAAGAACTGACCTCGTGATTACTTGGAGATTGGCAGCGAAAATTGGAGCAGGTAAACGATATCTAGAGCGCCTCAATCGCTGCGCCTCTATCGTAGTCCACACGCACACAAGCTGGAATCCGCCGGGATGCTAGCACCGGTGATCGGATCTCCTGGGATTCTCTGTGTGTTTTTCGAGGAAGAGGGTCTGTTTTTCTCTCAAGAAAAATGTCTGCAACGGCTCTCTCATTAGGTCGTGTAACCTGGCCCCTATAAATAGGCCCACGGTTTACAAACCGTAACATCAGTTACGGTATCGACCTTGTGTCGATCGTTGCACCCAAAGGTAACGATCGACACACCTCTTGCATCGATCGACGCACCAATAGCATCGATCGACACACCTCTTAACACACGAGTTCAATGTGTATCCAATACACATTGATCGGACCATATGCCAATGATCAATTCCCTACAGAAGCGTATCCAACTTGCTTAGGTGTGTGACCCTTTAGGTTCACACAATACTCGGACCATATGCCAATGATCAATTCCCTACAGAAGCGTATCCAACTTGCTTAGGTGTGTGACCCTTTAGGTTCACACAATACTAGAAATGAGTTACAACTCATTTGTCATAAGCGGTTTCTAGCAAAACATTATGACTACCCAGTATCACATGAATTGTCCGATCTCGACAATACAACTATCTTTAGAGTAAGTACAATGTGATTTCAGGACATAATCCCAACAATCTCCCACTTGTACTGGAATCATCTATTCCTATAATCCCTTTGTCGCTATATCTCGATATGGTATAAGGCAAGAAACTGTGTCATCCTTATTATAGCCAACATCATGTTCATCGAACTTCTGATCTATACTGATAAAACAAACGACTGACAATCACCTCGTTTGAGCACGGCCATGCATTTTCTCAGTATCAAATCTTCGATGGGCCCTGAGATATTTATCCCCTGTTGTATAGGAGGGACAAATCCCTTCTTGTTCCATCCCTGTTTCTACATATACTTCATGATACACCTGAGCAATGTCTTTATAGCCGCCATTTACGGATCGACGTTTGACAAGGTCAAAGTGCACCAATTCATATACTAGAAAGCATGATGAACTCAGGTCTAAGGACTATACTCTATAGTCGTAATGAGAAACTCTCATGATACATATATAACTATCCTATAGAGTTCTCATTAGTGGGTCATGTCCGATCATATGTTCACCAACATATATCTATGTGACTGACTGTGATACTCATATCATTGACTCCATGAAACTCAGTCAACAGTCACCTCACAAGCTAGTCTCTCGCGATTATCAGTGTCCTACTTTGACAATCTCGACTAGGGACAATCATAATTTATGTCATCTTTTTACTTATAGGGTTTCATGATCAAGTCCTCAACTTGATGTCCTATAACATGAACATAAAATACTTGGGACCATTATTTAATCATCCAATGATCAAATAATGCTGATGTCAGTATTTCATAATCATGACTACATCATGTCTATCTGAACATCATAACTATCATAACTCCCACTAGAATCTAGACCACGTCTTCAGATATCTAGTACCTACAGCAACAACATGAAACTCATGCTTAGGTTGTGAGAGATGCTGCGGTGTTCTTGCTTGGAGCCATTCCAACAAACCACACTGCTGTTCTTTAATAAGCACTATTCTGCGGTCCACTGCTTGGAGACTTTTCCAACAGATAGCCCCGCTACACAGACAAAGAGACATAAACAGGTGGGAACCGTGAATCATCTTTGTCTGTCTAACTACTCTTAACAGATTCGTCATTTCCTCAGTTGTACAAGAACCTATCCTTAGTGTTTCTCAAACACTTGGGGATATTCCTTACAACTGTCCAGTGACTCTTACCGGAACATATTGGTATCTTCTCGTCATGCTATATGCATAAACTGCATCTATACGAGCGCTAAATATGGCATTTATTATGGATTCTATTGCTGAAGCATAAGGAATCACACTCATAGATACTAGCTCAGCCAGTGTCCAAGACACTTCATCTTGCTAAGATTATTGCCATAAGACCTTTGGTATGAAGCTGTTCTTGGAGTCATGCATATTTGAACTGTCCAGTACCTTATAATCATAAGGATTCTGACACGATCCAATTAGCTCTTCTGATCCATCTCAATGGATCCATATTCCAAGAACTTTCGCGGCTTCTCCCACGTCTGTTATTGAATTTGACTTCCGACCCAAACCTTGACTAGACTTCAGCGTCGGTACGTCGTTTATGAGATTAAGTGTGTTATAAACATACAGTTTTGAGAATTGCAACTACGCTCCCACTTGTTTACTTGTAAACGCACGGTTTCTATTCGTTCCTGATCGAGTCAAAGCCTTTGACCGTTTTAACAGAACATAGATTCCAACTCCAAGATGTTTGCTTCAATCTATAAATAGATCGGTGAAGCTAACACCATCGCTTCTATGAATTTCGCATGCTCGTCACTTTTCAATGATCACCAGATCACGGCAATCGGTTAAGAGAAATCACTCTCGAGTTAGTGACGGATCCATTAATATCAGCGAATTTCGGGCTCCACAGGTGTCGATCCTACAGCACTCTGTAGACCCAACCGCTGCTCTCCCTCAACAGGTTGAACAGCCTCCTGTGTTTCTCGAATTTCTTCGAGCTGTACTTTTACTCCCACTGTTTTCTTGAAAAAAAAAAACAGAGTTCCGAACAACACAACTTTGTTCTCGGATTGGTTGCAAAAGTACTAAGCCTTGGTTTCCCTAGGACAACCAACGAAACATCACTTATCATATTTGGGTTCAAGTTTGTTTGTTGACTACTGTCTTACACAAACCTTGCAATCCCAATTAATCAGAAAAACATATTTGGAAATCACCCAGTCCACATCCAATGTGGTGTTTTTCACTGATTCTGATAGAAAACTTATCTGCGTAAACATATTCATTTTAGAGCGTATTTTAAAAGATAATGGAAGATTCCTGTGACTCATCATTAATCGGAGCATATCTAATAAGGTCCGATTCGTTCTCTCAGAAACACCACCTAGGTTTTCCAGGAGAAAGGAGCTGTGACATGACTTCACACTCACTTAGATGATCACACAATTCTTGACTCAAGTATTTTCTTCCACGATTCAATCGAGGATCTCAATACTTCTGTCAAATCGGTTCTACACTTCATCTTGGAACTCCTCAAGAGATTCATGCTCGTGTCTCATCAAATGAACATAGCCATACTTATTGATGCCATCAATAAGGTAATGAAGCACAAAAGATTCCTTTGGCACTAATGCTCATAGGGCCGCATACATCAGTATGTGTAAGGCCCAATAAGTCTCTGTCTTGTTTCCTTTAGCTCTGCTAAAGGGGCCTTAGTCATTTGGTCCAGTGAACATAATTCATATCTCAAATGATTAACAATCGAATGAGTCCAAAACTATGGAACTTCTGAATCCGCTTCACTTTGTATGGTCAAATGACTGTGCCAAGGAAAAGTCGAGTTCAAGTCATTAGACTTAAACTTTCAGTATTTGTGTTATATTCTAACTTTCGCTGGTTTAAGATATAAAACCCATTCCAAACGGGGTGCTACTATATGATATTTCATTAAGATCTAAAGAACAAAACTTGTCTTTTATCAAAATGAAAAACATCCAAATTCTTACTAGAAAATGAAAGACATTTCTGCACAAGGCAGATACATAGTAGCAATTACTTAATTTCTAAAACCAAGTATGAAAGGCTCCTACAAGTGGAGAATCTCTACGGCTCATGTAGCAACCATTGCTCCATACCAGACACGCAGTTCCACTTGTCCTTTCCTCAACGTTCTACTGTTGCTTAGGCCCTGAAGAAGAAGTGCCATACATCTCCTTCATTTCTTGTGAATCTTCCAAGAATTTAATGCAATCTCTCTTCCAATGCCCTGACTCATCGCAGTAGAAGCACTTTCTAACACCAGATGGGTCTGACTTGGGATTAAAAGATGACACAGGCTTATCCTGATTCCAAATCTGGACGGACCTGCCTCTACCCTTGCCAACACAAGATTTCTCAAATCTTTTACCCTTTTTGATGTCTTGCTCTGCTGTTTTGAGCATGCCATGCAGCTCAGTCAACGTCTTCGTCAAGCCTTTCTTGATATAGTTCTCAATGAACTTATCATAGCTTGACGGCAGTGACTGCAGAATGATGTCAGTGGCCAACTCTAAGCTGACAGGACATTTCAGTTTCCCCAGGTTATCAATGTAACCCATCAGTTTAATGACATGAGGACTTACTGGAGCATCCTCTGGTAGCTTGCACCCAGTGAGAGACTTCACCATCTGGAATCTCTCAACTCGTGCCAGATCCTGAAACTTCAGTTTCAGGTTGGTGATCATCTCTATTGGCGACTCCATGTTCTCGTATTGACTCTTCAAGTCCGAGTTCATGGTAGCCAACATCAGATCACGCACATCTACCACATCAATATAATGCTTATTCCAAGCATCATATACTGCATTCGAGCGATTGGTCCCAAGCCTTTCTGGAAGAGCTTTCTCAAGGACATAGTCCTTACTCTCCTGCTTGAGGATTAATCTCAAATTGCGATACCAATCCAGGAAATTTGACCCATTTAACTTGTCCTTCTCAAGGACGGGTCGTAACGAGAAGGTAGTTTTAGACATAGGCTGAAAATTTTAATCAAAGAAAATTTTAGTTATGATTTCAGAAAATGAGGAATCTTATCCAATAAGAAAACTCGCATTATATTCAAACAATGTTTCCTCTATGAATATAATAATCCAAGATCCATACATCACTAAAATCTGAGTGGACGACTCGTCATCACCCAGAGTTTAGTAATCTAGGTAAGCAAACCATTGCTAATTGTACTCAGTACAACTCTTGGTCGTAGATGAGACAATCCATGTTTCATCTACTCTGATGTCTCTGGGCCCATAACTTCTGATGGCCCAGTCAAGTAAACCAATCTCTTATGTCTTGTGATCATTGACAGTCGCACTGCAAGTCTATCAATGACCATCTGCCTTACTCATGTTGCAGGGGATACCAAGGACTCCAAGACTATCCAACAAACGACACAGGTCTTGACAGTAGACAAGATTGGGCAAGACATCAAGATCACTTGATATTTAGTTGAGGAAATGGAACTTTAAAAGATTAGTAATTCAATCTCTTAGGTCATGCAATAGTTGATGTCAAGCACTGCAAGACCATCAACACTACTACCTGCCTTACTCATGTAATTGTGGACACCAAGCTCTTGGCAAGACTATCCAACAACGAAACGAGTCTTGACAGTTGACCATATTGAATAACTAAGCTTCGGACTAACACACATCCAATGTGTATTAAATAGGTTTAGAACATTTTTAACTTTTAATTTCAATTAAGTTTTACTTGTTCTAATTTAAGTGGGTTAGGTCATTTGGTTCGGTTTTTCAATCATCTGGTTCAAAACCAAAGGATTACGGTTCGCATCGTCACCACGCGCATCGACTGACACACTTGGTCGACATTTGATATGCAACTTTTGCCAACCCTATAACTGGTCTTAGACCAATTGCGATAACCGGTCCAATCTAATTGAACCGACTCATCCAATCAAATTGATCTTAACTAATCAAATCGGTTTATTCCAATTGAGATAACTAATTCAATCCAATTGAATCAATTCATCCAATTTAAACCGATCTGACCTACCTTAACCAAGCATGATAATCAATTCAATCCAATTGAACCGATTAACCAATCGCAAGGACTGTGTCGACCGACACTAAACCTGTGTCGATCGATACAGTAGGGTATCAGGGAATTTTAATCGAATTAAATCGACATAACCATGCGAGATAACCGGTTCAATCCAATTGAACCGATCTATCCTTTCGCACAGTCTGTGTCGATCGATGCACCCAGTGTGTCGATCGACACAGTGCGATTTCTAAATCGAAACCCATTGTTTTAATTAGGCGAATTCACGGTGCATCGATCGACACAAACTTGTGTCGATCGACGCTATGCGAAAACACAATTGCTTTTGCATTTTCGCGCTGCATCGATCGATGCACCCAGTGCACCGATCGATGCTGTGCGAAAACCCTAAATCAGTTTTGCCGTTTTCGCGCTGCATCGATCGACACACCCAGTGCATCGATCGATGCTGTGCGAAAACACATTTCTTCGTTTTCGATATTAACAAATCCGAGATTCTTATTAACAAAACGAATCCTAGCTAGCATCAATTCAATCAAATACCATTTAATCAAATTCCAGGCTACAGATTCAATGGATTAAACCCTATGGCTCTGATACCACTGTTGTAATCCCTAGGATCCAGGGTCTAGGTGATTGAATCTAAGAACTGACCTCGTGATTACCTGGAGATTGGCAGCGAAAATTGGAGCAGGTAAACGAGATCTAGAGCGCCTCAATCGCTGCGCCTCTATCGTAGTCCACACACACACAAGATGGAATCCGCCGGGATGCTAGCACCGGTGATCGGATCTCCTGGGATTCTCTGTGTGTTTTTCGAGGAAGAGGGTCTGTTTTTCTCTCAAGAAAAATGTCTGCAACGGCTCTCTCATTAGATCGTGTAACCTGGCCCCTATAAATAGGCCCACGGTTTACAAACCGTAACATTAGTTACGGTAAGTTACGGTATCGACCTTGTGTCGATCGTTGCACCCAAAGGTAACGATCGACACACCTCTTGCATCGATCGACGCACCAATAGCATCGATCGACACACCTCTTAACACACGAGTTCAATGTGTATCCAATACACATTGATCGGACCATATGCCAATGATCAATTCCCTACAGAAGCGTATCCAACTTGCTTAGGTGTGTGACCCTTTAGGTTCACACAATACTAGAAATGAGTTACAACTCATTTGTCATAAGCGGTTTCTAGCAAAACATTATGACTACCCAGTATCACATGAATTGTCCGATCTCGACAATACAACTATCTTTAGAGTAAGTACAATGTGATTTCAGGACATAATCCCAACATAATCGACTTACCGTCTCCCAGAAATACACGAGAGGTACAACGACTTACTGGCCGTATAGCCGCCCTGAACAGATTCATATCTCGTTCAACAGATAGATGCTTGCCCTTTTATGAGCTTCTCCAGGGAAATAAAAGATTTATATGGGACGACAAGTGCCAGGAGGCGTTCATTCAACTCAAAGACTATTTGTCAAATCCTCCGATATTGTCCAAACCAGAAAATGGCGAAATGCTATACTTGTACATCGCAGTCTCGACTACAGCGGTCAGCGGTGTACTAGTTCGAGAGGATAGAGGGGAACAGAAGCCGATCTTCTACGTTAGCAAAACAATGAACGGAGCCGAAACCAGATACCCCGCAATGGAAAAACTGGCCCTTGCAGTAGTTGTCTCAGCACGAAAACTACGGCCTTACTTCCAGTCACATTCTATCGCTGTACTAAGTAGCCAACCCCTACGGACAATCTTGCACAGTCCAGGACAGTCTGGTCGACTGGCTAAATGGGCGATAGAGCTGAGCGAGTACGACATCGAATACCGAAACAGGACAACTGCCAAGTCGCAGGTAATAGCCGATTTCCTTGTAGAATTATCACCTGAAATAGATGTCGGTACCGAGATAGAAGACAAGAACTGGAAACTGTTCGTCGATGGCGCTTCATCCAAAAAAGACGCCGGGATAGGAGTACGTCTCATATCACCGACCGGAGAAGTATTAGAGCAATCGTTCAAATTGGGTTTCACGGCGTCTAATAACACAGCCGAATATGAGGCTTTATTAGCCGGTCTTAGACTAGCCAGAGAAATCAGAGTACGGCATCTTTTGGCCCATTGCGACTCCATGCTTGTCGCGAACCAAATCAACGGAGATTATGGAGCGAAGAACGAACGAATGGAAGCCTATCGGAAGGCGGCATTAGAACTTACCAGCTCCTTCGAGTTCTTTGACATCGTCCAGATACCGAGAAAAGAAAACGCTTCAGCAGATGCACTCACATCTATGGCATCGAATCCCGACCTCCGTCGGCGGATTCCAGTGGAGACAATCCACGAACCAAGTATCCCGCCTCCTGAAGGTACTCACGAAGAATCCGATGATGTCTCAACTCAACAAGACGGCGAAGACGACATGCGTCTTGAGAGTCAAGCGAAAACCGCTGACCTCATCGCACTGTTAACAGACGAAAGTGAGGATTGGCGACAAGAAATAAGAGCGTACCTCACGGAAGGAAAGCTTCCAGAAGACAAATGGGCAGCACGACGACTTAAAGTCAGAAGTGCACGGTACACGATACACAACGATGTTCTCTATAAGTACTCGGCCAACAAGATTCTTCTCAGATGCATACACGGAGACGAAGTAAGTCGGGTTCTCGAAGAAACACATTCAGGAGAATGCGGCAATCACTCTGGAGGTCGATCCCTCGCTCTCAAAATCAAGCTGAACGGTCACTATTGGCCGACCATGGTAGCCGACTGCGAGACCTACTCTAACAAGTGTGAAAAGTGTCAGCGGCATGCGCCATTCATACATCGACCGACGGAACTACTCACGACCTCAACTGCGGCTTACCCATTCATGAGATGGGCAATGGACATCGTCGAACCACTACCATTATCTAATCAAAGGCGTTTCCTACTTATCATGACCGACTACTTCACAAAGTGGGTAGAGGCCAAGGCATTCGTCGCAATTCATGACGTCCAAGTCCAAAACTTCGTTTGGAAATACATTATATGTCGGTTCGGACTACCTTACGAGATTGTCACGGATAACGGATCGCAGTTCATCTCAAACCAGTTCGAAGGGTTTTGCAAGAAGTGGGATATACGGCTAAGCAAATCGACGCCCAGGTATCCTCAAGGAAACGGACAAGCCGAAGCAACGAATAAAACCATCATTGCCGGCATCAAGAAACGACTTGAAAGCAAAAAAAGAGTTTGGGCCGATGAGCTCGATGGAGTCCTGTGGTCGTATAGAACGACTCCACGCCGCGCAACAGGAGTTACACCATTCTCTTTGGCTTTTGGCGTGGAAGCAATGGTACCGGCAGAAGCGAACATCTACACACTTCGCCGATCTCTCATGCCGCAAAATGCCGAGATCAACGAGAAACTGTTGGTCCAAGCTCTCGACACCATAGAAGAAGAACGAGATCGAGCTTTACTCAGAATTCAAAATTACCAGCAACTCGCGACTCGGTACTACAACCAAAAAGTCAAAGAACGACATTTTCAAGTCGGCGACTACGTCCTGCGCAAGGTCTACGAAAATACAAAGGAGTGGAGAGCAGGCAAACTCGGTGCAAAGTGGGAAGGACCCTACAAGGTGACGAAAGTCGTCAAACCCGGAGTGTACGAGCTCGAATCAATGAAGGGCAAAGCTTTACCGCGTTCCTGGAATTCGGCGAGCCTAAAGGAGTACTTCTAAGACTCCAGGGCGCCAAAAAAAAAAAATAAAAAAAATAATCATATGTATGAACTACGAGCGACTTGATTCTTCCTAGGAAGATACGTAGGCAGCTTTAACCGGCACAGTCGCAAAATTAATAAAATTTTCATTTTTACAGTTCAGATACCGCCTTGAAAGCTCATCAAAAGCCAATAAGGTCAGTCTTTTCACTAAGTTAAATATTCTTAATACTAACCTAAGCCGAGTTCTAACTCGCCAAAGTCGGGTCTAAAGTAACTCGCAAAAAGCCGAGCTCCATAGTTCGCAAAAGTCGGGTCTAAGTAACTCGCAAAAAAGACGAGCTCCATAGTTCGCAAAAGTCGGGTCTAAGTAACTCGCAAAAAGACGAGCAAAGACTCGCAGAAAGACGAGCAAAGACTCGCAGAAAGACGAGCAAAGACTCGCGTTATCAGCATCACACCTCCTGGCCAGGGGTGCGGTCTTCCTTGCACACGAGGTGCACATCGTGGTAAGGGAAAGCAGGGATCCGTCCCGCAAATTCTTCATGGTAGGCGATAACAAATAAGTCGAGCAATTGAAATCTCGCACATTCACCCGCCCTTAGAATAAAGCCAAGCTATAAGACTCGCAAAACCGCCCATTGGCAGAAGTTCGGATAAAGTCGCTGTCCATTTCAACATTTGTCAAGAACAATTGAAAACGAGATCAGTCCGACAAAGTCACGAACGCGATTCAAAGGTCACTATCGGTTTTATAGCTATCATGCATAAACTGAATACCAGATTAGTCTGACTAAAGTCGCAAGAAAGGTTTAAAGCCGCCATCTACTGCCATATAAAAAGCACGATTTATGTCGCCTTGTTTTATTGAACTTAAAACAAAAATAATCCGACTTAAAAGTGCGAAACACGACAGTATGAACTGGTAACTTAAAACCACTTATATTAAGAAAGAGAAGAAAAATTCTCCTCTTACAAAGGTCTTACAGAGGTACCACAAAATATGAAAATACAAAAAAAGGGCCGAAGAAAAAGAGAAAATTATTCCGCTCCAGCCGACGTCTTCCCGGGCTCGCCCTCCTTCTCGATTTGTGTATCCGTCTTGCCACTTAAAGCCGCGACCTCCAGACCGACCGACTTGACAAGGCCCTCAGAAACTTCCTCCGGAATCACACCTAAATTAGTACCAAACTCGTTCACGCCCTTTGGAGTACGAGGCGGCGAGTCACGCAGAAGGTCCAAAAGAGGATGACAGATTGGCGAAAGAGCAAAGGTTAGCTCCTCTTTGGTCACAACATACTGATTCTCAAACTTAGCATCCGCAGTAGCTTCGTCAGTCGCGACCTGATCTAAAACCGGCTTGGGAATCGGAACACCCTCATCACTGAGCTTCAGAAGACATTTCCTAAGACCAGAAATCTGGCCGAATTCGATCTGCAGCTTAGTCACAGTCTCCTGATCCTTTATATACCGCTGAAATAGATCGAAGTGGGTCTGCGCCTTCGCCCTTGCTGCCGCGTCAACGCGATCTCTCTCTTTCCTGACCAACTCAGTAAAGGACTTCCGTTGCTCTTCCTTCTCTGACTGGAACGCGAGAAAATCAGCCTCAGTCTTCTCCTCAGCCTTGCGAAGCTTTTCTTCAGCTTCGCGGAGCTTATTGGCCAGAACTAGGTTCCCCGCCTCCAAAGTCTCCTTTTCTTTCTTCGCTTTAGCAAGAAGGTTTTCCCTGTGCTTCACGGCCTCCGTCATTTTGGAAGAACTCCAAGCAGCCTCAAGGGCAACGCGATTCGACGCCGCGATCATCTGATAAAGAAAATATTTTAGTCAAAAGGGAAGGAGACATCGCAAAACAAGCAAGACGACCAAAACACTTACCGTTGCCTTAGCATGTTTCAGCTTAAGAATAGCATCGGAGTGAGGCAGCTCCCGCAAAACCGGCCAGTCCGATTCATTCCCACGGACACAGGTTAACATCTCGAAGCACGCCCGGGGATTATCAATAAGCGGAACGTCGCTAGCGTATTGTTAGGCAAAATTATGGATTGACGGGCGAACCTCGCCCTCCTTCAACTCACGCCGAGGTTTAACCAGAACGATCTCCTTCATAGCGGAGAAGGGTTTCTTATTACCAGAAGAATCGACGACGTCCCCGTCGATCTTATAACACCGTTGCCATGGATCTTTGGCACTGGAGGGCTTCGCGGAAGCCGTCTTATCAGCTGGAATATCCTGGGAAGACGTAACCGCCTTCGCGGATCTTTTTGCCGACTTCTCCTGGTCCGGTTTGTCTTCAGCACCCCTTTTTCGAGATGGAACTTTAGGTGGAAGCATAGAGGATTGAGTCGTGTTAGGCTCAACACCCGACGAGACTTGAGAAGCTTTCGACCTGTCAGCGGCGTTAGCAGGATGATTACCGCCTTTGGGCAGCACGAGCGCATCCTGTTCCTTGGCCAACGGCTTAGCGGAGGAGGAAGACTTGGATGAAATCTTCTGCGAGTAATCAACTGATTCAATCCTTTGTACTTTGCCCATCCTCTTCGGTTTTACGAGCTGATCAGGAGTCACCTTCGTCTTAGTGTTCCACTTAACTGGAAACAAAAATGTTAGAATTCGGAATATGGGTGTCGGCAGTCACAAAATGAAATTACCTTTGGAGATCCGAGGAAGAGAGTCGTTGATGCGTTGCCGAGTAAACTCTGACCACTTGCGAAGGCCGAGAGACTGAATCTTCTGAAGGATAGGGAAAAAATGATCCGAGTACGGTTTGAGAAACGGATGGTGCACTGCAAAAACAAAACGGAATTGAGTAAATCATCCATATTAATATCGACATTGACGGAACGACATCTACCAAATTGAGTGTTCCATGATGATCGGATAAGCTCCTTATGGTCGTCAGGAACAACCAAAGGAGACATCTCAACATAGAAATAATGTCGCTGCCAGTTGTTAATCTTGTTAGGCGCATCCGTCACTACGCGATTGCCGCTCTTCATCTTGACTGCGAAACAGCCCGGGCTAGTTTTCGTCATCGGATTTATGGAAGTCGCCTCCTCAAAAAAGCTAACAGTTATCGTCACATCGGCTTCGGCACCAGGAACTAGGAGACCGACCATGTGACGAACCGCGACGGCTGAGAGCTGAGAAATGGCGATTTCGCGACGATGGCAGTAGGAAACCAACAAGTCAGGCAAAGGTAACCAAAGTCGGGAGCCTCCAGTAAGGGTATTATCAAAGTAAGACTCATAAAGAGTCATATAACCCGGCGGAGGAGTCCAAGGGCGGTCAAGCGTACATGGAATAAGGAATTTTATCCTCGGGTCGGCTCCACAGCCTTGAAGTGTAGCGGTGATATATCATGGTTTTTACTAGTTTTAGGCCATGATATAAGTGTGTTTTAGTGTCTTTTGTGTTCTTTTAGAGTCTTTTACAGGTATAATCAGGTTTGGAGCTGAATTGGAGATAATGGAGCATTTTGGAGATTTTTGGAGTGATTGGCCGAGAGATAGAGTTCTCTGTCCGAAACAGAGGAATGCGTCGATCGTTGCACACCTGCAACGATCGTTGCACCAGCGAGATGGGCCAAAACTCGGCGGTTTATGAAGAGTCAAGAATTTGCACTTTGATCCAGAAGTTCTTGATATTTACAAAGAAGCCCCTGGCCGAGATAAAACCTATATTATTGAGTTTTTAGATTCGTTTAAAAAAAAAACGCTTACTTACGCTTTCATAATTAAGAGCAGAGGATTTTTAGAGCTTTTGGGGCTGATCTGAACCTATTACTTCATCTGTATTTGGAGAAGATTTCGAACCCCTTTTACTCTTTATCTTTTATGCAATTTATTCTTCATATGATTATGTTTTCATTATCTATGTCTGAGTAGATTCCTAGTTAGGTTTAGGGTTTCTCACATAGGATTTCATGACTTGCTAGACTTGTTAAATTCAGTATAGGATTCATAACTATATCTGTTCTTCAATCTAATTGTGCTTAAAGCTAGTTCTAACCTGATCAATTAGAATCTAGATCTTAGGTTGCTAAATACGTCACGGAAGTGGGGTTTAGGAATCTGAACTAATTAGGTTGAGCAATTAAACTACTCGCAAACGAAAGTTTGGTTTAGGATAATTGTGAACATATCAAACCTGGAATTAATGCTAGTTTAATCTGTTAGTTCTCGCAAACGAAAGTTTGGTTTGCTGCACTTAGACTTAGAGAATTATCGCAAAGGAATTTGGTTAGTTCTACATCTGTGTTTTGAGTTCTAGAACTGTGCATAATTAGATCCTTACTGAATGAACTGTCTGCTTGTCTGATTTCCTGAGAACGCCCTAGACTTAGCGCTTTTAATTACTTGCTTTCACAACCGTTAATCTCTGCTACTGACTTACTTTCTCGCACCGCTTTTAATTCAATCACATTGCTTTCTTCCTAGTATTAATCCGTTTCGTACTATTGAATACCAGAGTCCCTGTGGATTCGATAACCCTATATACTACAACTACTAAACTGTGCACTTGCAGTTAGAGAATAGGGTAAAATTTAGAACCTATCAAGTTTTTGGCGCCGTTGCCGGGGACTCTTAGAGTCTTCGATAGGACCGAACTTAGGGTTTTACTAGGATTTTTCGTTTTCTTTTCGTTTTTGCTTTTGATTTTTTTTTAGTTACTAATTTTCTCTGATTTCTCTCTGTCGCAGGTACCAATATCGCACTGCGTCGATCGTTGCATTCTTAGCGTCGATCGTTGCATTCTTAGCATCGATCGTCACTAGGCGATTCAGAGATTGAAACGATCGTTGCACTGATAGCATCGATCGTTGCCCGACGATTACAGACAGTTTATGCAGACGCAGAAAACTAGAAGTAATCCGAACTTGGACTTAGTTAATCTCGATCTTGAAGAACTTGGACGTCTAGAAAGAACTATCAGAAGAGAAAAGAGAGAAAGAATGGTACGAGAACGTCTGATCTTGATACCAGATGCTGAAGGTACCCTAAGGGACCAAGATAACAACCCGTACAATGCTGCTGGGCAAAGGGTTGATGCTGAAGGGAATGTCATCCCTGATCCTCCTGAGCAACAACAACAGGAGCAGAACCAGGGTCAAGGACAGGCCCAAGGTAGACAGTTGGTTGTCCATGAGAGGACTTTAGCTGACTACAACAGACCGGATGAGTTTCATAGAAACCGGTCAGCTTTAGTGCTTCCTGCTTTTGAGAGGAATGATTTTGAGGTCAAAACCATCTACTACTCGATGATAAGACAGAATGCATTTCATGGACATCCAACAGAGCAGCCTATGGACCACATTGATTCGTTTGAGGACATAATCAATGGCATGAAGTATGATGGAGTTTGCCAGGATTATCTGTTCCTTAAGCTCTTTCCTTACAGTCTCGCTGGAGACGCTGCTGCATGGCTGAAGCAACTGCCACCTGGACAGTTTACCACTTGGGCAGCACTGAAAAGTGAGTTCCTGAGACATTTCTATGATGATGCGCGTTCAGACCAGTCTAGACAGGACATACTCACATTTTCCCAAGGAGCTGTGGAGCCTTTGAAAGCTGCCTGGATGAGATTTAAGAAGTACCAGCGTGACTGCCCACACCATGGATTCACTGAAGTGCAGTTACTTGGTATCTTCTTCAGAGGAATAGATCTGCCATATCAGTCTGCACTGGATAACTCCAGTAATGCGAACTTCAACACCAGGACTCCTACACAAGCTAAGCAGTTGATTGAGAACCTAGTTGGCAGCAACAGTTGCAAGACTATGGATGAGAGGAGGAAGAAATCTGGTGGAAGTGTAGAGAATACAGAGATGACTGAATTGAGATCTAGGATGGACACAATCTACAACCTCCTGACTAATAAGAAGGCTCTCCATTTTGCTCAAGATGTTGAGGTAATTCAGACTGAGGAGGACACTCAGGAAGAAGATGTGAATTACATTGGAGGATCTGGTTTCCAAGGTAACAGATTTGGTAATCAGCAGGGTAACAGATTCTTCAACCAAGGACAGAAGAGTGCCTTCACAGGCAATCAAAACTCTTTTGGACAGACTAGTGGTTTTCAGAAGCCCTTCGGACAAGGTGCTCAGAGAACCTATGGATCTACATCTTATCAGACTCCTCCTGCACCAACAGCTCATGAGAGTAGGGTGGAAGCAATGTTTGAACAACTAATGGAGAGTCAGACCAAGAGTACTGTGGAAAGCAACAAGAAGATAGATGCTGTCTATGAGAACCTCAATGGAAAGTTTGAGACGCTGAACACTCACATGAAGCAGTTAGATACTCAGGTGAGTCAGATTTCCAGCTCTATGAAAGGAAAAGGAGTAGCAGACACTCATATTAAAGCCTGGTCTGTGTGCATTAATGATGGATCTCACCTAGGTGAAAAATTTGAGCTAAGTACGACTGAATTGGTAAAGGAAGAAGAAATCTCGGATTTTTGTGAAAAAGTCTCGGGTGGAAACTGCAGCATTACAACGATCGACACACACCTAGCATCGATCGTTGCAGGTCGTGAACAGACATGACTGTCGGATGATAATGGCATAGATGCTGACTTGGAGCTTGATCGCCTATTTCCTGGAGTTTCTGAGATCTCTCAACAGGAGATTTATGCGCAGATTGTTAGACAACACTCCTCAGTGTATGAGGTAATTAAGCAGGAAATTGAAGAGCTTAAGAAGCTAGAGGAAATTGGTGAAGAATTGGAAGAAATTCCATCTTCTGATGATCCACCTTATCATCCATGTGTGCAGAGGTATTTGAACAAGATGCTGCCTCTAGATGAAGAGCTGAGAGACTGGGTGATTGTAGTTCCTCAACATATAAGTGATGTTCTGCTGACAAAGATCCCGAAGAAGCTGCCAGACCCTGGAGTCTTTGTGCTTGATTGTTCTATCTTTGAGGATAGTTTTAGACGCTCTCTTTGTGATCTAGGAGCTGCTGGAAGTATGATGCCTTATTCTGTGGCAGAGAAGCTGGGAATGCTGGATTTTTCTCCCACTAGGACCTCTCTTGTCCTAGCTGATCAGTCTATACGAGTTCCGGAAGGACTCTTGAAGGACATACCAGTGAGAGTTGGAAACTACTTAGTTCCGATAGACTTCCTTGTGCTGAAGTACGACTGCGATCCTGATGAAGCATTGCTGCTTGGAAGACCATTCTTGGCTACAGCAGGAGCTGTGATTGATGTTAGACAGAGTCTAATAGACCTCCACCTGGGAGATGAGCCGCTGCGATATGAGATGGAGAAGCTGCGAAAGCCACTGATAGATGGGCAGACATTCACAATCATGGATGCAGATGATGAGCAGCCGGATAACACTGTGATTCTGGATCCTGGAGCACATTTTACTCCATCTTTTCTTGGACATGAGCATTCTGCAACAGCCTATTCTCCACCATGGATGAGGAGACTTGAACAGAGACAGAAAAAGTCTCTGTCAGGATCTCTTACTGCCTGAAAATTCTTGTCCTTCCGGTCAAGCTATTGACCTTAAACAAGCGCTGGGTGGGAGGCAACCCACCATTAGGTACTGGTGTTTTTCTACTTAATTTTTGGTGTTTTTTGTTAGGATTTTACGTTTTTGTTCTTTGTTTTTGGTGAGTTTATGTTGCAGGTCTCGGGAAAATTCGCAGTGCGTCGATCGACGCACTTCTGTGTCGATCGTCACAACACGATCGGAATCGCATTGCAGCGATCGTTGCGCTCTTGAGCAACGATCGACCATACACGAAAATCGCCAAGTAACGGTCGATGCACTTAGTGCAACGATCGATGCCTGAGCGACAGAGGTAAACCCGACAAAACTCAACAGAACTTTAACAATTTTTCTTTCTTTTTACCAATCCTTCGCTTGACACTACTGGGGACAGTGTGTCTTAAGTGTGGGGGAGGTGCTACTGACTTTTGTTTTCTGTTTTCTTAAGAGTCAGTCCGTTTTTCAAAATTTTTTGTTTTATTGAGTCAAAATTATTTAAGTAAGAAACTATGATTTTCTGAGAAGATTTACAAGACTTGCAGGAACTTAAGTAACCATTGGGATGAAGTTGCAGGATCTATCTCTGACTATTAGAAAACCCCATCACAGATCAACCTACTGGGAACACCCACATCACTTCAGGTATCAGAGGATCCTTTTACTGACTTCAATTTAATACTGACTTAGATTTCTCACCTAAGGGCTATGTATACTTTGTGTCGGATTCCCTGTTAGTTCTGACACAGCCTGTCAACCTATCCTATTTAGTTCCATTCTCCCCTTCTATAAAGTAAAAAAAAAAAAAGATAATAAACTGAGGATGAGTTAGTAACTCCGAAGTGGTCATGGGAATGGTAGCAAACACTATTTTCTCTCATGTGATCCATGGAATGTGTCCAAAGTACACCCCATAACGGGAAGAACACTGATAAAAAAATAAAATGATACCCAATGGGGAAAAATCAGTTGTTAAAGAAGGGAAAGAGAAGAAAGGGACTAGAGAAAGATAGTATGGTGGTCTAGAGCTGATAAGGTAAGAATCTATGTGCCCTTTGATCGATACTCCTTAGGTGAGACCGCACTTAAATACTTGCAGAAGTCAGTAGGGAGAATTTGAATGCTTAAAAGTGATTGTGGAGTTTACTTAGGACAGTTGCTAAGTGTGGGGGAAGTACATGTTGGTCTTGATATCCTGTGATTGATTCTTTCAGTGGTTTACTAAGGGGAATCTGAGTATTGTAGCTTCTAAGATGAAATGAGTTTCTGAAGAGTTTTCAAACCTCTTCACCATGCTTTAGTTCTCTGTTTTGCTTGAGGGCAAGCAAAGGCTAAGTGTGGGGGAGTTGATATATCATGGTTTTTACTAGTTTTAGGCCATGATATAAGTGTGTTTTAGTGTCTTTTGTGTTATTTTAGAGTCTTTTACAGGTATAATCAGGTTTGCAGCTGAATTGGAGATAATGGAGCATTTTGGAGATTTTTGGAGTGATTGGCCGAGAGATAGAGTTCTCTGTCCGAAACAGAGGAATGCGTCGATCGTTGCACACCTGCAACGATCGTTGCACCAGCGAGATGGGCCAAAACTAGGCGGTTTATGAAGAGTCAAGAATTTGCACTTTGATCCAGAAGT
This sequence comes from Orychophragmus violaceus, assembly GCA_030180135.1. Classification (NCBI taxonomy): domain Eukaryota; kingdom Viridiplantae; phylum Streptophyta; class Magnoliopsida; order Brassicales; family Brassicaceae; genus Orychophragmus; species Orychophragmus violaceus. Next base: position 26,644,219 of record CM058239.1, read on the forward strand.
TTCTGATATTTACAAAGAAGCCCCTGGCCGAGATTAGACCTATATTATTGAGTTTTTAGATTCGTTTTAAAAAAAAAAACGCTTACTTACGCTTTCATAATTAAGAGCAGAGGATTTTTAGAGCTTTTGGGGCTGATCTGAACCTATTACTTCATCTGTATTTGGAGAAGATTTCGAACCCCTTTTACTCTTTATCTTTTATGCAATTTATTCTTCATATGATTATGTTTTCATTATCTATGTCTGAGTAGATTCCTAGTTAGGTTTAGGGTTTCTCACATAGGATTTCATGACTTGCTAGACTTGTTAAATTCAGTATAGGATTCATAACTATATCTGTTCTTCAATCTAATTGTGCTTAAAGCTAGTTCTAACCTGATCAATTAGAATCTAGATCTTAGGTTGCTAAATACGTCACGGAAGTGGGGTTTAGGAATCTGAACTAATTAGGTTGAGCAATTAAACTACTCGCAAACGAAAGTTTGGTTTAGGATAATTGTGAACATATCAAACCTGGAATTAATGCTAGTTTAATCTGTTATTTCTCGCAAACGAAAGTTTGGTTTGTTGCACTTAGACTTAGAGAATTATCGCAAAGGAATTTGGTTAGTTCTACATCTGTGTTTTGAGTTCTAGAACTGTGCTTAATTAGATCCTTACTGAATGAACTGTCTGCTTGTCTGATTTCCTGAGAACGCCCTAGACTTAGCGCTTTTAATTACTTGCTTTCACAACCGTTAATCTCTGCTACTGACTTACTTTCTCGCACCGCTTTTAATTCAATCACATTGCTTTCTTCCTAGTATTAATCCGTTTCGTACTATTGAATACCAGAGTCCCTGTGGATTCGATAACCCTATATACTACAACTACTGAACTGTGCACTTGCAGTTAGAGAATAGGGTAAAACTTAGAACCTATCAAGCGGTCACCGATTTCACATTAGAGCGAGTCTCAAAGACGTTTCCGTATGCATCACTGAGAGCAGCCGTCGACCCAGAAGGCGGAACATCGGCATCGGATCCAATTCCTTCTATATCTACATCTTCGTCGGAATCATCGAGATCCGAATAAAGGAGCTGCGGAATCACAAACTGGTTTTGACTTGAATGTTCCGCGGCGTCTGTCTGTTGTGACGATTCGCGACGACGGATAAGCTTCTCAGCTGCGAAATAGCCGGGATGGATCCTCAAATCGGAGGAAGTAGTGGCAGAAGATGAAGAGGAACTGCTATGACGACTTGACGACTCGTCTGCGGACGAAACGGATACGACTTCTTCGTCCTTGCTTCCGGAACAACGGACCAGCGACATTATCACGGAGGATGAATAAATACAACAAGCTTGTCGATCTAAAGAGAATAACTTAAAATTGCGGCGAAGCAACGGCGGAGGCAAACGGAAAGTAAAAACCGGTGGAGAGCAAAAAAAAGATTATTACCTCTAGAGAATCTTCACTCGAGCAGAAATGAAGAAATGAGAAATGAGAAACGTATATATAGAAGAAGGCATCTTACTAGGAGGCGCTTCGTTTCCCACGCCACAGTCATGATTACCTAGGCGGCGCTTCGTTTCTCGCGTCGACCAACCGGTTAGGGAGAAATCATTGATAACCGGGCAATTGGAAATCGAGTCGACTCCCACCTGACCTAACCGGTTCGGGTTCGTTTCCAACAAAAACCTGGCTGGAATCGGCCCACCAAGAATCGGGCCTAAAGGCCTCATTAAGAAAAATATGGGCCCACATAAATCACTTCCCAAACCATGAGTTCTCTTCGTAAACACCGGCTTCGACGAATTAAAGCCGTTGCACTGGGGGGGGGCTTATTGTTGGAGTCAGTATTAGCACCTTCCTAAAAAGGCCTATTCAGGGATTTAAGTTGGCCCAAAGTGGAAAGACGGTTTAAAGCCCAAGTCGGAAAACTTAAATGTATCCGAGGAGGCTATGACGACTTATATTTAGGGTTAACCGAGGCGCCGGTCAAAGAAAAAAGGCGGCATCAAGATAAAGAAAATATCCCGACTTTTACTGATGACATATAAGGAAAAGATTCGTATTTATCTTAGTTACCTTTTTAATTAAGTAAACCGACTTTTGTGTAATCCTATAAAAGGAGCCTTATATCATTCAATAAAGATACGCTTTTTCATTATTCTTGAGCCTGAAAGACTTTAGAGCTAACATCTGACCTAAAACTCTCTCCGGCGACTTGAGCATTCTTTTACTGGCTTCCATCTCGGAAATATCGGCATAAAAACCCTAGTTTCCTAAACTCTCACCTTATTCTTAAATCCTTCTTTTAGAATCCCTTAAGAAAAACCCTAAAACTCTTTTTATCTTTGGATAGACCGAGTTGAGATCTTACATAATTGAAGACAGAGCGAGAAGCTGCACTTCATGTATTATTAAATCACTGAATTGTTTTGATCAAACTAGATCTTACAAAAGCAATTGAAATCAACTACGAGCGTAGCGTCTTTTTAGGCAGTTTGCCCAAGATGAAATTGTTGCATCAAAAAAAGATTATGTTTTGGCAGTTTGTCTTTGGTTACTCGCTAACAAGATAAAGAGATGTAATTGCCTCATCTACCACATGCTTCACATGTGGTGATTGGTGAAGAAGCCAACAAAACGTAATACGGATATGCATCAATGTCCACAAGTCTAAAAATCTGATATTTACATGAGACAAATATATCTTTCAATAAAACTCAAGCTCATAGATATTTTACCGCAAAACAATGTTTCTAAAAGAATTTTCTACGTTTTGAGGAAAGAATCAAAGGGGGATAAGTTGGAATGGCTAAGGAGCCATGGTTGAAGTGTCTACTAATCTCCATCTCAGCCACTACTTCAAGTTAGAGACCTTTCTCAGTTGTAAGTTTTGGTTTAACAATTGTACACTTTTGTTATTTTTTATATATTGCATCAAACTTAGTCGGAGAATAAAAATAAAAAAACCAAAGGGGACAAAAGTAATCTGAGAATAAGGTTAGTCTAAGTCATTAAACTTCCATCTTCAAATTCATATTTAAATTTGTAAAATATACTCTCTCCGTTTTAAAATGTGAGATATTAGAATACTTGTTGTTTCACAATATAAAATGTTTTTATGTTCAACTTATAGAAACTAGGTGACCAGTTGTATTTAATGTCTTTTATTATTGGTTGGATTATTTTTAACTTATATTTTATTGATATTTTTAAAGAAAAGTATATTTATTAATCTTTATAAAAATATTTTTAGGCAAAACATCACATAGGGAGTATAGTTTTCAAGCTTACCACAATAGTTCCTTCCAAAAACTCCTTGAATTTCGTTGAAAATATTTGAAGAAATCCCTTGTCAATGTATAGAGTTTCAATAAATAGAATAATAAACTTTAATTTCACTTTTTCTAGCACTATAAGAGAGGAAGATCTAGACTATCAAAGAAATCTAGAAGAAAGCATTGATTTTGTATAGATCTAAACATCTCATCGGCCATGTATTAAACTAAACGGTGACAGCATTTGGAAAAGAAGAACACAGCACACTTCTAAGTAGCTATGAGTCAAAGTAGTCAACTCACAGTTCCTTGACAAAGGAACTCAAATTGGATACTCAAAGGCTCTAACTGGTAACCATTTGAAGAACAATGGAAATGAGTAGGAAAAGAACGAAGAAGAATAAAATAATAGGAATTATTGTTCCTTCCCAAATTTGATGAGGAATAGTTTTGCTCTTTAGTTCTCTACGAAAGAAAGAATGAGAAAGAATTATGTGTAAAAAATATTACTTGTAAATGGTATATTTTTTAAGGAACCAAAGAGAATTCATTGTTACTTCTCATTTTCTTGATCACCATTTTGAGTCAAAGTCTTTTAGTTATAGAGCCGTGCATAGTAATTTTTTTTTGAAACATTGGCATAACGCAGTTTTAATGTAAAATTAGGGGGCATATTTACAAAAATATCATCTTACATGGCAATTGGAAAGAAAAAAACACACTTTCTGATAAGTTTTTCTAACTTGAGTTGAGCCTAGTTCACTACCAATATTTTTAAGATTAGTTTCTATAGTCACAACTTAAATTTCATTTGCACTTAATTGCAGTTATATCCACATTCAAAGGAAAACATTAAAATTATTCATTAGTTTTTATTTACGTCTTCTTCGTTGTGATATAAACTTTATTTATCTGACATTTTCTGAGTACATTTTTATCTATAATTACTTTTTTGTTCTAAAATTGTAAAATATTTTTTTTGATATAAAATTAGATTTAATATTATATGTATTTGTATGTTACAGTTTTATTGCCAAATTAAACACAAAAATTAAATTTTCAAGCAAAATTTTATTTCACAAAACAAAAATTTGATTATTTTGTATTATTTCATTTTAGAACAATTTAGTAAAAGTTTTTTTTGTCAACTTAGTAAAAATTTATATATTTACTTTTTTTTGGTCAACTATATTTACTTTTATTTGGATTTGACATCAAAATATTTTAGGGGCTGCTCTCCTTAGTTGAAGACCTTGTTCAGAAATTCGCTAGGTGATGTGCGTGCGGTTGACCCGGACCTAGCGAGATAATAGAAAATCAAGGAAAACGCGGAGAGTACGCGGGGATTTTTTTAAGGCTATTTTATCACAGTGTTAATTTATATAGTTTTAACATTGAAAAAAAGTAAGAAGAATTGCGATTGTGTAGTGGCCGGAGTGTTTTTAGCAGTGTTCTAAAAATCGGACGCGGCGGTCGCCTCCGCGCCGGATAAACGCTCGGCGAGCCCTGGCCGCCGCGATTTGCTTTCAATCGGTCAATTAATCGGGAAATTTTGAAAACTCATTTGTTTGGTCGTTTTGGCATGAAAGTCGAATACTTCTATTAATTTTACGTATGGATACATATAAAATCGAAAGAAAAATGGAGAAAAACGAAGCAAAAGCATGAAGTAAGGTTAAAAAAAGTGAGCCGTCGGGGTGGTCTTAGGGTTTGCAGAGAGACAAGGAAGAAGATGACATACAAATTACACATTTACCCTTCATTAAAAGGAAAGCAAAAAAATCAACACAAAAATGATCCAGCAAAGATCCGAACTCGGGTATAGAAGGACAGGTATTGCATTCAAACCACTAGACCAATGTACACTTTTGCATAATTCTTAACATATTTCATATATATATATATATATACATAATTAATAAAAAATACCCTAAAACTAGGCCCCGATTAATCTTCGCTTAATCCCCGATTTTTCCGTTAAGCGCTAGGCCCACCCCGACCGCCCGACTAACGCCTAACGCTTTTTCGACCACTGGTTTTTAGTAAGGTACAGGACGGAGTTAGAAACCCAATATATACGTTTTGGTTTATTTTATAGTTTTCTTTAGTGAGAGGTACAATTATAATTTCAGTGCCATCTTCTTCCTTAGTGTCTCTACGACATTTTAAACCCTAAAAATCAGCAGCCTTTTCTATTTGACATTGTTTTCATCGTATTAACAATTTTTCATCAAATTATTACCTATAACTTATAGATTTATCACAAACTATTCGATTTATTATTTGAAAAGAGCAAAAAAAGTTGAGTTTTTAGGAAAACCCGATTTTTTTAACCGATTTTACCTAAATCGCTGCGGCTCCTCACCGCATCACGATCAACCACAGCGTTAACGGCCGCCTCAGCCGAGTTTTCGAACAGAGGTTGAAGACATACTCATGCACAAGGTTCAAAAAAGAAAAAAAGAAGACATACTCATACACTTATAAGATGAAATACAGTTACATGATGTCTCTCAGAACTTATTGAAACTTAGAATCCAAGCTTGTTCATCCAAGAAATCAACGAGAAGAGAGAGAGAGAGGCTTGAATATTAGAAATTTTTTCTTATTTTGTTCAACTGTAAAACTGTCACTTACAACTAACCATATACACACTTAATTAATCAGCTAATGAGACAGTTACAAAGTAAATGGAAGCTCTGTAACCAATCATTAAAACGAGATAAACAATCCAACTGCTGAAAACGCCCCCCTCAAGTCTTTATCCGGGAAAGCTCGGAAGATAAAGATTTGACAATGACATCCGATGTAGTAAAGAATGAAATGGCCCTGGATGCAGATGTTTAGTTAGGATATCAGCAAGTTGATCACCTATAGAAACATGTATAGTCTTCAACCGGCATGTCTTAATCTGATCTCTGATTGTTTGACAATCCATCTCAATGTGCTTGGACCGTTCATGGAAAACATGATTGTTGGCCAAATGTAGTGCTGATTTATCATCACAGAACAACTTCGCTAGGCCAGAAACAATGATGTGCAGATCCTGTAGGAGTTGTTGCAGCCAAATCATTTCACATGTTGCTAAAGCCATGCTCCTATACTCTGCTTCAGTGCTACTTCTGCTTACTACCGCTTGCTTCTTAGACTTCTAGGATATCAGTGAATCACCAAATAGATAAAGAAACCGGTAATTGATCTTCTTGTTTCCTTACAATTCTGTTGTTGCAGAATAAAGAAAACCCTGGTCAGGATTATTTTTAAGATAACGAAGTATCCTATGAGCAGCTTGTAAATGTGTATATGTAGGAGCACTAAGGAACTGACACAGTTGATGCACTGCAAAAGTAATATCCGGTCTTGTGATTGTTCTCTATAGATAGTCGGATGAGATAAAGGTGTTCCAAGATCGTTTGTGAGATGAAGATTAGGTTTCATTGGACTAGAGCTTGGCTTGCATACCATTAGACATGTATCTTCTAATAGATTGATAGTATACTTCCTTTGACACACAGATATACCTGCAGTAGATCTTGCTATTTCCAACCCAAGAAAAAATCTAGCAAGTCCAGGATCCTTAATCTGAAATTCAGACTTGAGAATCGCTTTCAAACTTTCAACAACCACATCATTATCACTCCCTATCAGAATATCGGCTACATACACTAATACAACAACAAAAGATGTTGATGTTTTCCGAACAAATAGTGTATTATCAGCTGGAGACTGGACATAGTTAGCTCCCATAAGCACTAAAGAAAGTCGTTTATACCACTGTCTTGAGGCCTGCTTAAGTCTATAAAGAGACTTTCTAAATCGACAAACATGATTAGAAGGTAATGTAGTTCCTGTTTCTGGGACATATCCTTGTGGTAAACTCATGTAAACCTCTTCCTCAGGGTCACCATGAAGAAAAGCATTTGAAAAATCCATCTGAGTTAAGGACCATCATTTTACAGCAGCTAAACCAAGAAGAAGCTTCACACTTGTTAGTTTTGCCACTGGTGAGAAAATGTCCGGTAATCAACACCTTCTTGTTGTGTAGAGCCCTGAGCAACTAAACGAGCCTTGTATCACTCAACACTACCATCAGATTTATACTTGATGGTAAATATCCATTTGCAGCCAACCACATTTTTATTTGGTTGTAAGGACTATATATCCCAAGTGTGTTGTGTTGCATGAAGTTCAGCATTCATAGCACTAATCCATTTTTCAGAAGTCATGGCCTGTTTAAAGGTGTTAGGCTCTGTTTCAACATTATAAGCAAGGATATAGGAATGGTAGTGGGGGTTGAGTTTGTCATAATTAAGAACTGAAGAAATTGGGTAAGGTGTTGTGTGAAATGGCTGAGGTGTAAAGGATGTGAAAGGTAAAAGGTTGCAGTAATACTCAGAAAGATAACTAGGAGCCTTAGTTATTCGTTTAAACCTAGTATTGCAAACAAAACTGACATCTAATCCTTATGTTCCTGTAATATTGGGACCTGTACAATACTAGGTTCCATGAGAGGTGATGATGTATGTGATGCAGGAACATGATTAGATGCAGGTGTAGTAGAAGAAGATGCATGTGAATATGAATGAGGCATAGTGTCAAAGAAGTGTAATGATGCAAGAAGAGGTAATATGGTGTTGGGAAAAATATCTACAAATTCACAAAGAAACTCACTAGTCTTAAATGGAAAAATATGTTCATGAAAAATGACATTTTGGGAGATAGATACTGAATGAGATTCTAAATCCAACACTTTATAACCTTTACAACATGCACGATAGCCATGCTTCTTGAAGCATTTCATCACAGTGTGGCCAATCTTATTACAGAAAGTACAAACATGCTTTTGATAAGGCTTTCTTGTATTGTCAGCAACAACAAATTCAGTATCCTGATTCATATAACCTTGACATTCTTGTACTTCATTGTCTTGTACACTCGCATTAAAAGCCACTGCATCAATTTTTGTAGCTGGTTTAACCATCTTCTGTTGCTCATCCTGAGCTACCATATTAAAAGCTTCTTCTATCATCGATATAGGTTTCAACATGAAAATATGACGTCTTGTAGGTTCAAAAGAATCACTGATCCCCATCAAAAACTTAGTAACACGACTCCTTTGATGAAGCTTCTCCCATAGCTCAGCAGCAGAAGTCTCACAACGACCACAAGTACACACTGGTACTTCCACATAGTTCTTATGCTCTTCCCAAAGCGTAATCAACTCAATGTAATATGTAGAAACATCCATCGATCCTTGTTATAGCTTACTCAAGCGTTCTTCTAGATCATAAATCCTAGGTGCATCTTCCTGCTTAAACCTAGATAGCAAATTTTTCCAAATTCCATCCACAGTAGGAATGAACAACAAACTTTGGCCAATATTTTTCGATACATAATTCATTATCCAAGTTGTGACCATGTCATTGCAACAGGACCAAGCACCATAGGCATTATCAGTGATGGAAGGTTTGAGAAATGTACCATTTATAAAACCAAGCTTGTTCCGAATGTTCAGCGCCATTCGAACATATCTTCGCCAAGAACAAAAATCTGAAGCCATTGTTAATCGATCTGAAACTAAAGACAATACAGCATGATCTTTTGCATCAAGGTAAAACGGATTCTCATAATGTTCAAAAATATTTGAGTTCGTTGATGTAGAAGATGAATTTGTCATCGCAAAAACAAGATTGAGCTCGGAAACTGAAATCAAGCACAAAAATAAAAGAAATGTGTAGCAACAGAAAAGAAATTGCACACACAAAGGTCAATTGAAAGAAAAAAAAAAAGAAGAAGATAGTGACGATTCCATGAATCAATTGTTTGAGAACTTCAAGCAAATTTGCAGAAAATGGAACGAAAACGGAATCGCACAACTCATGATAAAACTCTCTCACGTACAGAGACTGGTCATCTCTAATAAATCGGCCTTGAAATCATTACGTCGATCTGTTCTTTCTCCTTTATATGTAAGAAAGTGATCAAATAAATAATATTGAACAGAGTTATGATGCGGAAACATAGCTGGTGAGGTCGCTTCTGCAAAATCTTTTAATTTATAAACTCTTGATGGGTATACACGATCTAGTACTATATATTGTTGTCGTGGTGATGTCGAGTCGGTGATTTCGGCCGAATATAAGACGTTAACTTAGAAAATTAGGTCGTATAGATCGTAGGTTTAAGATGAATGTTTTGTTTTTGAATAATGAAGAGATCGGGTAACACGAGATGAACTAAGAAGAAGATAAAAATGCGTAAAATACAAGTAGAAGCCAGTTCGGAGTGGTATTCTCTCTCTTTTCATTATATTTCTATAATTAAATGTCCCTAATAATGCTCAAACCTTGGCATTTAAATCCTTCCTTTTCTCGAGAGTCATAGTTCGGAGGTAAAGTGCTCCCATTGTTCAAACCATTTAGCTTGCGGAGGGTGCTATCATATCTCACCCTCCTCATCGTACGAAGTGGTTGGTTGATTCACATATTACTTTGGCGCTGCTCTACTATTTGAAGATTGTTCGGGATAACATGTGTCATCATCCCCAGGTGTCATAATATGGTATGGTCGATCTGCTTGACTTAGAACTGATGAATGAGGCTTTATGAGTTGTGTTCTTAAGCCTTTTCCTCGGTGAGCCGAGCTAATGGGAGCTCTCAGTTCACCACCAATAATCCCCCCTAGTTCGATTAAGAAGTATAGAAGAGACGAATTCAATTATTCAATGAGTTAGCTCGGCACGATTGGGTTGGTGACCGCTCACAGTAGATTTGAAGCTTCTTGTGTGAGTAACTGAATCATTATCGACTATCCGCATATCTTTCCCACGTGGGTTAATATATCCGTTGAATAAGATTGATTGGCATTCAAAAAACACGCATGATTCGACATAGCCTGGTTTGGTTGGCTGGACCATATTTGGAAGTCCACACTTTTGCAAAATCCTAGGTGCTTTTAATGGCGCCGGAGGCTTGTCCGGTCACCAGTGGACACGTTTTGGAGGACAGCGAACGTTTTTCATTCATCTATTAATGTCGCTTTGGTAACTGTTGTTTTTGTTGCTATAAATATAGCCTTTAACTTCTCACCTTATAATCCACTCGAAAATTCTTCAGAACAAAAGAACTTTTGTTTTTACCGATATGTTTTATTCGTAGTTTCGCATGTCCATTTCTTTGTGGATTCCTCGGGTGGATTTTCTCAGCCTAATGTTCTATTTTGTTCATAATCCTTCGAATTTTTTAGAGGGGAACTGGGTGCTGTTATCAATGAATATTTCGTACGACATACCGTGTTGGCAGATAATTGGTTTCCAATTTTTTTTTTCATGTATGTATCCTTGATATTAACGCAAGCTTCAGACTCGACCCACTTCGTAAAGTAGTCGGTCATTACGGGAACGACACATTTTTGGAGCGAGCTCGGTAGGAGGCCTACTATATCTATGACCCACCTCATGAACAGATTTAGGGGTGGTCGTTGTTATTAGTTCAGTGGGTCAGTTCAAGGGCGGCCCTGACAAAATGAAGGCCATAGGTGAAAAACAAACGACGGCTCTCTACGTTACATTGTATAGATATAATATAATTTTTTTGTTAATCAAATGATTTGAATATCCATAAGTAACCTGAAAACATAAGACAAAAAAAGAATTTGAAATTGTTAATTAAGCTATCGATTAAGAAAAATTATTTTCTTGCATTTTTTGTACAAAATCATTCATCAAACTTTGATAATCGAATTTTTTTAACCATATCTCTTTTAATTGATAATATAGCCAAACTATTCAATACTGATATAGTCGATCGTAAGTAATTTGAGATAAACATAAAGTTTCACTTAAACAATGTCATAGTTGAGAAAACGCTTGATGAGGAGAAACCAAAGGAGAGAAAAAAGTTTAAGAATCTTGTCGAGACGAGAGAGAGAAAAACTTAGTGAAATAAAAAATAAAAATAACTAGTTTATAATCTATTTAGTTAGGTATGATTATTAAATATCTTTATCTTCGCAATTCACCTATACTTTTGTTTTACTAATTATATCTTTTTAAAAAATGGGGACCCTAGGCGAATGTTTTATTTGGCTTTGCTCAGCTCCGCCCCTGGGTGAGTTGATCGTTGGTTTTTGGCGTTGACACTTTTCGCACCTTTTTAATAAATTATTTCAGTCTTTTTCTATGGTGGGTCAATAATATCTGAGCTTGTTAATTTTTAGAGCCAGATGTTGGCCTCTTGAAAAGGTTTCCCTCTGCCATCCTGGGTTTCCTGCATTACTTGCTCTATTTCTGCTAGTAGACATAGGTCTATTGTTGAGTGTCCTCCCACAGTTCAAACCCGTAGGTTGTGTTGGGGACTATCATATTATGGTTGGTTGATTCGCAGATTACTTCAGCATCGATCTACCGTTTGAGCACTGCTCGGGGATAACACGTGTCATCGTCCCCGAGCTTCCGTAGTTGATACGATCAATCTTCTTGGCTTAGAACCGATGAATGGAAATTTGTGGGCTGTAGTTTCTTGGGCCTTTTCCTCGGCGTGTGCCGAGCTAACGGGACGCTCAACCCACCACCAACATAAACTAAGTTATGTTTGAACTGTGTAAAATTTTAGCCGAAACATATTTCACAATCGTATCTGCATTTAATTGGTACACCAAACCCCAAAACCATTCAGAATTTTCTACAAACTCCAACAACCACACTAGCATTATGCATCTAAACTAGTGGAAACTTAACTATATGTACAAAGAAACGTTTACTTTTGTTCGAAAATTCTTCAGTGAAAGTTCATTAGCTGGTGTTTCTCTATCACTAATGGAAAGTTTTTGCCACTTATAAGAAAATACAACTATAGTTTGGAAACTACAAGCCAAACCTCTTGGCAGGTTATTTATGAGCTAAAACAAAACAAATAAAAAAACACATTTGGCTTTTCCTGGAGTTAGTTTCACTTTCTTCAATATGTTGAATGTAAACATTAGCGTGTGGAAAAATTTACTGCAAAAGGAGGAATTACTAATTTGAAGTCAAATCTTCCCTTTTATTTAGAGCTGCTCCGCGTTGAGAGATGAAAGAAGAGAGAGAGGTTAAAGCAATGGAGAAAAAGGAAGCAAAGAGAAGGATAGTGTTAGTTCCAGTTCAAGCACAAGGGCATGTCACTCCACTTATGCAACTCGGGAAAGCCCTTAGTTTGAAAGGCTTCTCAATTACAGTTGTTCATGCACATTTCAATCAAGTTTCTTCGGATCACTTCCCTGGTTTTCAATTTATTTTCATACCAGGAACTAGCTTACCAGAGTCTGATGTCGAGAGACTCGGAATCACCGAGTTGCTGATGAAGGTCAACAAAACCACCGAGCCTATCTTTAAGGATTGTATAGGTCAGTTGTTGCTACAACAAGGAAATGATATAGCATGTATCGTCTACGACGAGCTCATGTACTTTTGTGGAGCTGCGGCTAAGGAATTTAACCTTCCAAGTATCATCTTTAGCACTACAACTGCTATGCATAAAGTTTGCTGCAGTGTTTTAAGCAAACTCAATGCCAAGAAGTTCTTGATCGACATGGAAGGTACCTAAAACTAGCTTTATAACTCACATTGTTTAACTAAACACGGTTTGTTTATACTTGGCAGATCCTGAATTGCAAGAGAAGGTGGTGGAAAATTTGCATCCATTTAGATACAAAGACCTACCAATCATTGGATCTGGGCCATTAGAGACATATTTTGAGCTCTGTAGAGAAATACTGGACAAAAGAACAGCTTCCGCTATTATCATCAACACGGTGAGATGTCTAGAGAGCTTATCTCCGTCATGGCTGCAACAAGAACTCGGAATTCCAGTTTACACTATAGGCCCTCTTCACATCACAGCGTCAGTGCCTTGTACATTACTTGAAGAGGACAGGAGCTGCATCGAATGGCTTAACCAGCAGAAACCGAGGTCAGTCATATACATAAGCTTTGGAAGCTTAGCTCAGATGGAAATCAAGGAAGTTTTGGAGATGGCCTGTGGATTATCTATTAGTAATCAATCTTTCTTGTGGGTCATCCGACCAGGCTCTATCCTTGGCTTCGATAATATTGAGTCATTGCCAGAGGAACTGAGTAAGATAGTATCAGAAAGAGGATACATTGTTAGATGGGCACCGCAGACAGAAGTACTTGCGCATCCTGCAGTGGGAGGCTTTTGGAGCCACTGCGGATGGAACTCAACGCTCGAAAGCATTGTGGAAGGAGTCCCGATGATCTGCATGCCTTTTACTGGCGAACAAAAGTTAATTGCAAAGTATATAGAGAGTGTTTGGAGATTGGGGATTCAGTTGGAAGGTGAGGTGGAAAGAGGAGGAGTAGAGAGAGCTGTGAGGAGTTTGATTGTGGATGCAGAAGGCGCAGGCATGAGGGAGAGAGCACTTGTTCTAAAACAGAAGCTCAAAGCCTCTGTAATAAGTGGAGGCTCATCATACAACGCATTGGATGAGCTCGTGAGGATGCTGAAGTCCACGTATTATTAGAGATCAGTAAATCGTGTGGATTTGCTCAAAAAATAATAATTATAATACTAAATTGTGTGGATCAGGCTTGATCTTGTAACATTTACAAAATACATAATTGTCTTTTTATGCAAATAATCACCACTTAAGATAAACTAGACGACAAAAAGAGCAAGAATAAACTTCTTTGATTTTGTCTTTGGTTACTTTCTAACCACTCTTGTAAATGAATCCACCGCAGAAGGGAGGGAGGGAGGGAGGTTCAGAAATGGACATAAGGCAAGGAAAGAGAAGGACATGCAGGCCTTTTCAAGGCGAGCAGAAGTTAAACGCAATGTATGGAGAGTTGGAATTCAGCTTGAAGGTGAAGTTGAAAGAGGATAGGTCAAGAGAGCTGTGGAAAGGTTGATTGTTGATGGATAAGGTGCATGTATGAGGGAGAGAGCCCTTGTTCTAAAAGAGAATCTCCAAGCCAGTGTAAGAAATGGAGGCTCCTCATGCAAAGCATTGGATGAACTCGTCAAGTACTTGAAGACAGAGTGAGAAGCTGCACTTCATGTATTTTTAAAGATCATTGAATTGTTTAGATCTTGCAAGATGGAATTTCTGCATTAAAAAAAGACATGTTACATGAAGCCAAAGACGACAAGAGGACCAATACGTAAGAAACATCTTTGCTTTTGTCCTCTCTAACAAGATATAAAGACATGTGACCGCCTCATCGTACTCACATACATCATCCACGACATGCTTAAAATGTGGTGAAAAGAGCCTACAAAACGTAAACGGATGTATCAATTAATGTCTATAAGCCTGAAAATCTGATATTTATATGAGAAATATACTTCTTTCAACAAAACTCATAGAAGAGATTACATTGTTAGTTAATGGAGGAAAAGACTAGTGTTGGTGCCAGTTCCAGCACAAGGACATATATCTCCAATGATGCAGCTTGCCAAAACTCTTCACTTGAAGGGTTTCTCAATTACAGTTGCTCAGACCAAGTTCAATTACTTTAGCCCTTCAGATGACTTCGCTAATTTTCAGTTTGTCACCATTCAAGAAAGCTTATCGGAGTCTGCTCTGAAGAATCTCGGGCCCGTACAGTTTCTTCATAAGATTAACAAAGAGTGTCAGGTGACCTTCAAGGACTGTTTGGGTCAGTTGTTGCTGCAACAAAGTAATCAGATCGTCTACAACGAGTTCATGTACTTTGCTGAATCTGCAGCAAAAGAGTTTAAGCTTCCAAACGTTATTCTCAGCACCACAAGTGCCACAGCTTTTCTTTGCCGCTCAGTGTGCCACAAACTATATGAAAACAATGTCCTGGCTCCCTTGAATGGTACTCTAGAATTTCTCTGTTTCCATTTTTCGCTAGTGTCAGTAATCTTTTCAGTAAGGTTTTTCCCCTTTTTGCAGAATCCAAAGAAAAGCAAGACGAGCTAGTCCCAGAGTTTCATCCTCTGAGATACAAAGACTTTCCGGTTTCATGTTGGGCATCATTAGAAAGCATAACAGATCTGTATAGGAACGCAGTTGACAAACAGGCAGCTGCCTCTGTTATTATCAACACGGCAAGCCGTCTAGAGCTCTTCGCTGTCTTGTCTGCAACAAAAATTAGAAATTCCAGTGTATCCTGTAGGCCCTCTTCACATGATGGCTTCAGATCCTACGAGTGTTCTTGAAGAGAACATGATAATTTATGATTCTTAACTTGATATTCCATTAGGCTTCTTCGGCTAATATATATAGGAGTTTACATAGGCCAAGTTCGTATAGGAACTATCTAATGATAAACACAAAGATATCTATCTATATCTTAAAAGGAGTCTATCAATATCAACAAGATATATTACTTGTATTTATCTCTAACTCCAATACCCCCTTCAAGTGAATGTCCAACTTGAACAAAAATGCATAAAGATTGTGAATGTCCAACTTGAACAAAAATGCATCATTCTTTGCGTCCTAACGCCTTTGTAAGGATGTCCGCAAGTTGGTTCTTTGTTGAGACATGTTGCGTTTTGATTAGTCCTCAAAGTATATCATCTCTGACAAAATGATAATCCAACTCCACATATTTAGTTCGTTTATGAAAAACTGGGTTTGCACTAATGTGAATAGCTGGTTACTGTCACACATAACCGTCATAGGCTCCTTATGATCAATGCCGAATTCAAACAAGAGATTCTTCAAACCGCGAAGTTCAGTTGTAATCTCTGTCATGGTTCTATATTCTGCTTCTGCAGAAGATCTAGAGACAGTGTCTTACTTCTGTGTTTTCCAAGAAATAGGTGACTCTCCAAATAGTACAAACCAGCCTGTAAGAGATCGCCTAGTGGTTGGACAAGCACCCCAATCAGCGTCACACCATCCTGTGAAATGATTTGGAGAGTTAGCCCATAGTAAGATGCCATGTCCTAGTGTGCCTTTAAGATATCTCACCACCTTCAATGCAGCCAGCCAATGCTCCTCTCTCGGTTTGTGCATATATCAATAGAGAACATGAATCGAATATGTAAGATCTGGTCTTGTTGCAGACAAGTAAATCAACTGTCCGACCAATCTCCGGTACGTCTGAGGATCCGCAAGAAACGCCCCATTTGCACTTCCTAGCTGATGATGTTGATCTATTGGCGATCCAGCCGGCTTACATCCAAGAACTCATAGATGCTTCTATTCTGGAGTATATTCAAACAACATTTCAAAGGGTGTCATTAATAGTACCGAAGTGTCCTGTTTATTAAATACTCTGATACCATGATAAATTATGGTTCTTAACTTGTTATTCCATTAGGCTTCTTCGGCCAATATATATAGGAGTTTACATAGGTCAAGTTCGTATATGAACTATCTAATGATAAACACAAAGATATCTATCTATGTCTTAAATAGAGTCTATCAATAAGTAGAATATATCAACAAGATATATTACTTGTATTTATCTCTAACTGTTTAACCTTTTTCGAAAATTGTCTCTCTATCATCGCAATGAGGTTTCAGATTTGCTGAGATACTGCAGTTTTATCTGTCATGAGATATAACCAAACTGCTCTTGCATGATCAGCCACAATTGTTAAAAAATATCTAGAGCCACAAAATGCTGTTGTGCGATAAGGACTCCATAAGTCAACATGAATCAAATCAAATATTTCTTTTTCATTATTAGATCTGTCAGCAAGACACTGATGAGTCTGTTTTGAACGTAAACACACATCACAATTCCAAAAAAAACATTATTATCAGCTGGATGACCCATACACTGATGAAACAAAACCTTGTCATTTCGAATATCAGATTGCAGAGATGTCACAACTTCAATTCTTCGAAACCGGTACAACCCCTCTCCTTCTTTCTCACCCGCTCCAATCAGCATCCTCGTAGTACGGTCCTGCAAAATCATAAGCTTGTCAGTTACTTGTCCAACTAAATAGTTATATGTGACAAGCTGGCCAAGCGAGATCAGATTTTTATGGAAACCAGCAACATAATAGACATTGTGTAATGTCAATTTCGATGTTAATCGAATTGTTCCTTGTTTAAGAGTCAACACATCATCTCCGGCAGGTAGCATGACCGGAACATGAACAATATCTCGAATATCGTCCATGAGATCAATTCGTCCGGTCATGTGGTGCGTTTTCCCATTGTCTAAAATCCACACTGTTTCATCATTCTTACCACTTTGTTGTCCTGCCGATTTTCCTGCATTAATGAGCTTTTGCACCGTTGCCCACTATTCCTCGGTTAATCCACTTAAACCTTGACTCTCACTTTCTGTTATTGGTGTATGTGGTCCTGAAGCAGCTGCATTCACGTTGTTTATTTGTGTGCTATTAACTTTGGGAGTAAAACCACCGCGTCCCCATCCTAGTCCTCCACGGTTTTCAGATCGGTTTTGTGGCCTTTCTCCCCACCACTTTGGATATCCGATAACTTTGAAACATCCAGATGAATCATGTCCCATCTTTCCACAAACATTGTACTATTTGGTCATGTCTCTGGTGCTTGATCCTCCTTTGTAATTAGTGTTCTTTGTGTTTTGTTTAGACACATCTCGAGTAATAATATGTCCCATCTGTTTTGTTGTTGGTGTTGCTTGTGCTGCAAAACTCATGACTGGTGCTTCTGCTCCAACATTCAACTGAAGAGTTTCATTATGTGTTATCCAAGTCTGGAGGAGGAGAAATTGCACATAGTTGTGACCTTATCACGCCATGAGTTATATTGTCAAGTACCGGCAGAAAACCATGAACCCGAAGTATCTCCTTCTCCTGCTCATGCGCTGTGTTTAAATCACATTCACATTTGTTGCAAGTGCAGGTCTTTGTATTCATACATTCGGCTATATCATCTGTAATGACCTTGCCGGAATCTAAGTACGACCGAAAGTAAACGACGAGGAAACGCAGGAAGAATGATTTCAAAACCTCCTTGGAAGAAATAATGATAGTTTGGGTTGAGATAAAAACCAGAAACGGACGAGAAAAGCAGAAGACAGCTCACAAACACCTCTGAGAACACCGACGATACAAACGGCCGAGGAAGTTAAAAAATTCTGAAACGACTTGAGACGATCTTGAATTAATTCAAGACTCAAGATGGAATGTACAATGATATTTGGTCACAATAAATTCAGTTGGCCTGATAAGAAACGAAGATATACCACAACGGCCTTAAAACAGCCGTATGGCTAAACAATGTGAATCGGTAAGGACCGATATGCGGAACGATACTCCAGAAGATCAGCCACGTCAACCTGAGCACCTTGGGAAGACGATAAGATCATTGTCAGACCGTGTGACTCACTCCCATTTGCCACAAGGATTCATCCTTATCCAAAACAAAAATGGATGATTTTTGTTTACCGGTTTTTCTCCCACAAAAACGAAGCTGCTGAAGAAATGACCTGATCCCATTGGACCAGAAGCATGCCGACCTGACATGCACCTGAATTTCCTCATTTGATTGGATGAGCTTACCAAAGCTGGAGGAGAAATGCCACATTCCCATTGGACCAAAATCTGATCGGTTTTGTGTTATCGTCGTATTGGTCGGAAATTCCCAAAGCTGGAGGAGAAGTGTTTCGACCTCATTGGACCATTATAACTACTTGTCAGGCTGTGTAATGGGTGCAACGTTCTGATTGGTGGCATGACTCATCATTATCAGAAAGGAAACATGCCTTCTTCCCATTGGTCGAACTTACCCCCTGATCGAATTATGTACCACGACCCCCTGCTCTCATTTTCACTCATCCACCACTCTTAGATCATATTAAACTCTAGAAAATAAATAGTAAGAAGGATAAAGAAGGAAAGGAAGGTAGGACGAGAGGAAGTACCCGATAAGCAAGAAAACCCGAGTCTAGAAAACCGTTTGCTGAAAGCACTATGAGTTATGGTGATGTGTGACTGCTTTCTAGGAACGCATGCTAGATTTTGTGATCTATGTTTAAATGTTTGATTTAAGTTTAATATTATTAGTATTTGCATGATGTGCTGCGTGCTTATCTATTATTACGTTTATGTTGTTTCGGTTGAGGTTTTCCTTATCTTGCAATGAATTTTGGTAAGTAAATTCATGCTTGAGATGGTACCTTGTGTTTGAGGATTAAGATGGGTAGGATGGAAGGTGACAGTTTTATATTTTCTTTTGCTACCTCACTAGCGAAGGACCGTCTAGGTGAGAAGACTCGGAGAGACAGGATTGCAGCCTAGGGCCGAGTTCTATCCGACGGGATAGTTGGGATAGCCGTGGTTAGACGGAACCCTGCCGAGATGTTACCATGGAGACAAGTCTCGGATGGTGAAGTTCTATGCTCATGTGCCTTTGTGGCTATGACATATGTGTTCACGTTGGAAGGAAATATTGAATGTGGGAGACTTAGGACATGATGTTAATATTATGTTGTTATGGTTAAGCTTTATATATTATATGCTCTGATTGATTATTTTGTGCTGCGTGTTATTTTGGGTTTTGGGGGGGATATATTGCATGTTAGGGGAGATTAACTCATTGAGCGAGTAGCGCTCATCCCTCACTCTCTTTGTAGGAAACCAATAGTGGAAACATTAGTAGGGAAGCAAGGAACGTTAGGCCAG
Source organism: Orychophragmus violaceus (assembly GCA_030180135.1). Lineage (NCBI taxonomy): Eukaryota > Viridiplantae > Streptophyta > Magnoliopsida > Brassicales > Brassicaceae > Orychophragmus > Orychophragmus violaceus. Next base: position 26,664,089 of record CM058239.1, read on the forward strand.
CCAGTGTAGGTTTTTGTTGTCTTTGTAAAATAATATTTCCGGTCATGTATGATATTTTGGGGCTCTTAGGCCCGGAATCAAGAAACTTTAAGTACTCTATTGTATGTTTTGAAAACCATTATATACAAATAAAGATGTGTTTTATATCTTGACAGGGTTTCCTTCGATATTAGCTTCGTCCGAGCTAACACAACTCTCAAACCTTCGTACGGGTTGAAAAACCTTAGGCTTAGGTTGAGAGGTAAGGCACCTTGGGAGGTTAGATCATAGTATGGTCTTGCCCATTGCTTGAATCAGACCACCCTCGGATGTCAATTGTGGCACGTCTGGTTATTAATCTTGTAGATCGAATCAAGGGTGTTACAAATTGTGGTATCAGAGCATGATTATTTGATCATGCTATATGGGACTTGGTTTTCAAAATTTTATCGAGTCAAAATGAGTCGCAAAGGAAACTAGGTAAATTGGTACATTCCTTGCATTAGGTGACATGTTAGAACTGACCCTTGATGAATGATGCAGATGGCACCAAGACGAGTTTTGATGAGCGGACAGCCGCGTCGATCGCAGACGGGACGAAGGGGAGTAAACCATTATCGGTCTCCTTCTTATTCTAGTTCGGAAATAGAATCTGATTGGGGGTTATCAGATGATACGGAAACGGAAGTGGTAAGTGAGAGTGTTACGCTATCGCAAGAAGACTCAAGACAAGAAGAACCTAGTTGAGATGGGTCATTTTGATCGGAGTATGATAGATTGGTACATTCAGAGTCCCCATCAATGAGGCTGAACCATCTAGGTCATGCTTCACCAGAACACGTGGAGTCCGGACGCACATATCCAGAAGAAAGATTACCAAGAAGTGAACGTGTGGAGCGAAAACACATAGGAGGAGACGATCACTCGAGATCAACCTACGCCCGAGAACATCAAAGGGAGCCGGTGAACCAAGCGACAGAACCAATGTTAAAAATGATGCAAGACATGCACTCATACTTGATACAACACCAACAAACGGGTACAAGCGTTCCATCTAGATTTCTAGCCCCACCAGACTTCCTAAAGATCGTGACAATGATGAAGAAGCTCGGAACCACCCATTTTGGAGGAGAACCAAAACCGTTTGATGATGATGCATGGTTGCAAAACATGGAGAAGAATTTTTCTGCCACTCGATGTCCTGAGGAGTTCAAGAAGGATGTTGTTGTTTATTATTTAGAAAAAGACGCTATAAGTTGGTGGTCAAGTATAGAAACACACTACAACTAAGTGATACCATCATGGCATGATTTTCTTCGGGAATTTACAAGAAAATACTTTCCAGAAGAAGTAAAAGACAGATTGGAAGCTCAGTTCGTAAGACTCGAACAAGGAGAGAGGAGTGTGCGAGAATTCGAAGCAGAGTTCACTAGGCTCAGAAGATATGTCCACAATGGATATGAAGATGAAGGTGCGATAATAAGAAGATTTCTGCAAGGACTCAAGCCTGAACTTTGGAGTCGACTTCAGGTGGTAAAATTCACAAATTTTATCGAGTTAGTCGAACGAGCCGTGAATGTAGAAGAGGGAATATCTGCGGAAGAAGACGCTAGGTCCCCCCACCGTAAAAGAAAGTATGATGGAGTTACACAAAGAGATTCATCAACAAAGCCACGGGGCGAAGGAGAATATAGTAATCGAGGTAAGAAAGGAGGAAAAAAGAGCGTTATACGGGCGCATCGACTGAGGAAGTTATAGTATGTTACTCATGCGGACAAACTGGACACATTGCTCGGAAATGTCTAAACAAAGAACGATCATCTGATGTAAGGCATACCATTTACTTTTCCTGCGGAGAGAAAGGGCATTATGCGAATACCCGTCCAAGGATCCATCCTAGTACACGACTAAATGAGCTGATAGCGTTGAAAACACCACTACCAATTCCACCACCCCAGTTCGTCCTGGGATCAAGGCGCCACCACCAAAGCAACAAGAAACTGTGGGACGTATCTATTCCCTATGTAGATAAACCCAAACCTTCACGACTTGGTTAAGGTCCCAAAAAGGTAAGTAAGGGTTATGACTCTTTAAATGATTGATTTCGTGATTGAGTATTTGGTTGTTTTTGGAATTTTTATGAGTATGAGTCAAGGCGGGAAATAGGTTGAAACCTTAGAAACCTTACCTATTGGAACTATGGTGCTTCCTCTTACCAGAGACCTCCTACCAGACACCTCCTACACCTACACATGAGAGCAGATTGGAAACCATGATGGAGCAGTTTCTGGAAGGACAAAAACAGAACAATTCCTTCACAAGGAACTATGGTGCTTCTTCCTATCAGACACCTCCTGCTGCTAATGCTCATGAGAGCAAGATGGAAGCCATGATAGAGCGGTTTCTGGAGGGTCAGACGAAGGTCAATGCGGACTTCAACAAGAAGATAGATGCATTGTATGAAGATCTGAATGGGAAATTTGAGTATCAGAACACTCATGTGAAGCAGCTAGATGTTCAAGTTGCTCAGACTGCTGCAGCTGTGAAAAGAGAGGATGGATTCTTTCCAGGGAGAACTGAGCAGAACCCAAGGCTACATGTCAATGCTATCCATGTCCAGCATGAAGAAGAGGTTGTTGCACAGCTGACTGGAGGAAATTTGGAGGCTGGATTCGTGAGCTGCAGAGATGAGAAACACGTTTTTGAAACTGTAGATTTAGTGTCGGTCGACACCCCTCTTAGTGTCGGTCGATACGCAGTTCTTACGGCAATTTCGAGTCCTCATGACGAACGGAAATCTACCATTGTCGACACTGAAGGTCGACATCAATTCAATGTCGACCGACACCACTTCTGCGTCGGTCGACGCGACGGTCAGGCAGACCCAATTTCGCCCAAATCTGATGTTTTTGCTAAGGAAAGGGTCTACAAACCTCCTATACCATTCACAAGAGTTCCTATAAGGTCTAAACATGAGCAGAATGTGATCAAATGCATGGGAGATATGGATAAGAAGTTGATTCAGATTTCAGAGAAGCTTCCAGACCCAGGAGTCTTTGTGCTAGACTGTTCCATCTCTAAGGACAGATTCGAGCATTCTCTTTGTGATTTAGGTTCTGGAGTAAATCTCATGTCATACTTTATGGCTAAGAGATTAGGACTATTGGATTTCAAGCCTACTAGGTTCTCTCTTATCCTAGCTGTCGATCAAAGAGGTATCCAGAAGGAGTTCTTGAGGACATACCTATCAGAGTTGGAAACTACTCAATTCCAATGGACTTTGTTGTGCTGAAGTATAATGTTGAGCCAGAAGATCCCATTCTGCTTGGAAGATCATTCTTAGCTACTGCTGGAGCTGTGATAGATGTGAGGCATGGTCTGATTGATCTACACCTGGGAGATAAGCCTTTGCAGTTCAGGATGGATAGGTTGCAGAGATCCACCATTGATGGACATAGCTTCAGTGTTGAGATAGAACCAGAGACTGAGATTGGAGAGGAGAAGATGGCGGTTCATTCAGAGCCTGATTTAACATCTTCAAAGCCTATACCTGCTATTAAGTAGGAATCTCCAAACATCACACCTAGATCACATGTGACAAAGCCAAGGTATGCACTCTCTGCCCGTAAATATACTAACTCTGATGCTGATTTTGCAGGGAATAGGGTCAGGAAACAAAATGTTCCACCTGACCTTGCTGTGATTCTCTCATTCCTTGGACGTTCTCATGCTGCTACCGCTTACACACCGCCATGGATGATGAGATTTTCGCAGAGGCACTCCAAGTCTCTATTGAAACCCCCATGAGTCTGATCTCCTACCCATAGTCAAGCTAATGACTAAAAACAAGCGCTGAGTGTGAGGCAACCCACTGTTGGGTCAGTTTTTCTTTTTTTTTTTGGTTTTTGGTTTTGTTTCTTTGATTTTTCTGGTTTTTGGTGTTTCAGAACGTGATGAACAGGATTGCAGACAGCAGTGTCGATCGACACCCTTCAGTGTCGGTCGACACCTAACTCGAAAACACGGACCATAATCGAGGACCCTCGATTTGGATCAGATTAGTGTCGACCTAAGCCTCGTGTCGTTCGACACTGGCTGTGTGTCGGTCGACACTGACCACGCTAGCAGGTAAGGTTTCTAATTTTTCGAGCTTTTCGTTGATTTATACCTTGTTCTCCCGAGCCCAAGCTGCGATAACACTGAGGACAGTGTTGTTTAAGTGTGGGGGAGGTAGTTTACTGACCACTGTTTTCTTTCTTTTCTTAGTGTCAGTCCTTTGTTTTCAAGACTGTTTTATTGAGTCAAAATCAGTATGCAACTATGGTTTTCGAGGAAATTTTTTGCTGGAACAGGAACTAAGTAACCATTGGACAGACTTGCAGAAGCTCTATTACTATTAGAAAACACCACACAGATCATCTTACCAAGGACACCCATATCTAACCAAGTATTCAGAGGATCCATCACTAGTCTCACGCTTAAATCTTGACTTTAATTTCTCACCTAGGGGCTTGGTAATCTTTGGGTCGGATTCCTTTGATGTGTTTGGCACAGCCTATGATCCTGTTCTAAAGTATGGTTTCTGATTTTCCCCTCCCTTGAAAATAAAAAAGAAGATAAAAACCGAGGATAAGCTAGTAGTTTCGAAGTGGTCACGAGAGTGGTAGAGACCCATATTACCTCCTGTGTATCCATAGAAAGATCTAAAGTTTAAACCCCAATAAAAAGGGAAGAGCACTGATAGAAAAAATAAAATGATACCCAGTGGGGAAAAATCAGTGCTAAGGGAGAAAGGGAAAAGAAAGAAACCAGAAACTGACAGTTTGGTGGTCAGACACTGAATAGGTTGAGTCCATGTGTCCTTTGATTCGATACTCCCTCTGTGAGACCGTACCTAATTGTACACAGAGGTTAGTGTGGTGAACTTGAATGTCCAAACTTGATTGTGGAGTTTACTTGGGACAGTTGCTAAGTGTGGGGGAAGTATATTGTGGTCTTGAGTTTTGTAGGAAAGTTTTCAGTGGTTTACTAAGTGAATGTGAATGCGAAAGTTCCTAGGACGAAATGAGTTTCTGAGTTTTCAAACCTCTTTTCTTATGCTTTGGTTCTTTACTTGCTTGAGGGCAAGCAAGAGCTAAGTGTGGGGGAGTTGATATATCATGGGTTTTATAGGTTTTCAACCATGATATATATGTATATATTGAGTCTTTAACCTTGTATTTGGAGTCTTTAGAGTCCTTTGCAGGTTTAGGTACGTTTGGAGCTTATCTGGAAATTCTGGGAGCTTTTGGAGTGATTTGACAGCAGACATGGATTTCACAGAGTTCATTGGGTGCGTCTGCACTGAGTGTCGGGTGACACTAAGCTGAGTGTTGCCCGACACCACTAAAAGACGAAATTCCTGCGCGTCAAAAATACAAATTTTGGAGATTTGCATTATTTACCCAGAAGTTTCCCATATTTATAAAAGGCCCAAAACGTGTTTTAGCTATTAATTAGGTTTTACAGCCACTTGTGAGGCTAAGTTTTATTCTAAGCTTTTCTTAAGTTTTATTCTGAGTTTTGTTCTGAGAGATTATGGGATTTGGGGCTGGTCTTTTGCTCGAGAGAGAAGAGATTTTGAACCCCTGTTCTTACTATTTTGGATTTATATATGACTTCTATTCTGATTATGGCTTTTGTGATGATTGATATGTCTGAGTAGATCTCTTGTTAGGTTTAGGGATTCTCGTTAGGGATGTCATGGATTGTTAGTTTAATTGATTAATTTGGATTCTTAACATCTAGTTCTTCATCTAGGTTGCTGTTAATGCTGAATTCTAGACTGATCACCTAGAGTTTAGATCTGAGATAAATAACAATAGCGCGAGAGTGTGAGTTATAATCTGAATAAACTTAGTGTGAGCAATTTGACTAGATACAAAGAGATTTGGTTTAGAAGAATTGTGAATCGATAGAACCTGTTCTTATTGCTTGTTTAGAACTCTAGGATTCGCAACGAGATTTGGCTTTCTAGGTTGTTAGACATAGTTAGTATTCACAGCGAGAGTTGGTTTGCTATATTTCTGTGATTCTAGTTCTAGAACATCGATATTTGAATCCTGTTAATTGATTGATCTGATTCCTTGATTTCCTGAGAATTTCCCTGAACCTGACACCTTCGTTAATTGCTTACACCTCTCTTTAAATTACTTGCTTGTTTACTGCTTTCAATCTATTCGCTTAGCTTAATTCGATTACATATAGTCTATCACTTGAAACTAGAGTCTCTGTGAGATTCAATACCTTTTATACTACAATCACATAAACTGTGCACTTGCAGTAGAATAGGATAAAACTTTACACCTATCAGGTTGAGATAAAAATCAGAAACGGACGAAGAAATCAGAAGACATCTCACAAGCACCTCTGAGAAGACCGACGATACAAACAACCGAGGAAGTTAAAATTCCAAAACGACTTGGAACGACCATGAATTAATTCAAGACTCAATATGGAATGATATTTGGTCACAATAAATTCATTCGGCCTGAGAAGAAACGAAGATATACTACAACAGCCTTAAAATGGCCCATACGGCTAAACAATGTGAATCGTAAGGACCGATATGCGGAATGATGCTCCAGCATATCAGCCACGTCAACCTGAGCACCTTGAGAAGAGGATAAGATAATTTTCAGACCGTGTGCCTCACTCCCATCTTCCACAAGTATTAATCCTCATCCATAATAATAATGGATGATTTTTTGTTTACTGGTTTTTCTCCAACAAAAACGAAGCTGGTGAAGAAATGGCCTGATCCCATTGGACCAGAACCATGCCGACCTGACATGCACCTAAATGTCCTCATTTTATTGGATGAGCTTACCAAAGCTGGAGGAGAAATGCCATACGTTTCGTGTTATCATCGGATTGGTCGGAAATACCCAAAGCTGGAGGAGAAGTGTTTCGACTTCACTGGACCATTATCACTACTTGTCAGGCTGTAAAATGTGTGCCACTTTTTAATTGGTGGAAGGCCTCATAATTATCAGCAAGGAAACATGCTTTCTTCCCATTTGTCGAGCTTACCCCCGACCGAAGTAACCCAACCCCTATACGTACCACGACGTCCTGATCTCATTTTCACTTATCCACCACTCTTAGATCATAGTAAAATATAGAAAAATAAATAGTAAGAAGGAGAAAGAAGGGAAGGAAGGTAGGACGAGGGGAAGTACCCGATAAGCGAAAAAACCCGAGTCTAGAAAACCATCTGCTGAAAGCACTGTGAGTTATGGTGATGTGTGATTTCTTGCTAGGTATGCATGCTAGATTTCACGATCTATTTTTAAATGTTTGATTTATAATATTATTAGTATTTGCATGATGTGCTGCGTGCTTATCTATTATTACGTTTATGTTGTTTCAGTTGAGGTTTTTCTTATCTTGCATTGAATTTTGGTAAGTAAATTCATGCTTGAGATGGTACCTTGTGTTTTAGGATTAAGATGGGTAGAGTGGAAGGTGACGGTTAGATATTTCCTTTTGCTGCCTCACTCTAGCGAAGGACCGTCTAGGTGAGAAGACTCGTAGAGACGGGATTGCAGCTTAGGGCCGAGTTCGATCCGACGGGATATTTGGGATAGCCGTGGTTAGACAGAACCTTTCCGAGATGTTACCGTGGGGACGGGTCTCATATGGTGAAGTTCTATGCTCATGTGCCTTTGTGGCTATGACATAGGTGTTCACGTTGGAAGGAAAGATTGAATGCGGGATACTTTGGACGGGGTGTTAATATTATGTTGTTATGGTTAAGCTTTATATATTATTTGCTCTGATTGATTGTTGTGTGCTGCGTGTTATTTTGGGTTTTGGGGGGGGGGGGAATATATTGCATGTTAGGGGAGCCATAACTCATTGAGCGAGTAGCGCTCATCCCTCACTCTCTTTTGCAGGAAACCAATAGTGGAAACATTAGCGGGGAAGCGAGAAACGTTCGGCCAGCTAGTGTAAGTTTTTGTTGTCTTTGTAAAATAATATTTCCGGTCATGTATGATATTTTGGGGCTTTTAGGCCCGAAATCAAGAAACCTTTAAATACTCGATTGTATGTTTTGAAAACTAATATATACAAATAAAGATGTGTTTTATATCTTGACTGGGTTTCCTCTTATATTAGCTTCTTTCGAGCTAACACAACTCTCAAACCTTCGTACGGGTTAAAAAGTCGTAGGCTTAGGTTGAGAGGTAAGGCACCTTGGGAGGTTAGATCATAGTATGGTTTTGCCCACTGCTTGAATCAGATCACCCTCAGATGTCAATTGTGGCACATCTGGTTCTTAATCATGTAGATCGAATCAGGGGTGTTACAAATGGTGGTATCAAAACATGGTTATTTGATCATGCTATATGGGACTTGGTTTTCAAAATTTTATCGAGTCAAAAATGTGTCACAAAGACAACTAAGAAAACTGGTGCGTTCCTTTCATTAGGTGGTAGGTTAGGAATCTGCGAAATATTATAGTAGATCTGTTATGTTATAGTAATAGTAACAAAAAAAAAAAAAAAAAAACACAACGAATTTGTGAAAAGCTGGGGGAAAACGAGAAAATGATGAGTTTTGTGAGAAAAAACAATGACTGCTACCGATTTAGGATTACAGATTCATAAGAAGAAGACAAAATTTTACCATTTTGAACTTCATAAAAAACAGAAAAGAGACAAAAATGTTGCCGTCTATATGGAAACTCGGGTTGATCAAGTGTATTCTAAAGACATCTGCCAAATAAGCCACCGTAAATCATTATGAATTGTACGCTAAACTAATATTTATAGATATGTACTAATAAAAGCCCTAAATTCTGCTCCAATTAATTCTTGTTTAATCTCTAATTTATTTGTTAGGTACTAAATCCAATTTTACCGCCCGACTAAAAGCTTGTGACTACATATTTTATAGTTTCTTTTAAATATAAAACATTAATATTAATTTTAACAGATTAATATTAATAAATAAAACAAATTTTAATAAGTTATTTTATGCTTTCCATAAAATATATTTTTAAATCCACCACCGTCACTCTCTATCCTTCCGTTTAAAGTTCATTAGCTGGTATGTCTCTCACACGAATGGAGAGTTATTGAAGAGCCATGCATTTGCCACTTATAAGAAAATACAATTATACTTTCGAGACTACAAGCCAAACCTCTTAGCATATCCAAATGTTAAAAGGGTGGTTTGAGTGTATCAAGATACTGTCTCGATGGATAGGTGTCACATCATATGAAACTATCCATTTTTATTATTTTTTTCTCTTCTTCATTCTCTTTTTTATTTTTACATTTCTTTCACCATTTATTTTTTGAACGGTTGATAGGATGCAATAGGTGAGGTTTCCGGTCATATAGACCGCTGAAATAGAGATATAATCGATCGATCTACCGGAATTAAAAAAAAAAAAGCTTAATACGGAAATTTCGAGTGGATAGTCTAGATTAAGTGTCGACATGGATAGTGGTCTACACGTACCCACGGATCACAATAATGTGAACTCTTGACCACCCTATTGTCCATCAGAAGCGTTTAGCATGTGATATAATCGTGGTAGTGTCCACGAATAATCGATCCAACATACTTTTGTGTCCACGGATCACAATAATGTTAACTCTTGACCACCTATTGTCCATCAGAAGCGTTTAGCATGTGATATAATCGTGGTAGTGTCCACGAATAATAGACATCGTCCACCTGAGCTTTTAAAATTGTGTTTACCAGTTACATTTCATGATCATGTGAACTCTTAGTCAGTTTCTGTCCATCAGACCCGTCTATCATGTGAGGAGATCGTGGTAGTGTCTACGAATAATCGATATTATCCACCATATCCATAGAAAGTATTTAACATGTGATATTTATTTGTGTGGATAGGAACCATAAAAAATTTGTTGGCCACATTCTACCCATGGTAAGCATCTTGCATGTGATATGGTCATGGTAGTATCCACGTGGATGGATATTTTGGATATCTAGTCTAAATTGTCCATTCGCAATTCCGTGTTAAGTCCGAATTTTTTTTTTTGAAATCTGGTACATCGGCCGATTTTATCTCCATTCTGGCTATCTATATTGTCGGAATCATCTGTTGGGAATGTCCTGAAATCTATTGTACTTGCTCTGAGTGAAAGTCGTATAGTCGAGATGAGACAATCACATAACACTAGGTAGTCATAACGCTTTGCTAGAAGCCACTTATGATCAATGAGTTGAGAACTTATTGCTAGTGTTATATGATCCTACAGGGTCACACACCTAAGAAAACTGGGCGTCATAGACGAGGTTGATCATTAATGTAATGATCCAATGAATGCATATTTGATATTCATTCGATATCAATGTTCTGGGGAGTGTCGATCGTTGCAGTTAATGCATCGATCGATGCACTCGCGGATTAATCAGATTAATTCGGTTTAATCGTTGGTTAATTCCGTTGTGGTTTAAGCCGACATATATAAGATATATGGTCGACCTAAACTCGCACCTAACCTAATACACAGCCACCAGAACACAGAAATAGACCTCTCTGGAGATTAGATCTCTGTAAGGCACTAGCATCCCTGCGGTCCAGTTTGTGTGCGTGTGGATACCAGTAGAGGCGCAGCATTTGAGGCGCTTCGTGATCTCGATTATCTGCAAACACTTCCGCTGCATATTCATCAGGTAATCTCGAGATCTGTTAGATTCAATTACATGAACCTTAGATCCTAGGCTCGGAATTCAGACTAGGGTTGCTAATCCTGATTAGAACTGCTAGAAATTCCTTTAGTGGTATCAGAGCTTTAGGGTTCCATTGAATCTGTAGCATGATGATTAGATTAGTTGAATCTAGATCTTTGTATAAGTGATACAAACATGCTAAAACTCGTTTTGATCAAAGTAACCTAGTTTAGGGTTTTGTTCGAAAACGTTTTAAGGTTTTTCGCATAGTGTCGATCGTTGCCAATCGGGCATCGATCGACACAGAGCGAAAACCCGAATAAATTTAGGGTTTTTCGCATGGTGTCGATCGTTTCCAATCCGGCAACGATCGATGCAGGGCGAAAACCCGAACAAACCTAGTTTTCGCCTAGTGACGATCGACGCAATTGTTGCATCGATCGACACAGCCTCGCGAGATTGTGGGATCGGTTCAATTGGATTGGACCGGTTATCGAGCTTGGTTAATAATGGTCGAACACTGTGAATGGTTTAAATGCGATTGTTTTGATTAGGTTGGCATCGACCGATGCTAATGTAGCATCGATCGACGCTGACCGGTATTCAAAACCGGATCAATTGGATTGATCGGTTATCGCGGATTAATTAATTATAAGAATTAAAACATAGTAAAACTGAACGTTTTAAATGGTTCCGTTCCTCAACCAAATATCAAGTGATACTTGATGTCTTTCCAATCTTGTCAACTGTCAAGACTCATTTCATTGTACGATAGGCTTGCAGTGCAAGGTATCAACAATTATATGAGTAAGGCAGGAAGTAATCGTGTTATTGGGCTTGCAGTGCAATGCATTAACAATTACATGACTGAAGAGATTGGTTTGCTTGACTGGGCTATCAAAATCGTTTTGGGCCCAGAGACATCAGGTGGATTGGACATGAGATGTCGATCCACAACCAAGAGTTATATTGGATATAACTAGCAAAGTTGTTGCTTACTTATATAGCTAAATTTGGGTGATAGCCAGTGGCTCACTCAAGTTTAGTGAAGTATGGATCTTGGATCATTATATTCATCTGAGGAAGCATTGATTGAATATAATGCGAGTTTTCTTAAAAAGTTAAGATTTCTCATTTCTTGAACATCATAACTAAACCTTTTCTTTTCTATGTTCTCAGCTATGACTACTACTCATAATAATTCTTTCTCTCTGCGATCCGTCCTTGAGAAGGACAAGTTAAATGGATCGAATTTTCTCGAATGGTATCGGAACTTGAGAATTGTTCTCAAGCAGGAGAAGCGGGACTATGTCCTTGAAAATGTTCTCCCTGAAAAACCGAGATCCAATGCTGCACATGCAGAAAGGAGTGCTTGGGACAAGCATTCCAATGATGTGGTCGATGTGAATTGTCTCATGTTGGCTACCATGAACTCGGACTTGCAGAAGCAATACGAGAACGTGGAGTCGCCAGTGGAGATGATTACTAGCCTGAAAAGCATGTTTCAGGAGCAAGCACGAACTGAGAGATACCAGACGGTTAAATCTCTCATTGAATGCAAGCTACCAAAGGACAGTCCAGTCAGTCCTCATGTCATTAAGATGATGGGTTATATTGATAACCTGGGGAGACTGGATTGTCCCATTAGCCAAGAGTTGGCTACTGACATCATTCTGCAGTCACTGCCGTCAAGTTATGATCAGTTTGTTATGAACTATAACATGAACAACTTGACGAAGACGTTGACTGAACTGCATGGCATGCTCAAGACAGCTGAGCCTAATATCAGGAAGGGCACTCCTAATGTACTTATGGTACAAGGGGGTAAGAAGTTTAAGAAACTAGGCAAAGGCAAGGGAAAGGGCAAGGCAGTCCCGGTTGAGAACCAGGACACGCCTGCGCCAGCCCCGAAGCCCAAGCTGGGCCCATCTGAGACTGATAAGTGCCATTACTGTAAAGAGCCTGGGCATTGGAAGAGAAATTGCAACAAATTCTTGGAAGAGAAGAAGAAGAAGAAGAAGACTTTCGAGACTTCATCTTCAGGTATTTATGTTATAGAAGTAAATGTTACCACTTCTGGTTCTACTTCTTGGGTATTGGATACCGGCTGTGGTGCTCATATTTGTACAAATATGCAGGGCCTAAGCAACAGTAGGACGTTGGAAAGGGGACAAGTGGACCTGCGTGTGGGGAATGGAGCAAGAGTTGCTGCATTAGCCGTAGGAACATTTAACTTGTCTTTACCTTCTGGTTTGGTTTTAGAACTTCATAATTGCTACTATGTACCTGCTATAAGCAGAAATATTATTTCTATTCCTGTTTTGGATTTGGAAGGATATCAGTTTTCAATTAAGAATAAATGTTGTTCTTTTGATTACAATGATATGTATTATGGTAGCAGCCCATTAGAGAATGAGCTTTATGTTCTAAACCAAAGCACATAAATCTATAACATTAACACCAAGAGATTCAAATCAAATGACACGAATCAGACTTTTCTATGGCATTGTCGTTTGGGCCACATAAACGAGAAACGGATTCAAAAGCTCCATAGTGATGGGTTTTTGGACTCATTTGATTATGAATCATGTGAGAAATGTGAATCTTGTTTACTAGGCAAAATGACTAAGGCCCCTTTCAACAAATCAAACGAAAGGGCCAGTGACCTGTTGGGCCTTATACATACAAATGTATGCGGCCCAATGAGCACAAGTGCCAGAGGAAATTTTCGATACTTCATTACCTTCACTGATGATTTCAGCAGGTATGGCTATGTCTATTTAATGAGACACAAGTCGGAATCCTTTGAAAAGTTCAAAGAGTTCCAAAATGAAGTACATAATCAAATTGGCAAAAGTATTAAGGCTCTTCGATCAGATCGTGGAGGAGAATACTTAAGCCAAGAATTCAGTGATCATTTGAGAGATTGTGGAATTGTTTCACAACTCACTCCTCCTGGAACACCACAATGGAATGGCGTGTCTGAGAGGAGGAATCAGACTTTATTAGATATGGTTCGATCAATGATGAGTCTCTCAACTCTTTCATTATCCTTTTGGGGATACGCTCTAGAAACGTCTGCGTTTACACTAAATAGGGTTCCGTCAAAATCAGTTGCAAAGACACCACATGAGATGTGGACTGGAAATGTTCCGAATGTGTCTTTCCTGAAGATTTGGTTTTGTGAAGCTTATGTTAAGAGATTAATTACAGATAAGCTCGAGCCCAAATCTGATAAATGCTACTTCGTTGGTTATCCTAAGGAAACCAAGGCATACTACTTTTACAACCAATCCGAGAACAAAGTGTTTGTTGCTCGGAACTGCGTCTTTCTTGAGAGAGAATTTCTTTCCAAGAGAAACAGTGGGAGTAAAGTACAACTCGAAGAAGTTCGAGAACCGCAGGAAAATGCTCAACCCGTAGAGGAAGAGCAACAGTTGGATCTACAAAGAGTTGTAGAGACGGCGCCTGTGGAGCCTGAAATTCGCCGATCCGAAAGGATCCGTCACGAACCCGAGAGATATGGATTTCTCGTAACCAATTGTCATGATTTGTTGATCATTGACAGTGATGAGCCAGCGAATTTTGAAGAAGCAATGATGAGCCCTGACTCCGAAAAGTGGCTGAAAGCCGCTGAATCCGAAATGGGATCCATGTCACAGAACCAAGTATGGACTTTGGTTGATTTACCCGATGGTGCAAGACCCATTGAGTGTAAATGGATTTTCAAGAAGAAAATTGATGTGGATGGAAATATTCAGATATATAAAGCAAGGCTAGTGGCAAAAGGTTTCAAACAAATTCATGGTATTGACTATAAAGAAACCTATTCACCTGTCGCCATGCTTAAATCCATTCGGATTCTCCTAGCAACAGCTGCTCATTATGATTATGAGATCTGGCAGATGGACGTGAAAACAGCTCTCCTTAATGGAATTCTGGAAGAGGATGTGTACATGACACAACCCGAAGGTTTCATCGATCTAAATGCAGCTAGGAAAGTATGCAAACTTCATCGATCCATTTATGGATTGAAGCAAGCATCTCGGAGTTGGAATCTTCGTTTTGATGAAGCAGTCAAAAAGTTTGATTTCATCAGAAGCGAAGAAGAACCATGTGTTTACAAGAAGACTAGTGGGAGCGCAGTTGCATTTCTCGTGTTGTATGTAGATGACATACTTCTTCTCGGAAATGACGTTCCGTTGTTACAGTCTGTTAAGACTTGGCTCGGAAGTTGTTTTTCAATGAAAGACATGGAAGAAGCCGCGTATATTCTTGGAATAAGAATCTATAGAGATAGATCAAACAAGTTGATTGGACTGTGTCAAGACACTTATATCGATAAGGTCTTACACAGGTTCAGAATGCAAGATTCAAAGAAGGGCTTCATACCAATGTCTTATGGCATAAGTCTAAGCAAGAAGCAGTGTCCTAAGACACCTGCTGAGCGAGATCGCATGAGTCGGATTCCCTATGCCTCGGCGTTGGGATCCATCATGTATGCCATGCTCTGTACTCGTCCAGATGTTGCTTGTGCTTTAAGCATGACGAGTAGATACCAATCGGATCCAGGTGAAAGTCACTAGACAGCAGTCAAGAATATTCTGAAGTATTTGAGAAATACTAAGGATAAATTCTTGGTGTATGGAGGAAGTGATGAGCTGGTAGTAAGTGGTTACACAGACGCAAGTTTCCAGACAGACAAAGATGATTTCCGATCACAATCTGGTTACATCTTCTGCCTGAATGGCGGTGCAGTCAGCTGGAAGAGTTCCAAGCAGGACACTGTAGCAGATTCCACAACTGAAGCTGAGTACCTCGCTGCTTCTGAAGCGGCAAAGGAGGCTGTTTGGATCAAGAAGTTCATCACTGAACTTGGTGTGATTCCTAGTATTTCTGAGCCAGTGGCTCTGTATTGTGACAACAATGGAGCCATTGCGCAAGCAAAGGAACCTAGATCACACCAGAAATCCAAACACATAGAAAGGAGATATCACCTTATCCGTGATATTGTGAATAGAGGAGATGTGAAGATCAGCAGAGTCCCGACGGATGAGAATGTTGCTGATCCACTGACCAAGCCTCTCCCAAGGCCTAAGCACGAGTTTCATACCACTGCTATAGGCATTAGATTTCTTAAGATATGATCTTGATTTCAGTGGGAGTTGTATTTGTTTTAGTTATGACATGATGTTCACAAAGACATAATAGTTATGTTATTTTAATGAAATTGTTTCAGTCATTATTGTGTTAATTATATATATATATAATGTCCCAAAGTAATTTATGACATTTTATAGGCCATCAAGTATGTGACTTGATCATGAAACCCTATAAGCAATAAATGACATAAATTATAATGGTCCCTGGTCGAGGTTGTTAAAATGGGACACTAACAACCACGTGAGACTAGTATGTGAGGTGACTGATGACTATGTTTCATGAAGTCATTAATAAGTGTATTAAAGTCAATCACATAGATATGTGTTAGTGAACACATGATCGGACTTGACCCGTTAATGAGAACTCTACAAGATGTTATATGAGTGTCATAAGAGTTTCTCATTACGACTAAAGAGAGTAGTCCTTAGACCTGAGTTCATCATGTCCTCTCTTATATGGATTGGTTCGTCTTGACTTTGTCAAACGTCAGCCGTAACTGGTGATCATAAAGACACTGATTAGGCGTATCATGAGATATAAAAGAGACATGGATGGAACAAGATGGGATTTGTACCTCCTATATAACAGGAGTTAAATATCTCTGGGCCTAACGAAGATTTGATATTGGAAATGCGTGGCCGCGCTCAAACGAGGTGATTGTCAGTCGTTTGTTTTTCATCAGTACAAATCGGGATTCGATGAACGTAATCTAGTTGAATAAGGATGACACAGTGCTTGCCTTATGCTAGATTGAGATATAGCTACAAAGGGATTAAAGGAATAGATGATTCCAGTACAAGTGGGAGATTGTTGGGAATGTCCTGAAATCTATTGTACTTGCTCTGAGTGAAAGTCGTATAGTCGAGATGAGACAATCACATAACACTAGGTAGTCATAACGCTTTGCTAGAAGCCACTTATGATCAATGAGTTGAGAACTTATTGCTAGTGTTATATGATCCTACAGGGTCACACACCTAAGCAAATTGGGCGTCATAGACGAGGTTGATCATTAATGTAATGATCCAATGAATGCATATTTGATATGCATTCAATATCAATGTTCTGGGGAGTGTCGATCGTTGCAGTTAATGCATCGATCGATGCACTCGCGGATTAATCAAATTAATTCGGTTTAATCGTTGGTTAATTCCGTTGTGGTTTAAGCCGACATATATAAGATATATGGTCGACCTAAACTCGCACCTAACCTAATACACAGCCACCAGAACACATAAATAGACCTCTCTGGAGATTAGATCTCTGAAAGGCACTAGCATCCCTGCGGTCCAGTTTGTGTGCGTGTGGATACCAGTAGAGGCGCAGCATTTGAGGCGCTTCGTGATCTCGATTATCTGCAAACACTTCCGCTGCATATTCATCAGGTAATCTCGAGATCTGTTAGATTCAATTACATGAACCTTAGATCCTAGGCTCGGAATTCAGACTAGGGTTGCTAATCCTGATTAGAACTGCTAGAAATTCCTTCATCATCAGCTCCGCTATCCTATCCACCGTCAAAAAAATGAAGGGTAAAAATAAATATAAAGTAAAAAATAAAATGTAAGAGAAAATAAAATAACAAAAAATAATAATAAAAAGAATGGATAGAAGGGATGACGTGTGAGTTATTTTTGTCTATAGGCTAAATGGTGTTTGTAATGCACAAAAAAATATGAAAATGCACAAACGTTTTGAAAGATACAACTTTGCTATTACTTTCTAAATAAGATACACCAGGTATTTTTAATCCTTAAAACAAAGTAAAAATTAGTCAGACCATGATTTTCATTTAATTACTAGATTGAATCTAATTTTATTTTAGTTACTAATTAATCTTTGATATCTATATTATCCTGCAATCTTTTGTACCCGAAAATCATATTTACGAAATTGTCATTATTATATTTTTCTGCTCAGCAGAAAAATAAAAAATTACAATTTTGCCATTACACAAACTTATTTAATTAAAGCAACAAACTTATTATGAACATAATTATTTTATTTTAGCGACAAACTTACACTAGTTAGACATATTTATTAAGGATTTAATAGATTTATTTGTTTGGCCACATACTTATTTAAATTTGACAGACTTAATAAGGTTTTCACAAATATTTTTCTTCTTTCACCACAAATTTACCTAAATTTGACAGTTATTAAGGTTTCGATATATTTGTTTTTTGGCGACAAATTTACTTAAATTTGATAGACTTTATTATGTTTCAATAGATTTATTTTATTATTTGGCGACAAACCTATTTAAATTTGATAGACTTAGTTAGATTTTTCACATATTTGTTCATTATTTAGCAACAAATTTACTTATTTTTGACATATTTGTTTACTCTTTTGACCGTAAACTTACTTAATTGTTACTGAACCAAACCAAACCAAGCTTAATTAACTATTATACCAAAATATAATTTAAACGCAAATTTGGTAAATATTTAACTTAAACCAAAATTTAATTAATGACGATATATGTTTCATGTTTTGTTTTGTCTTATCCTCCTTAAACAACAACTCACGTTTTCAATATTATATCCATTGATTGATTATTACTTTTCCACACATGGTTCAAATAAAAATTGTTTTCGGTAGATGGTTGTTTCAGAAAGTTAGATGGGTATTTGGTGTTAATAAAGAGAAAATGGTCAAAATTATAAAAGTAAACGATAGAATTTTCTAGGCAGAATTTGTTCAGATAGTGATCAGAGACTACAAGGTTGATATGCAAGCTTACGTGGTGGAATTGAACTACATGTTTCCAAAAAAAGTATTAATGACATTACCGTAAAACACACAACCTATAGAATTGGAAATCAAAGGAAATTTGTTGGATATTTGGAACAACTTAAATCTGAGTCAATGCACATATGTCTCGAACTTAAGGAAAGAGGTGTGGAGGAAGATGTGGGCCTTACTGATATACCATGGATTTTAGGAATTTTAATCATGGTATATATCTTATTTATCGAGTCTTATGTTATGTTTTGGAGTCTTTTTAGTATGTTTACAGGTTTAGACACGTTTGGAGCGGAATTGGAGTTATTGGAGCATTCTGGAGCATTTTGGTGATTTAACCCGAGAGGAAGATTTCACTGTCGAATTCACAGACCTGCATCGATCGACACACATAGTGCATCGGTCGATGCAAGGTCGACACAGGCATTCTCGGCGGTTTAATAAGAAGAGTTTGGATATTGCAAATTTGCCCAGAAGTTCTTCATAATTACAAAGAAGCCCCAGCCGACTTTAGACCATTATATTAGGGTTTTTTAAGCCATTGTTTAGGCTACGCTTTTACTAAGTCTTATTTTATTCTCAGAGAGAGAGTTAGGGGCTGATCCTGCTCTTGAAAGAGAGAGGATTTCGAACCCCAGTTCTTTATTTGATTTTATGATATTTGGTTTTCTATTCATGATGTTTTCTGTTTCGATGATCATGTCTAAGTAGATTACCTGTTAAGTTTAGGGATTCTCATTAGGGATTTCATGGAATTATAGGTTAATAAATCTGTAGGGATTCATATCTCTTAGTTCTTCATCTAGGATTGTTCTTACTCCTTAATCTGAATTAGCTACCCAGATTTATGATGTTAGGTTGATTGATACAACGACAGTTGGTTAATTAGCTAGAAAGAACCTAGATGAGCAATTGAATTAATCGCAAAGGAATTTGGTTTAGTTTAATTGTGAACATATCGAACTTGGAATTAAAGCTGGTTTAATCTGTTAGTAATTGCAAAGGAATTTGGATTGCTGCACTTAGACTTAGAGAATTCTCGCAACGATAGTTGGTTAATTCTATACCTGTGTTTGAGTTTTAGAACAGCTCTTAATTAGATCCCGATTGATTGATTAGCTTATGTTCCTGATTTCCTGAGAACTCCCTAGAATTAACGCTTCGTTTCCTTGCTCACAAACTCGCTACTTATTTACTTTCTGCTTGCTTTTTAGTTTCTAATCATATTTGCTTTCTC
This sequence comes from Orychophragmus violaceus, assembly GCA_030180135.1. Classification (NCBI taxonomy): domain Eukaryota; kingdom Viridiplantae; phylum Streptophyta; class Magnoliopsida; order Brassicales; family Brassicaceae; genus Orychophragmus; species Orychophragmus violaceus. Next base: position 26,683,911 of record CM058239.1, read on the forward strand.
CTAGTTTAATCTTTTCTGTTTCAATTCTATCGTTGACCGGAGTCCCTGTGGATTCGATACCCTAAGTACTACAACTACATCACTGTGCACTTGCAGTTAGTATAGGGATTAAAACTCGACCTATCAAGTTTTTGGCACCGTTGCCGGGGACTCTTTTGAGTCTTCGATAGATTTGAACTTAGGGTTTAGACTAGGTTTTTCGTTTTTAATTTTTTTGTTACTAATTTTTTTCTTCTTTTTCTGTTCTTGCATTTCAGGTACGCCTGTAATCGCCTTGCATTGATCGACACAGTCCTGTGTGTCGATCGACACATCTTCGAGCTTACATCGATCGACGCTACTCTGCATCGATCGACACATCGCGTAAGATGATGGGAATGATGGAACAGATGTTGGAAAATCAGCAGAATAACTCGTTCTGCAGAGGCTATGGTTCCTATTCATTCACCAGGAATTATGAATCTCCATCATATCAGCCTGTTCCTCCTCACAATACACAGTCTAATAAGATGATGAGCATGATGGAGCAGTTATTGGAAAAGCAGGGGGAAGATTTGAACTACATCAATGGCTTTGGATTCCAAGGAAACAGGTTTGGTAATCAGCAAGGTAACAAGTTCTCTAATGGTGGACAGAGGAGTGCTTTCACAAGCAATCAGAACTCTTCTGTATATGGGCATACTGCTGATTATCAGAAGCCTTTGCAGCAAGGTGACTCTCATCAGAGAACCTATGAATCTTATCAGACACCTCCTGCTACTAATGCTTATAAGAGAAAGATGGAATCCATGATGGAGCAGTTTCTAGAGGATCAGACCAAGACTGCTGTAGACCTCGACAGGAAGCTTGATGCTATGCATGAAAATCTGAATGGGAAGTTTGAATCTCTGAGCACACATGTGAAGAAGCTAGATGTTCAAGTTCAACAAACAGCTGGAGCAATACATAAGCAAAATGAAGCTGGGAAAGCTAAACGGGAGCTGTACATCAAAGCTGTGACCTTAAGAGATGAGATTGAGTTGCTGGGAGAAGAAGAGAGCATAATCTCGGATTTTCTGGATGAGTATTGTCTGTCTGAGACATGCATCGATCGACACACACTTGATGTCGATCGTTGCAACCCCGATCCGTCTAATGGAATTGAGCACAATCGCCTTGTGTCGATCGACACACCTACTGCATCGATCGACACAGATCGAAGACGAGACCAGAAGCCTGCAACAGTCCCATAATGAGTCTATAAGCCCTTTGTGCCATATCCTAAGGTTCCTAAACCGTCTAAACAGGAGCTAGAAGTGGCTAACTGCATGAAAGTGATAGATAAGGAGCTGAATGAAACTCCACCAGTTGAAGCTTCACGAGTTCATGCAAAGAAGATGATATCCGCTGATGGTCATCTGAAAGAAGAAGTTCAGATTGGTGGAACTACAGTATCTAATAGTGGAGAGAAGAAGATGGCGGTTCCTCTTGAACCTGCTCTAACATCTTCAGTACCTGCAATTGCTCATAAGCAGAAAGCTCCAGACATCAGATCTGCACCAAAGGTAAGGTATAAATCACCTAAGCCTAAACCTCCTGACCACATTGTTTTGAATGCAGGAAAACGCAGTGTCCCACCCAAGCTTCGCTCCCTCCCTGCTTCTACTCCTTCGTTCCTTGGAAAACCTCATTATCTGAAAGCCTATACACCTCCTTGGATGAAGCGATATTCACAGAGACACTCAAAGTCTCTGTTGAAGCCGCCTTGAATCAAATCTCTATTCCATAGTCAAGCTACTGACTTTAAACAAGCGCTGAGTGGGAGGCAACCCACTGTTAGGTTCATTTTTGTTTCCATTTTTCGTTTTGATTTTGGTGTTTTGATTTTTCTGTTTAAGTGTGTTCAGAGGCGTGAGAAACAGGCAGAATCGCACTGCATCGATCGACACATATTGTGCATCGGTCGATGCAGTCACGATTTATGGTTTACCGATTCGATTGCGGTTCAGACACCGGTTATCTCAATAACCGCGAGTAAGATTCGCCTTGCATCGATCGACACCCTTGGGCATCGATCGACACAGGGCGACAACAGGTAAGTAGTCTGCAACTTTCGGATGTTTCAAAATTGTTTATCTTTCTCGCCGATCCTGAGCTTGATTACACTGGGGACAGTGTAGTTTAAGTGTGGGGGAGGTAGCTACTGACGCACGCTTTTGTTTTCTTAGTTTCAGTCCTATTTTTCAAAAAAAATTGTTTTATTGAGTCAAAACTAGTTTAAGTAAGAAACAATGAATTTTTGAGAAGATTAACAACATCTTGTAGGAACTTAAGTAACCACTGGGATGAAGTTGCAGGATCTATCTATGACTATTAGAAAACCCAGACACAGATCAACCCACTGAGGACACCCACATCACTTCAGGTATCAGAGGATCCTTTTACTGACTTCATCTTAATACTGACTTAATTTTCTCACCTAAGGGCTTGGTATACCTTGTGTCGGATTCCTTTGTTAGTTCTGACACAGCCTGTAAACCTGTCCTATTTGGTTCCCTTCTCCCCTTCCATAAAGTAAAATAATAATAATAATAATAAACTGAGGATGAGTTAGTAACTCCGAAGTGGTCACGGGAGTAGTAGCGAACACTATTACATCCTGTGCGATCCATGGAATGTGTCCAAAGTACACCCCAAAACGGGAAGAACACTGATAAAAAAAAATAAAATGATTCCCAGTGGGGAAAAATCAGTTGTTAAGGAAGGGAAAAGAGAAGAAAGGGACTAGAGAAAGACAGTATGGTGTTCTAGAGCTGACAAGGTAAGAGTCCATGTGCCCTTTGATCGATACTCCTTAGGTGAGACCGCACTTAATATTCTTAAGAAGTCAGTAGGGTGAATTTGAATGCGTGAATGTGATTGTGGAGTTTACTTAGGACAATTGCTAAGTGTGGGGGAAGTACATGTTGGTCTTGATATCTTGCAGGTGATTCTTTCAGTGGCTTACTAAGGGGAATCTGAGTGTTGTTGCTTCTAGGACAAAAAGAGTTTCTGAAAGTTTTCAAACCTCTTCACCATGTTTTGGTTCTTTACTTGCTTGAGGGCAAGCAAGAGCTAAGTGTGGGGGAGTTGATATACCATGGATTTTAGGGATTTTAACCATGGTATATATCTTATTTATCGAGTCTAATGTTATGTTTTGGAGTCTTTTTAGTATGTTTACAGGTTTAGACACGTTTGGAGCGGAATTGGAGTTATTGGAGCATTCTGGAGCATTTTGGTGATTTAACCCGAGAGGAAGAGTTCACTGTCGAATTCACAGACCTGCATCGATCGACACACATAGTGCATCGGTCGATGCAAGGTAGACACAGACATTCTCGGCGGTTTAATAAGAAGAGTTTGGATATTGCAACTTTGCCCAGAAGTTCTTCATAATTACAAAGAAGCCCCAGCCGACTTTAGACCATTATATTAGGGTTTTTAAGCCATTGTTTAGGCTACGCTTTTACCAAGTCTTATTTTATTCTCAGAGAGAGAGTTAGGGGCTGATCCTGCTCTTGAAAGAGAGAGGATTTCGAACCCCAGTTCTTTATTTGATTTTATGATATTTGGTTTTCTATTCATGATGTTTTCTGTTTCGATGATCATGTCTGAGTAGATTACCTGTTAAGTTTAGGGATTCTCATTAGGGATTTCATGGAATTATAAGTTAATAAATCTGTAGGGATTCATATCTGTTAGTTCTTCATCTAGGATTGTTCTTACTGCTTAATCTGAATTAGCTACCCAGATTTATGATGTTAGGTTGATTGATACAACGACAGTTGGTTAATTAGCTAGAAAGAACCTAGATGAGCAATTGAATTACTCGCAAAGGAATTTGGTTTAGTTTAATTGTGAACATATCGAACTTGGAATTAAAGCTGGTTTAATCTGTTAGTAATTGCAAAGGAATTTGGATTGCTGCACTTAGACTTAGAGAATTCTCGCAACGACAGTTGGTTAATTCTATATTTGTGTTTGAGTTCTAGAACATCTCTTAATTAGATCCCGATTGATTGATTAGCTTATGTTCCTGATTTCCTGAGAACTCCCTAGACTTAACGCTTCGTTTCCTTGCTCACAAACTCGCTACTTATTTACTTTCTGCTTGCTTTTTAGTTTCTAATCATATTTGCTTTCTCCTAGTTTAATCTTTTCTGTTTCAATTCTATCGTTGACCGGAGTCCCTGTAGATTCGATACCCTAAGTACTACAACTACATCACTGTGCACTTACAGTTAGTATAGGGATTAAAACTCGACCTATCACTTACAAAAAAAAAAATAAAGAAGATGAGAATGTCAGTGACGATGACGATGAAGAACCCATATTTGATTATTGTGATGATACAAATGGAGCATTTTCTGGCGATGAGGATTTTATATGTTACGATTTATCTCTAGAAGGAGAACCATATACGAATAAAGGATCCACGTCTGCAATCACTCAAGTAAATTAGGGTAATCGACATGTTAAGTTATAGTTAGATGCGCTGAATCCAGCTGTTAAACAAAGATTTGAATCGAAAGATTCATTGGATACTATAATGAAGATATTGCCGGTCCTTCATCAATATGATTTTACAGTCTATAAATAACCACCATATTTGTACGTGATAGAGTGCTGGGTAGAAGGTTGTACATGGCGAGTAAGTGCTTACCCAATCGGAGTTTCTACTCAGTTTAATATTCATGTGTACGAATCAGAACATTCATGTTCTGTTACAGAACAATCTGCATGTGCCCGAAAAGGTATTCCAGAAATTTTTGCATTATTATATATGGACTCTATAGGAGGTGTTAATTCAAAAATTCTCCCAAAGCATGTTGATGAATACTCAAACATTAGATTTGGTGTGAAGGTACGTATTGTTAGATAACATTTTTATCTTCTTTAGTTTTGTTTAAAATATAAAATGTATTCAATAACTATTTTTCTTACAAAATCATTCGAAATTAGATGGATTACTGGAAGACCTATCAGACACTTTTTTGCGCAAGAAATTTGGTTAGAGGTTACATAGAGAGTGGATACTCAAAGTTGCCTACGTATCTATACCATATTAGAAGAGAAAATCATGGAACTTTCTCACGTTTGAAAGTTGATGAGTTCAATAGATTCAAGTATTTGTTTCTTTCTTTTGGTGCTAGCATAAATGGATTTCTTTACATGTGAAAGATAATTGTAGTGGATGGCACGTTTCTTCAGGAAACATATAAAGGGACACTACTAACCGCGACATCTCAAGATAGCAATTTTTGAATATTCCCTATTGCTTTGTAGTTGTCGATAAAGAGAATGATGAATCTTGGGAATGGTTCTTCCATAGCTTAGTTTTGTGATTTTGGATGATGAAGAACTTTCTCTTATTTCAGATAGGCATATGGCCATTGGTAATGCCTTCGGAAAAGTGTATCCTAAGTCAAGTCGCAGAATTTGCACTTACAATCTTTACAAAATCATTTTGGTACATTTCGGTGGAGGGAGTGCATTTCGATTGGTAAAAAAAGCAGCTAATGCTTATAGTGTTTTGATTGCAACACAAAATATGATGAGATCCGAGCGTTGAATCCAGCACTACATACTTATCTTGTTAGAGATGATGTACAAAAGTGGGCTTGTGTGTATTTCCCTGGTGATAGATAAAACCTAATGACAACAAATATTGCTGAGTCCATTAACAAAGTCATTTCAAGTTCAAGAAGTTTGTCGGTTGTTCGACTACTGGATGCAGTTCAGTTAATGATGACCAGATGGTTTGTGGATATGAGGACAACTGGATCAACAAGACAACTCTGACTCCTGGAGTGGAGAAACTGTTGGAGGTAAAATTATCCCCATTATCCATTAATTACTTACTAAGTGGAAGAGAAATTTGGGTTAATATTTTTTTCCAAAAACATGTACCACATGGTAAGACATTTACGGTACAAGCAATCGATTTGCATAATGTCCAAGTGACATCTGGAACACCTCTTAACGTAGTGAACTTGACAGTGAAAAAAGTACTTGTCGACGGTTTGATATAGAGAAAATACCATGTGTCCATACAATTGCCGCAGCGGAAGCACATAACAAATATCACATATCACTATGTCATCTCTATTATCACACGCCCTACTTATGCAATGCGTACTCTTACTCCATAATGCCAAAGAATGCTGCTTTACCTCGCCACTATGATGTGTTTGCCTCTATTAGTACGCATTCCACCTTGGAGACCTATAAAAAATCAACATTAGAGAAATCCACAAGAAAAAAACGGCAAAGAAAACAACACACATGTTTTCGATGTTTTCAAAGTGGACATAATCGTAAGACATGTGAGGTTCAAATTCTTTAAGAGACCAACATGGCCTGACACTGTTCCCATAGTCTCTACATGTTTCGCTGTTAGAACATGATTAATTGCACCCAGTGTATCTTTTTCAGGAATTAATAGTAAAGTTGTCTCTTTCCAAAACTTCTTGTAGTTGTATATCTTTTTGTGATTTTAGGGTATGCAATGTCTGTTTTAACCTTACTCAAAATACCAACTAAATTGATTATAGTTATCTTATAAACTAGTTAGCTTAAGAGGTTTATTTTAAATACCAACTAAATTAGTTATAGTTAGCTTCTGAAAATTGCAAAATAGAAAGACTTTTGCTTTTTAATCAGATTGCAATTTGTTTTGGTCGTCACTTGGCAAAGAAAGAAAATTCACGGGTGGCAAGAAACGTGAAACGTCGGTGTGAAGACGATGTCACTGTTAATGACCGACGAAAGGTGTCTCCCTCCGTAGGAGAGTGTCTATCTGGAAGAGATTTAGTTGGAAAAATCAGCTTCCTCTTCCAAGGCAGTAAGGTTGATGCCGATTGTGATTGAGTTTTGTCATTTACATCGTCATCGAGTTTTATCATCTTCCTAGGTATGAGCTTTAACTGACTGGAAAAGCTCTATTCGGTGAAAAAAGCCTCCTCCCCCTTGATTTCTTCATGGACCTGTTGTCATCAACCCGTCAATCTCAATCACAATTGGCAGCAATAGATTCACGCGGATGAGGAGGCTGTACAGTGGCGGTATGTGTGCATGTGGATAGGTACTAATGAGGTAGAACAAAGAAACGAATAGGTATAGATATCCTTCTTTAGTTTGCTTTGTATTTTATAAAAACTCCCTTTTCTTTTACAAGCAGCCCCCAGATGAAGGTCACTTAGTCAAGGTTGCTAGAAAGAATAAGCTCCTTGTGCTAGGAGGCATATACATATGAGGATGAACATGATGGCGAATTATTATGCCTTCATATCATTCTTTTTGGTTCGCCCCTCTGTACCGATATGGATAGCGAGTTTTGAATCCATATGGATAGCAATTATAAATTATACACTAGTAATAATGATAGCACTGTAATACTACTATCTGATGTACAAATATCTTGGTCTCTCTCATAGCATAGCATTTAGAATCAAATGAACTATCCATCCCTTTTTGTTTGTCTATATATTTATAACTATCCTTATATATTGTGCACAATGGACGGATGTTTCATTCTCTTTCACTACGGTTTTATATTTGGATTTCACATGGTGTCTAATTCATTGAATGGTTGTATGTCATATGAACCGTTGCGACCTAAAATCATCTTTAAATATAAGTAATGGTGACCAAATCTCCCTGTCCAATCATACCACAGACATTCCGTAAGATGAATACAAAAGATAACAATCATGTTGTCCCTTCCCCTCCCAGCTTCCTTGATCTGCCGGATGAAATTAGAAGATCGATTCTGGTCAAAAACGCTAGCAAAGTCGTTCGTGAGCACTACTAAATTAGGGGCGTCTGCAAAACTCTCCGAGATGATGCTGATCACGTGGATACTTTGTCCTATATTGATCTAATATGAATTGAGCACAACATTCTAGGTATACGCCGCCTTCAACATGACTGTCTACTTGCCAACAATCCAACAGCAGTGTTTTTAAAAGCCATATCGGATTTTATGAACACACAAGGAGTGTCCACAGTAGAACGAACTAGCGCACTTGTCCGCCTCAAAAACTGCGTTGTTGCTGGAATCAAACCCGCTTTATATTGCTACGAACTCATACGCCATTCCATCTGCCCCCCCCACCTGGATTCTGATTCAACGATCCCTCTTCTATCTCGCACTGCTATTCGGGCGCTTAGGAGGCATGTCAAAGCATTTCAGCGAACAAGTTATCCTTGGTACATCCCACCTTATCTCAGAAATATCCGTGACACTGTCGACGCAGAACGAATCGCAACATGCCCTTGCGCTGTCCATCACTACTGGCTTGACTTTAGGAACGAAAATGTAAAAGGTCTAGGTATGTGCGATATCTGTTTTTGGTCTATCGAGACTGATGTGTTCTTCGATATTATCCCGGGGACATTTTCTAGATGGATTGAGTTAGCTGATTGGGAATATCAGCCGGACAACATAGGTGGTGTGCCCGACAACAATATTCAGGGCGTTGCTGTTTTAGTAGACGCCAATGCCCCTGACGGCGACGACGACGCTGACACCGTTGCCAATATACAGAACGAAATAGATGTCGGCAATGACTCATTTAATAAACGGTTTTAAATACTGTTAATAATTTTTCACCCATCCACCCTATTAAGGTGGATTGATATAACACTACTGCTTTTGTATTTTTTCTATCCACCATATTGTTATTTATATTACTCTTCTCTATCCCCCATCTCGGTCAAGTTTTATTTTATTACTATCTTGCATCATCCACTTTATTAAAACAAATTAATTCAGCAACAACTAATTTGGGAAATTATATTGTTCCACTCATCGTTAAACTTAAGAAAGTATCCTTCCAATCTGTCAAGTCATAGATTATACTTCCAATGTGTGATCTTAATACTTTTTCTATTTTATGCTACAAACGCTTTTTAAATATCGCCATTACTGTCTACTTATATTTAATACACTACTCTCCTTCTTTGCGACAGTTATAATTGTGTCCATTTCTCAAGCTTCCCCAACAAGCTTTACTATCCATCATCTTCATTACAAAATACTCTCGATTTTTTATCCATTATCACTGATATGTATAGAATACTAAAAACTAATTTTACTAATTAAGCAATATCCATAATTACTCATTAAGCAATAGCCAGATTAGTATGGCATTTTTATCAATAATACATTTTCATATTGTAACCAAATTACCCATAAATATCCCTAAGTTAGTACGGCTATCCATCATTTCTTTACACAAACATCAATCAGGCAATAAGGCTAGCTATCCATAATTTAGTTCCCAAGCCATCATTATGCATAATTATAATTTGTTTATATTTCATTGTTTTATCTTATATCTTTAATGTCTGTCCGACCTCACTAGGGATAGGGCTAAATATTATCCATCCATGTTATATTATGGGTTAGTTAACCGTTAACTATTCATATAAGTGGTATACACACCCTAAACACAAGACTAGAAACCGTATTGTCCGTCGTCACTAAACAAAATTGACACTCTTGTTATGTAGATATCTTATATTGAGTTTCCTAATAAACCCATCACCGAAAGCATTTAATTTATGTTACCTTATTTCTTTTCAAATAAAAACGTTGGGAAACTAATTTATGTAACCCTAAAGCTGACTTGTCAACCAGTTCTTATTCAAACCTATCTTGTCATCGCTTTTAAACATTTGTATCTTATATATACATATGCTATATGTTAATTTAACTATTTGAACCGGTTAAAAGAAAGAGTCCACCCAGTTGTTCGAAAGCACTCTTCACAATTATGAGTTTGACGTCTACTTCAACTACTCCTACTTCTGAAGAACCATTACCTTGTAGGTCTATAGGCATCGCAGCTCCAACCATGTGCTGGTGTGGCGAAGACATTGAAGTAGGATATGGTACAAATCCTTTCAATCTTCATCGCAGGTGGTTCAAATGCCCCGAAGCTATCCGGGTAAGATTAAAATCCGGATTCCATTGTTCTTTATAGATTTACTTTATTTATCCAATTTTTTTTTAAACTCCCTTTTTCCAAACAGCACCCAGATGAAGGTCACTTAAGCGAGTGGTGTTATTATGGAAATTCGACCTAGTCAATATTACGGGCTACGATCTGAAACGTCCGAACTACGAGGTGAGATATGAATTAAAAGTGAGGTCGAAACTGTTCATTATTGATCTTAAAGCCGAAGCCGAGCTGTGAACAGGATGGTACGAGGTGGGAGTCTGTCAAATGACGTGCTTCCTAAAGATTGCTTGAGGTCGGAGCTTTATAGAAGTAGCTCGGCACTCTCGCAAGTTACAATGTCTCTGAAATAAATAGGGAATGGTCCTATTTATAGTACTTGTGTGCTGACTTCTCTTTGGGCCGTTGACTCCTTGGTGGTCTTTTCTTCTTGGGCCGACATCGAGTGATTGATTTAGACAGGATTTCCAATGGGCTTTGGATGGGTGCTAAACCCATATCCAGAAATTAGTCCCCCCCTCAGTTTGTCGAGCTATGATGCTGAGGTCGGCGAATTTCTTCGAGAATTTAAGTCAGGCGGAAATATTGTTAGGCCATTTTATATTGGCTTGTAAGTGCTTTTCCCTTGGTTTCCTCTGCGGTTTTTAAGGGAACGAAAGGGAGCGAACCGCTTTCGTCGCGATTTTTGTGTGTTTGAGAAAAATTACTTCTTTCTTCTTACGAGACTTCGTATTTTCGGATTCCGCCTTCTTTTCCAGGTAATTATCTTTCTCTCGCAGTCTTCGCTTAGTGCTTGTTCTTGCTTTTTCCTGGTCATCGTACCTTGGTCGTCTTTAGTTTTGCAATTATGCGGGTAGATTCTAGCGAGCATTCTTCCACTGGTAGCGATGATTCTGGTTTTTTCGAGTCGTCCGGAGATAGTCCTGTTGAATCTTGGCCGATTGAGGTTGATGAAGAGTTTTTGATGTCTCGATCTGGGCGAAAACCTCGTCGATTTCGTGGTGGTCGTGTCGCAGCGGAATTGTCTGAGGGTCGGTCCCTTGCTGGCACGGGGGAACGGATTCATGATGGTGGTGATGAGATGAATCACTTTTGAGGTGGTGTTGGAGCCGATATCTCTGAAGGCCATGTGGCTGCTTCCGATTATTGTTGTCAAGTGACTTCCTCGACGGGAGGAAAAGGGAGAATGAAGGGGGCCTCAGAGGCAAAGTCTGTTGTTCCTAGGGCGATTCGTTCGTTGGTTTGTGAGCAGCCTGCCCTTGATTATATCCGCCGGCGGTGCTCTCGTATTCCTGGCCTCGAACTTCGGTTGATGGATTTATGTGACAGCCCTTGGGATGCTCCCCCGGTTGGGTTTGTTTGTACGAGCTAGTGCTGGTTCACCGAATGTTACTTGCTTTTTCCCCTTCCTAGAATTTTAATTGAGTATTGTGAGGCTAGAGGGGTGGCCCTTTCTCAGCTCTGTCCATCCGCCATTCGCAATGTGATAGGTATTTTGATCATGGCGGCTGATAGCGGGGTGGAGATGTTTACTCGTTTCTTTGAAGAGTTGACCTCAATTTCTGTTAATCAAGGGACATCCGGGACTTTTTATGTGCGGTTCAGGCCTGGTCGTCGTCTGAAGGTTGTGTTTGATCCCCCAGATAGGACTTCCGATTGGCAGGATAGTTATTTCTACGCACATGTTAACGATGTGCTAACGTCTGATTTGAGCAGGGTTTTTAGATCGGCCTGGAATTATGATCCTGGTAGTTTTTCTTTGTTTTGAACTTGTTTACTGGTATCATTTCTGTCATGGCCTTTTGGTTATTTTGCAGTTCGCTCTACTTCGGGTCGCTGGTCTGCGTATTTTTCTATTGACTTGGTTAAGTTGCGGGCTCACGGTGGTACATATTGGCCTTCATCGAAGGACGAAAAGGCCAAGAGCCTGTTTGATCAAAGAGTGCGGAGTTACCTAAGAAAGGTTGACTCGGGTATGTGTATTCTTCCCCTCTTCCTCCTCCTTTTTTTATTGGCTAGGAAGGTCTGTAATGATGTCGTTGTTGCTTCGTTTTGTCAGTGTTCTTGAAGATGGATTCCCTTATTGAGAGTGAACCGCCATCTCCTCGGTTGTCCCGGAAGAGGCAAAGGACGTCTGAAGTGGTGGTAAATTCACCGGTGGTTACTCTTGACGATGTCTCTGATGCCTGCAAGGATAGGACTAGTCATTTGCGGGAGGCACCAGAGGGTGCTACGAATCAGGTCATTTCTCCCGCCGGGGCTGCTGGTGTGGAAAGGCGGAAGTCGGATCCTGAGGGCGGTGGTGAGCATTCTGGGGAACTTTGAGCTTCCTCTCCTTCCACTCCAGCTGTTGACCCGACGATGGGGTCGGATAATGCAGGGATTGGTTCGGGCGAGCCGTCCTGGTCGTATATTCATAAGGGGAAGACGCCTTTGGTAAATGACATGTTGTCATGTGCTAATCTTGTGAAGAGGCTCGCGGCTGGTCTGACCAAGAATCTTATGCCTGTTTCTGATATGCACAAACCGCCTCTGCAGGAGGAGTTGAGTCACCACCTTGTTATGGTGTGCGTCATCTTGAATCAACTTCGGGACTCATATGATCCGAGATACGTCAGGCCAAGTCGACAGAAGGTATCCTTAGGGAACAGATTGATGCGCTGCGGTGTTCTGCTCGTGAGTTGAAGCGGGTTTGTAAAGAGCTTGACGAGGCGAAGGAGGCTTCTGCTGCTCTGACTTTGGAGAAGGAGAAGGCCGCGTACTTAGAGAAACGGTTGGCCGAGCTTGAAGATGAGAAACATAGTCTTTTGTCTGAGGCTGGTTCTCTCAGGTCAAAAGTTGATTCCCTTGCTACTGAGTGTGACGGAATTTGGGAAACCTTTGGCGAGCGCCTTCGTTCTGAGCGAGAGGCTGCATATAAGAAAGCCTCCGAGCGTTTGGAAAAGCTGAGGGCAGAGAGGGAACAGGGGGATCTTTATATTCCCAAGCTCTTGGAGTTCAACCAGGCTGCGAGTATTCTTAGTGTCTCTCGTTTTCTCGAGGATAGTGGTGTCCCAGTTCCTCCTGCGTTGATTGCTAAGCTCGAAGAAGATAAGTCTCGCTTGGAGCGGGAGTTCAACGAGTTGCAACCTGACCCCGTGGATTCTGATGTCTTTTGTATGTCACCGCTGCGAGGTGACGTTGTGGATAGAGGAGGGGAGGGTCTGGCATCTCTAACTGCGCATGACGGGTTTGCTTCTGACGTGCCCAATCTCCTGACGTGACTTTTTAACTTGCTTGTCTTTCTCTTTTCTCCCCCCTTTTGTATTTTGAACCTTTGTACGAACAGAATTCGCATTTGTAGTTGTACGTGTATGCTTTGCTTGCATTCCGTTTGATGAATTCGGTGCTGGATTCATGTTTGTTGGTGCGAGCTGGTTCTATTTTGTTTCGTCCCACGAATAGTTGTTCGAACGTTTTTTTTTGTAGACGTGGCGCTCCGATTTTCGAGGCATGGTCCACGCGTCATTATTGCTCTTTTAAGGAGTTATTTTGCGTGTTTATGGGAAAGTGAACCGCTGTTTTCGTATTGAAGGCGTGTATTGGTAACTGACGCGTTGTTTGAATGCGTCGTTGTTGCACTTGTTGCCCTTGGTGGTTATAAGTACTCCTTCTTTTCCTTCGATTTTTCATATCTTGTTCTTCTTCACGTTTCTTCTCTCTCTCTTTTTTTTACTCAATGTGTTTTATCCTTTTCCTTTTGGTTCGATTGTAGGGTTGGGGCCCAGCGTGTCGTGGCAGCAAGGCCGCTCTGCCAATGGCTCTTCAGTGCTTATCGTTTGCCGGCTCCGGCCGCCGGAGTTTCTATTCTTTTCGCCAATCGGGCTCGTATTTTTTTGCGAAATGGGGGCTTGTTTATATGTGAAAACGTACTCATAACCGCCCTTATTTGTTTCTTTTGCGAACGTAAGGGCGACGCGCAGTCCCTCTTTTTGGATGGTTCTGATGCGTCGCTGATTTTAGTAACGTGTCGGGGCTGTCTTGTCTTGAACTTGTCTCTTTTGACGTAAGTGTGCTCGTTGCTCGTTGTATTGTATATTTATTTTTCTTTCCTTTCTGTTGAGTCGTCCTTCTTTTTTTTTTTTGCAGGACAGCGGGCTCGACATCAAGCTGGCTCATTTTCCTCCGAATAAGGGGAGGATTCCTTCGGGGAGAGCGGTTGATGTCAGAGTTGTCAGGGGAACCGTGGGGTCGGGTTTCGGGACTCGGCTACCATTTTTGGTGTGCTGAAGTTGGCTTGCCCGAGCTTTCTTGCCCTACGATGATCCTCCTCGGTTTGGTTTCGTCGTTGTTCACTGCTGGGCCTCTTCCTTTGAGGTCGTGCGGGAGCAGATGACGAAATCGTCTTTCAAGAAAGGAACTCAGCTCCTTATCGGATGAAATCGGGCTCATCGCACGAGCTCCATTCCAGAAGAAATTGTCTTTCAAGAAATTAGATTTGTTTTGTAGCTTGTTGTTTTGTTGTTTTTTCTTTATCGGTGTATGCTTCCTTTGTAATTTCGAGGAGAATGAAATAAGAGAAAGAAGAAATTTGTTATTGCCTCCTTCCTCGTTTTTTTATTATTTGTTGTTTGCGAGTCGTTTCTCGGCTTAGGGAGAGATCAAATTTTAGGTGCGAGTACGTTCCCGGCTTATCTTGTCTTTGGTTTTCTCGGATCGAAACAAAGCTCGCCCATTTATATACAGAAGTTTGTGAGCGTGAGCCTTGGCTCGGCTTACCTCGTCATCTGTTTGATTATCTAGGTGCGAGTACGTGCTCGGCTTATCCAGTGGAGCCCTTGAACATAGTTATGCGGAGGGGGTCCAGTTTACAAAACCTTTTCTAAAGACCCGTGCGGGTCTGGCCTCAGCTTACATGTCGTTAAAAACGACGACGTGACGCAATGTCACTGTGCATGGGACAGGCGTTTATTGGATCGAACATTTGGCCAGAATGTCGATTGTTAGTTGTTAGGGGGCTAAGTTGTATGAAAATGCGCGAAGACTTAATTTGATAAAACATAGAAGTGGCTGCACCTTACATAGGTTGCCTACGTACTCCCCGAGGAGAGATCAAGCCAAGCGTAGTTCTTTCTTTTACATACTTTGAGCCACAGCTCGATTACTAGAATATATAAATATGGTGTGGGAAGAGTTAGGGCATTTTACTTGCAGGCGTGATGCTTGTCTTAACTTGTTCGAGGTGCGAGTCTTGTCTGTTTTCTTCTAGGTGCGAGGTGGCGGTCACCTGCTCGGATATGAAGCATGATGTTTGTCGCACTCTGCGCTCCACTGTAAAGAAATACCTTGAGATTCTCTGGCTGCCGCAGAGCATGAAGATTCCTCCTGGGGTTAGGAATTTTATGCATTGGTGGTACGTTGAAGGTACTGCTTTCATGGCGTGGATCCAAGGGGTTCCCAAGATCACATTGTAGATTGCGGTTCGGTCTATGATGACGAACTTGACGAACTTGGTCATGCGCCCAACGTGAACTGGTAGCTTGATTGTCCCGATTGTCGTGGTCGTGTCTCCGGCGAATCCAGTGAGAGGTTTATCCGAACGCTTCATTCTGTAATCGCGGAGTTCCATCCTTTGCAGAGTTTTTTGAATATGAGGTCGACAGAGTTGTGAGAGTCGAAACTCTCACTGTCAAAACTTGTAGAGCAAACTTTTTAGGGAACAAAAACTTCAAAGATAAACGCACCAAACTAGTAAACCCGAAGGATATTTTAATGATAAGAGGTTGGAAAAGAGTACAAAGAATGGAAACGAGAATACAAAGAAAGGAATCAGTTAAGAAAATTGCTAAGTTCTTAAGTCTAGACGCTAGGGTTTTCCGCTCTGCCTCTCTCGTATGACTTCCATCTCCTTATATAACTACGGCAAGTCGGCTTCGAGAATATTTCCGCAAGATTTGCGGAAATCTTCCTGTTATTATCTCCTTCCTTTTTCCGTTAAGATTTACATTTCTATCTAGGATTTTCCTTTTTAGCTCGGAGATATCTCCTTCTTCACTTCTTTGTCTTTATCTCCTTTCATCTTTCCGCGGCTTCACCTATTTGCTGGATGGACCGAGAACGGACGATCCGAGTCTATTAGTGTACAGACTTACTTATTCGGCCCAAAGTCTTGGGTGTCCTAACGTCGTATGTTTAACCGTAAGCTCCCATTTCTTTTAAATCGATCTGTCAGCCCAAGCTATTGGCCAAGAAGTTACAGGCCGATATTTCCGAAGATGGATTACGACAAGTTGTACATATCGGCAAATGTTTGGTTAACCGTTCGGAAAGCTCAGCGAAGTCCAGCTCGGAAGTTTACAAGAGGTGCATTCAGCTCGGAATTCCCGAAGGGATTAACCATGTTTGGAAAAAGAGAAAGGAAAGGTTCGGATCCGAGCCGAGTTGGTTGCAACCAGTTCAGACCTGAGCTGGTTCAGCTCGGTCCGAGCTGGTTCAGGTCGGTCTGAGCTGGTTCAGCTCAGAAAACCCAAGCTGGTTTAGCTGGAACTTCCGAGCTGGTTCAGCTTGGAAAACCCGAGCTGGTTTAGCTCAGAACTTCTGAGCTGGTTTAGCTTGGTCCGAGCTGGTTCAGCTCGGAAATCCAAGCTGGTTTAGCTTGGAATTTTCGAGCTGGTTCAGCTCGGTCTGATCTGGTTCAGCTTGGTGATTCCGAGCTGGTTTGACTCGGTTTCGAGCTTAATCAGCTCGTTCTCTGTATGTTTCATTGATCTATAATCCCTGTTGGAAGGTATGTTTGTCCGAATGGTCCGTCATATACGAAATGGCGTTTGAAACGTATCCGTTGAATCCGTTTGTTCAAGCGAATATGGCGATAATTCGTATAACTTGGTTGTTCATACAAAACTTTATTTGTCTGATGCGGACGTTCGTTTTTGTCCAATTGTCTGATCTTGTCTTCGGCTATTGTTTTCGTCGAGGAGGTTTTTGACCCCAACAGTTAGCCCCCAGCTCGTCAGACTCGAATGCGGTGATGACGAGGTTATTTTGTGTTCGAGGTGAAAACAATTGTCCAAAAGAATTTCAACTGACGCTATTGTCCTTGCGATAATAGGCTGTCCGGAGCATCGCTTTTTCGGCCGTAATTAACATCTCCACGCTGGGACATTTCGACACCATGCCTACTCATGAGCTACTCTATCATGATTTGCTCGGGCATGCTTGTGACAATATGATTAAAAAGTAATTATTTTAAAGTCCCATGACTTGGTGAATTCTATAAGTATTCACCCCGTCATTCTTCATCTTTCATTCCTCTCTCCAAAGAAAATAACCCAAAGGTAACTTCTCTCTCTAACTTCTTCTTAGTTTTTTGTGAGTTTTGTCAAGATTCCCAGCTCTGTTCTTGTAAGTTTAAAAGCTTTGGATCTTTTCCAAATTTGAATTTTCTGCTTGACAGTGTTCTTGGTAAATATGGTGGATCGTGAACTGAACCGTGGTTACGCTAATTCGTCCAAAGCAGAGTCTTCTAGGGTTTGGCATGCAACCAGGTCTCGTGCTAGTCGACCTCGTCCCTCGGCCACAGCGGATGCTGCGATTAAGAATGAGTTTGAGGGCGCTCACGTTAGTCGGGAGGAATTCATGCATTACTGGGATTTCCCTCCACATGCGCAACAGAAGACTCGTCCGAGGAAAAAAAAACTGATCCCTGATCCTGTTGGTTCGACATTATCTTCGGAAAAGTCGATCACAAAGCTTCGACGCGATGCTAAGATTCCTGAGAGTGTGACTATTAGGATACCAACTCTTAGCGACCGAGTCGAGTCTCCGCCGATGGGGTATTTCTCAGTGTACGAGATTTTCTTTGAGTCGTGCTTTCTTTGGTTTTCGATGAACGAACTTATCATCCGTTACCTTCGACGTCATGGATTGGCTCTGACGCAAATCACTCCTCGGAGCCTGAGGCATTTGGTAGGCATAATGGTCCGTAGTTTTGAATGCGAAGTCGACCTCCGAGTGTTACACCTTCGGAACATGCTGCATGTGGTTCCGATAAAGCGCGTTCCCGAGCTTTACCATAGGCCCTATCAACATCGGGTGGTTATATTGGATTTTGAAAATCATGATCGCCAATGGAGGAATCACTTCTTCTATGTCTTGATTGACGAGGCGTCCTTGGAGAAGCTTGTATTCCATTGATGATATCGAAATGGGGAAAGCTTGGTAGCGGACTTAGTTGTTTTCGTCATTTAGATTTATATCTTGCCGATCTTCTAACTAATTTTTTAAAAATTTTCAGCGAAAGATATCTGCTTGACGTGTCCTTGATAGGTGTATAGTTTTCCCTATTCTACTGCAAGTGCACAGTTGATGCAATCGTAGTATATAAGGTATCGAATCCCACGAGGACTCTCAGTCACACAATAGATTTTTAGTAATTCGGATTAAATTAAGCGAAGCAGAAGTGAAAGCAGTAAACGAAATATCAAAGCGAATCAAGTGAGTTTGTAAGCAAGAGGGCAAAGCGTTAGGTATCAGGAGTTCTCAGGAAATCAGGAACGCAAGCAATCAATCAATCAGGATCCAATCAATAACTGTTCTAGAACTCAAAACACAGATATAGAATTAACCAAATTCCTTTGCGATAATTCTCTAAGTCTAAGTGCAGCAAACCAAACTTCCGTTTGCGAGAACTAACAGATTAAACTAGCATTAATTCCAAGTTTGATATGTTCACAATTAACCTAGACCAAACTGAAGTTTGCGAATAGTTTAATTGCTTATCTAAGTTCTTTCTAGCTAAATTAACCAACTTCCGCTGAATTAATCAACCTAACATCATAACTCTGATTAGCTACTTCAGATTAAGCATTAAGAACAACTTAGATAAAGAACTAGCAGATATAAATCCTTATTAACTAATTAGAACTGTAATTCTCTTAAATCCCTAATGAGAATCCTTCAACCTAACCGGTGATCTACTCAGACATGTTCATCGAGACAGAAAACATCATAAGTAGAAAACCAAATATCATAAAAACAGAATAATCAACAGGGGTTCGAAATCCTCTCTCTTTCGAGAGCAAGATCAGCCCCTAAGGCTCTCTGAAAATAAAATAAAGCGTAGTAAAAGCGTAGCCTAAACAATGGCTTAAAAACTCTATTTATAACCTAAAACACGAATTGGGGCTTCTTTGTAAATATCAGAAACTTCTGGGTAAAACTGCAAATTTCTTCATTCTTTATTAAACCGTCATTTGGCCCATCTCGCTGGTGCAACGATCGTTGCCATAAGTGTGACGATCGATGCAGCTCGGAAATCTCAACAGTGAACTTGATCTCTCGGCCAAATACTCCAATTAGCTCCAGAAAATGCTATAATCACCAAATATGCTCCAAATGTGCTTGTACCTAATAAATACCTGAAAAGACTCTAAAACATAGTAAAAGACTCGATAAATGACACATATACCATGGTTAAAATCCCTAAAATCCATGGTATATCATCCGCCACAGTTGGTTCCTCTCATTTGGGCGCTTTAGGACGGGGGTACAAATTGGAATCAGCATTTTTTGTTTGAGCGTGTTATCCGTGCTAGTCAAATGGACGTGATTCGTCGAGTGGTGAGGACTGACGGGAAAGCTGATGCTGATGACGAGCGTCCGGATGATTGTTGAGGTCAAAAACCTCCTCGACGAAAACAATAGCCGAAGAGATGATCAAGCAGTCGGGCATGAACGAGTATTTGAGTTAGACGTTCAAAGAACATGTATAAATGAAAAAGTTGTAAGAAGTGCCGAGAAATGACTGATCGGAGAAATGGTTTCGGCAAAACAGACGACGTCATATTAAGACGAGCATATCTTCCGACAGGAACTACCGGTTGACGGAACATCCAAACGAAGCAAAGGACGAGCCGAAACATCTCGGAAAACCGAGCTGAACCATCTAGAAAACCGAGCTGAACCAGCTTGGAATTCCGAGATGAACCATTTCGGAAAACCGAGATGAACCATCTCAGCTCGGAATTCCGAGATAAACCATCTCGAAAAACCGAGCTGAACCAGCTCGGAATTCCGAGACGGACCATCTCGGAAAACCGAGTTGAACCAGCTCGGAATTCCAAGACGAACCATCTCGGAAAACCGAGACGAACCATCTTGGAAAACCGAGCTGAACCAGCTCGGAATTCTGAGACGAACCATCTCGGAACACCGAGCTGAACCAGCTCGGAGTTCCGACCTGAACCATCTCGAAAATCCGAGCTGAACCAGCTCGGAGTTCCGAGCCAAACCAGCTCGGATATTCCGAGATAAACCAGCTCGGATTTTCCGAGACGAACTAGCTTGGATTTTCCGAGACGAACATGCTCGGATTTTCCGAGACGAACCTGCTCGGATCTAAACCCATCGCCTCTCGATCTTGATCATGAGATTCCCCTCCGGAATCCCAAGCTGAACCTTTGAGCCAAATCATCTCGGATTTCCGACATAAACCATTTCTGGTTTTCCGAGCTGAACTTTCCGAGCGGATAACCAAACATTTTCTGATATGCATAACTTGTCGCAGCCCATCTTCGGAAACATCAGCCCATACCTTCCTGAGCCGGCGATTTGGGCCGATGGATCGAGATTGAGAGAAATAGGGACTATGGCCCAAGCATACGACAAACTCCAAGCCGAATAAGTGAGTTGATACGTAAACGGACTCGGAACGTCCAAATCTCGGCCCATCCGGCAAAAGAGTCAAAAAGCGGAAAGACGAATAAGTAAAAAGAGAGGGATTGGAGAAAGAAAAATCCGAGATAGAAATGTACATTTGAGCGAGAAAAGGAAAAGGATAAGAACAGGAAGATTTCCGAGAATCCTGCGGAAATATTCTCAAAAGCCGACGAACTGAAGCTATAAAAGGAGAGAGAGGCCAGACGAGAAAGGCAGAGCGAAAAAACCCTGGACTTAGACTTAAGAACTTAGCAGTTTATCCTAGCCGATTTTCGAGTTCTTTTGCATCTCTTTTCCGATTCTTTTACTTTCTTTTACGATCTTTGTACCTTTTCGACTTCTAATCAATAAAACATCCTCCGGATTTGCTAGTTTCGTGGTTATTCCTGGAAGTTTCTGTTCCCTAAAAGTTTTGCTCTACAAGTTTTGACCGTGTGAGTTTCGACTTTGCTTCTTATGCAGATCCAATCCGATGTCAAACAGCCAAACTATCCTTAACTGATCATCGTCGATGCCCCGCCGTCACGCCAGCTGGTGTTCCAAGACATCCTGACGTCAAGCTTCTTAACCGTCCACATATAAAAACCAGAAACCGTTTGCATACAACAGCCGGTCGTATCAATAATCAGACGTCTGAGCATCGTAGCTTGCCAAACCGTACATTCGTTTACATCCTTCTCGGACAACACGATTTCATGCTCAGCTTGACACTTTCATGGTCAGCTCGTTTTCACGACCAGCACGCGAGCTGATCAGTCCAACATCGTCCTTTGTCGGCGAATGGTCGACTGCGACTGCACGCCTCTACAGTTCAACGCCGACTACCAATCTCCGACAAAAGCTTGCTTGGACCACAAAAGGTCACACGTGGAGAAAAACCTGCTCGACATGACCCTCTCCAGGAAATACAATCAGCACACGAGATGATGCATATTTCCAATCATATCTTACTCGACTTGTCTGCAGCCAAACTATTCAGCGCCATCTGATCGGAACATCCTGATCGAATGGCCCACGACTAAACAATCTCGAACGTATCGCGACATATCTATCAATACAATGAGCCTGCTCAGACAGCTTTCTCGGCAGCTCGCGCAGCATGCTCAGCAGCTTGCTCGGCAGCTCAGACAGCTTGCTCGGCAGCTCGGGCAGCTTGCTCGACAACTCGCAAGCTTGCTCGGCAACTCGTAAAATATGCTCGGCAACTCCAAAAGCATGCTCAGCAACTCGCAAAGCTTGTTCGGCAACTCGCAAGCGTGCTCGGAAACTCCAAAAGCATGCTCGGCAACTCGCAAAGCTTGTCCGGCAACTCGCAAGTGTGCTCGGCAACTCGCAAGCGTGCTCGGCAACTCGCGAAACATGCTCGGCAACTCCAAAAGCATGCTCGGCAACTCGCAAAGCTTGTTCGGCAACTCGCAAGCATGCTCGGGAACTCCAAAAGCATGCTCGGCAACTCGCAAGCGTGCTCGGCAACTCGCAAGCGTGCTCGGCAACTCGCAAGCGTGCTCGGCAACTCGCAAAGCATGCTCGGCAACTCCAAAAGCATGCTCGGCAACTCCAAAAGCATGCTCGGCAACTCCAAAAGCATGCTCGGCAACTCGCAAAGCTTGTTCGGCAACTCGCAGGCATGCTCGGTAACTCGCGAGCGTGCTCGGCAACTCGCAAAGCATGCTCGGCAACTCGTGGAGCATGTTCGGCAACTCGCAAGCATGCTCGGCAACTCGCAAAGCGTGCTCGGCAACTCGCAAGCGTGCTCGGCAACTCGCAAGCGTGCTCGGCAACTCGCAAGCGTGCTCGGCAACTAGCATAATGTTCGGAAAATCAGAGCTAAACCAGCTCGGAAATTTCGAGCTAAAAAAAAAAACAAAACAAAAAAATCAGCTCGTTTTCCGAGCTAAAACGGAAGAAAAAAAAAGAGAGAAAGCATCTCGGATTTCCGAGATAGAAAGGAAGGAAAAAAAAGAAAAAAAAAAAGCATCTCAGATTTCCGAGATAGAAAGGAAGAAGAAGGAAAAAAAAGGGGAGAGCTCATCTCGGATTTCCGAGGTAGAACGGATAAAAAAAAAAAGAGGAAGAGAAAGGAGTTCGCCAAGCTGATTCTACATATTGCTTTAATGTGTACGTATATATACACATACATACACATATATATACATATGTATATATACACATCCGAACTTCTCATATACTCAGGAACAAGTTTTCCGACCATCATCTCGAAGATCATTCCTAGCTCGACAAAGTTACTTTCCGCGACCGTCTCACCTAACCTCAGATTGCGACGATCACATTATTGAACTCGGCACACATAAGATATTTTGCTGGGAGGATTGATCATGCGACAAAGTAGTCTTCTCGGAACATTTTCTCCGTGTGTGACGCGATCATGCACTTGTCCGCATCCAAAACTACCAACAAGAACTGTCAAATGCTACAAATTTAATGTTCACATTTCAAGGTTCCTCAACAATAACCTAGTCCTATTGAAAGTGTTCGAGGACTCGGCTGACCGAAACTAGGAACGAACCAAGAAGGAACATATATAGTTATCAAAGTAGTTTGCCGTGGAGCATACGAACTTGTCAACATGGACGACGACAAGATTCTAAGAAAGTTCGAATGCAACAAAGGGACATTTTGAAGAAGTACTATCACTAAGACGAGATTTATGAACATCTCAAGAAACACTCGAACTACGGGAAGGCTTGATCCCCGAAAGGTTTGGCTGTCCCTCCTTTTTTAAAAAAAAAAAAGGGGAGTGGGTCCGTATATATCTATACTTCCGCTTCAGAATTCGAAAAATTTTAAAACAATTTTCGAACTCGAAAGCTTTTAGGAGAGAGTTTCTCGGAACATTCCGACACACAAAGCCCACCGTATAACACATCGGAACTTCCGAGCAAGCCAGCTAGGAAAGTCCAAATTATCCGAGCAAGTCAGCTAGGAAACTCCAAGCTATTCAAACAAGTCAGCTAGGAACTTCCAAACTTCCGAGCAAGTCAGCTAGGAAAGTCCAAGCTATCCAAACAAGCCACCTAGGAACTTCTGACCATATCAGCTAGGAAAGTCCGAGCTACTCTAACAAGTCAGCTAGGAACTTCCGAGCAAGTCAGCTAGGAAATTCCGAACTAGCCATTCCCCTCGGAAATTTCGAGCTGACCTCTCTTCTCGGAAATTCCAAACTGACCTCTCTTCTCGGAAATTCCGGGCTGACCTCTCTTCACGGAAATTCCGAGCTGAACTCTCTTCTCGGAAATTCCGAGCTGAACTCTCTTCTCGGAAATTCTGAGCTGACCTCTCTTCTCGGAAATTCTGAGCTGACCTCTCTTCTCGAAAATTCCGAGCTGGCCTCTCTTCTCGAAAATTCCGAACTGACCTCTCTTCTCGGAAATTCCGAGCTGACCTCTCTTCTCGGAAATTCCGAGCTGAACACTCTTCTCGCAAATTCCGAGCTGAACTCTCTTTTCAAAAATTCTGAGCTGACCTCTCTTCTCAGAAGTTCCGAGCTGGCCTCTCTTCTCAGAAATTCCAAGCTGACCTCTCTTCTCAGAAATTCCGAGCTGGCCTCTCTTCTCAGAAACTCTGAGCATGACGCTCCTCTCAACCAAAGAAAAAACTTCTCCAAATAATTTCGAGCCATATTCAGACTACTCTCAAGACACTCAGCTCATACAATCAATTCACTCAAACAACCCCGGATAACAGATCATAACTAGAAGCACGGCGCATCCGCAAAAGTCAATCCCCCCAACCATAAGTAGTCCGGTAACGAAAATAAACTCTTTTTCTCATATTCAATTATTTTTTCTTAGATCGAAATTAGGATAGGGACTTTGTAACTTAGAATCCGCCTACTATTACATCGCATGCATAGCCGTTAGGAATAGCTTATCTTGTTCGCTGACGGCCGCAGCGGACAAGCGCATACATCCTTTACGGATATAAGCCAACATATCCAATATGGATTGAGGCTCTATTACATCCAACAACGGATAAAAGCGCGCTACATATGTTTATTAACGGCAAAGGGAACATAAGTCGAGAGGTCGACGTAAGATCCCGAATACGGGTTGTTGACAGGTCTTCAAATCCGCCGCACCAGTACTGGAGACGATAATAAACCCCCAAAAATCCAGTATGACGCTTCTCAGCATGCTGGTAAAATGACGTTCTAACCAAGTATATCTTGGTTCGGTATCTTTGAAAGGTGGTCCTGCGGATACCGGTTTATTTTCAGTGAACGAAAGATGCGAGGCGAGAGTTTCGCGGAAAATCGGGATCGAAAAATCCAAACCCAGTAAAACACGACACACTGGTCTCAACAACGTCACTATTGTGTACACTACACGGCCGACTTGGGAATGTAAGACGGGAGACCCCCGCACTAGTACTAAAGTCAACCGTAAAACTCCTCGAAACCCAGAAAGACGCTTCTGAGCACGCTGGTCTGATCATTATAAGTCCACAAGAGAAAAACGTTTTGTTATTTCTCGGACTCGAAACCCAGCAAGACGCTTCCGAGCACGCTGGTCTAAACATTACAAGTCCGCAAAAGGAGTACGTCTCGCTACTCCCGGAATCAATTTCGAAACCCAGTAAGACACTTCTGAGCACACTGGTCGAATCATTACATGTCCACGGAAGGAATACGTCTTAATATTCCTCGGACTCAATTTCGAAACCCAGTAATACGCTTCCGAGCACACTGGTCTAATCATTACATGTCCACGGAAGGAATACGTCTTACTATTCCTCGGACTCAATTTCAAAACCCAGTAAGACGCTTCCGAGCACACTGGTCTCAATCATCTCAGGATCATAAGTAGAGTATATCTCGCCAACGTTCGAGATCAAAACTTGATTCGAAATATGGTGAAACGTTTCTACGCGCACTAGAGTTAAACGATATCCTATAAACCTCAAGACTCAGACTACGCATCTGAGTGCAATGCTCCTAAAAGCACCAAGGGTCAAATGCTAAATCACACTTTCCTTCTGGAACTATACGAAGCTGTCCGGGAAAGCCTTCAAGCTATACGGAACTAACTCGAACAGTCAATACGGAGCCGATGAAGGAGATTTTCTCCCAATAAATTTTGCTCGAATTTTTGCATTAACCGACCTAATGTCAACACGATAGTCGGACTCCTCGGACATACAAATCGTCCTAGCAGGCTCGACAAACTAACCAGAAACCAATCTTACTCACAACTCTGAGTAGACTTACTCGGAAAATCCGAGCAGATTTGCTCAGAAAATCCAAGCATGTTGCGCAAGAAATCCGAGCAGATATTGTAGAGAAATTTCGAGAAGTCGTGCTCGGAAATCCGAGCAGATTTACTCGGAAAATTCCAAACCAAACGCGATTTCTCTCTCGGACTCATCGCATTCGTATACACGAGCGGTTCATAATTCAGCGCACCGTTTCCACTGCTTTGAATACGCAAGCGTTGACGAAAGACCAATAATGGATTTCCAAACATCATCCAGCGACATGACAAGAGAACTACGGATGGCTTGAGCCCTTTCTTAAGGGTACGTAGGCAGCCTTTCATAAGGTTCAGTTGTAAACAAAAATTCTTCGCTTGAAGTAAAGAAGCATCAAGGTCATACACCAGGAACGACCAATGGTTCCGAAGAAAATTTCAATAACATAAGAATTGCTCAGAAGACTCTGCACAAAAAAAAAAAATCAACTACGGCCGAAAGATCCAAAAGAGTCACCATAGACACGCCAATGGATGTGAATCGACTTACTCGAAGGGCCGGAACAAGTCCATCGCGAAAATACCATTTCAAAAAATTCGTCTAACTTGATGTACAAGACGAAGGCCCAAATGCGACAAACGATTCGGACAATCCTTAGTCGCAAACGGAAGAGCAACAAAACAGAAAGGACCGAACCAAGTCTTTCGGACAATTGCTTTTGCCTCAAATACAAACTAACCTCGCCATCATCGCACTCGAGTCTGACGAGCTGGGGGGCTAACTGTTGAGGTCAAAAACCTCTTCGATGAAAACAATAGCTGAAGAGACGATCAAGCAGTCGGGCATGAACGAGTATTTGAGTTAGACGTTCAAAGAACACATATAAATGACAAAGTTGTACGAAGTGCCGACAAATGACTGATCGGAGAAATGGTTTCGGCAAAACAGACGACGTCATAATAGGACGAGCATATCTTCCGACAGGAACTACGGGTTGACGGAACATCCAAACGAAGCAAAGGACGAGCCGAACCATCTCGGAAAACCGAGCTGAACCATCTCAGAAAACCGAGACGAACCATCTCGGAAAACCGAGCTGAACCAGCTCGGAATTCCGAGACGAACCATCTCGGAAAACCGAGCTGAACCAGCTCGGAATTCCGAGACGAACCATCTTGGAAATCCGAGATGAACCAGCTCGGAATTCCGAGACGAACAAGCTTGGATTTTCCGAGACGAACCAGCTCGGATCTAAACCCATCGCCTCTAGATCTTGATCATGAGATTCCCCTCCGGAATCCCAAGCTGAACCTTTGAGCCAAATCATCTCGGATTTCTGACATAAACCATTTTTGGTTTTCCGAGCTGAACTTTCCGAACGGATAACCAAACATTTTCCGATACGCATAACTTGTCGCAGCCCATCTTCGGAAACATCAGCCCATACCTTCCTGAGCCGGCGATTTGGGCCGATGGATCGAGATTGAGAGAAATAGGGACTATGGTCCAAGCATACGACAAACTCCAAGCCGAATAAGTGAGTTGATACGTAAACGGACTCGGAACGTCCAAATCTCGGCCCATACGGCAAAAGAGTCGAAACGCGGAAAGACGAATAAGTAAAAGAGAGGGATTGAAGAAAGGAAAATCCGAGATAGAAATGTACATATGAGCGAGAAAAGGAAAAGGATAAGAACAGGAAGATTTCCGAGAATCCTGCGGAAATATTCTCAAAAGCCGACAAACCGAAGCTATAAAAGGAGAGAGAGGCCAGACGAGAAAGGCAGAGCGAAAAAACCCTAGACTTAGACTTAAGAACTTAGCAGTTTATGTTGGGAATGTCCTGAAATCTACCGTACTATCTCTAGAAAGTATGATAAGTGTCGAGATCAGACATAAGTCATAAATACTGGGTGATCATGATGACTTGCTAGAGCCCGCTCATGATCTATAAGTTTAGGACTTATTACCAGTATTGTATGATCCCTAAGGGTCACACACCATAGCTAACGGGAAAGTTAAATGGAATTAATACGGTAAGATGCAATGGCATTTACTGTATTAGATCAGAGAATTGGGCCAGACAAAATACAGGCTTTGTCTGTATTTGTGTCTTGGGCCCAAAAGATTAATGAGCCATTAGTCTAATGACTTGGGCCCATTAATGAGAGATAAAAGAATGAGAAAACCCTAAGGAAGAATCATCTTCTGCGATTTTCTAAGAGTGGCCGCGAGTCTCTCTCTCCAAAAACCTCTCTCTCTGATCTGATCCATCTCTTTGGTCTAGCAGCCGTCCCTTGCTTGTAAGAGTGTGGATACTTGAGGAGGAGCCGATTCTCATCAGCTCTAATCTGATCTTGTCATTACCACCAATCACTCCGCTGCAAAAGGTAAAGATCAGGTTGGTTTTATGATTCGTTTTGCAAGAACCTAGATCTGTTTAAGGATTTGTGTTAGGTTGTAATTGAGAATTAAACCATGGAAAACACTTATTATCCTACAGTGGTATCAGAGCTGGGTTTTAGGTTTCTTGTGAAATTGGATCATATGATTTTTTAATGGTTTAGAATTGATTTTGAAAGAAAAATTGATTATTGAAAACATTAAACTATTAATCGAAAGCTTGCTGGGTTTTGTTATTGTCGAATGAAAATTTCAATAATAGAATGGAGCCGCGTTATTTGATCTCATTCAAGCCGCGTTATTTGATCTCATTCAATTATTATAATAAAACCCTAATCGAATGTCAAAGCAATCGTGTATATTGGCCGAATGTTGATAATTGAATGGCTTCATTCGATTATTAATAAAACCCTAAGCTCACGATCGCTTTATGTGTGCGTGTGCGATGCGTGTGCCGAGACCAATCATTTGATTGTGAGGCTGGCATGGGATCGTACGTAAGCTTTAGTGGGCGATGCTTGTGCCGAGGTAGATCCCTTGCAATGATCGATCGCAAACGATCGTGATCAACCGTGTTGGATCATTGGGCCTCGGTTGGATCATGGCCCACAATTGTGTTAATGGGCCGAGTTGGATCTTGGATCCGATTGTTTGGCCCATTAAAATTTTACGTCCCGCGAATAGTCAATCGGTTAAACCGAGCTTCGCGGTTCGTTGCCTAAAACCACACCGATTTAACCGGTCCATTTAATTGGCGGTTGATTGTGTGTTTAAAGCCTAAAACCGCAAGTTAAATCAAATTGGCTAAAACACTAGGTGTTTCTTCCCGGTTTTGGATTTAACTGAACCGATCCAATTTAATTGGTGGTTCAAGCGGTTAACCCAAATCGCGGTTTGCTGGAAATTATTTAATACATGGTATTATTTAATTTCTGGTTAAACCGGATTTAAATTCATAAAATTGAATTTTAACCTAAACCGAAGGCTGGTCTAAGTTTGATTTGGTTGGACCAAATAATTTAGAGCTGGTCTGGTTTAGTAAATAACCGATGGTTTTGATAGTTAATTTGGTCTTGGACCAGAATTAATAAACCGGATCGGTTATGTCAAATTATTGGGCCAGCTGGAATTCTATGGTCTTGGGCCAAAGAATTGGGCCTATAATTTGTGACCCAACCCAAAATATTTAATGAAATATTTAAATTAGAAATTTCTATTTGAGTAAGTTACTAAATTTAGAAAGTTTCTAAAATAAGAAAGTTTCCCAAAATAGTAATCTTCTATTTTTGGAAATAAAACTTAAAAATCCTCAAAAACAATATCAAGCTTGGATGTCTTTCCAATCTTGTCAGCTACTTAACGCTTATTTGATTACAGATATGGCTTACAGTGTGAGGTATCTGTTTTCGCGTAAGTAAAGTAGTATATAGTCACTAATTTCATTGGGAGTCCCAGATTTTAGTGATTATTTGGCTGTAAGAGATTGGTTTCCTTGACTGGGCCATCGGGAGTCCCGGGCCTTGAGACATCTGGTGAATTTGGGCCTCGGGTCCAATTCACAACCGAGAGTTATTGGTTATAACTAGTTGTGTGTATGCTTACCAAGTAAAGCTAATTCCGGGTGACGGCCAGTGGCCCACTTTGGATTTAGCTGAACATGGGTCTCGGAATCATTGCATTCTTATGAGGTTAAACAAAGAAATTTTGAATGCAATGCGAGTTTTCTTATAAGTTGTTAAGATTACTCTTTTATGAACTTAATAACTAAAACTCTATTTATCTCTAAATTTCAGCTATGACAAGCACAAACAATCAAAACACTTTCTCGATCCGGTATGTCCTTGAGATGGACAAACTGAACGGATCAAATTTCTTGACTTGGTCGCGGAACCTGAGGCTAGTTCTCAGGCATGAGAGAAAGGACTATGTCCTTGAGAAAGCTCTCCCCGAGAGGATCGGATCCAAGGCCAGTCATGCAGTATATAATGCTTGGAATAAGCATTATAATGATGCGGTAGATGTGCGTGGTCTGATATTGGCTACCATGGACTCAGAGTTGCGGAAGCAATATGAGAACATGGAGTCGCCAATAGAGATGATCAGCAGCCTGAAATTGAAATTTCAGGAGCAGGTAAGAGTGGAGAGATACCAGTTGGTTAAATCTCTCACTAGCTGCAAGCTACCGATGGATCATCCAGTAAGTCCTCATATCAGTAAAATGATGGGTTACATTGATAACCTGAGGAAACTGGATTATCCAGTTAGCCAAGAATTGGCAACTGATATCATTCTGCAGTCACTGCCGTCAAGCTATGATGAGTTCGTAAGGGACTATATCAAGAAAGGCTTAACGAAGACGTTGACTGAACTGCATGACATGCTCAAAACAGTTGAGCCAAACGTGAAGAGCACCCTGTACAATCTCATGAAGGAGAAGGGGAGGTTTACCAAACCTAAAGCTGACAAGGGTGAAGACAAGTTGTCCAGATTTTGAATCATGGCAAGCGTGTGTCTTCTGAGCCCGAGTCAGATACCTCTTACGTTGGTAAGTGCTGCTACTGTAAAGAGACTGGGCATTGGAAAAGAGATTGCATTAAATTCATGGAAGATTATGAGGAGTTAAAGTTGATGTATGAGACTACTTCCTCAGGTATTCATGTTATTACTTCAAGTTATACCTTATAGGTATTGATTACTGGTTGTGGCACTGATATTTGTTATAATATGCAGAGCCTGAGCAACAGTAGAACGTTGAAGGAAGGGCAAGTGGAACTGCGTATCTGAAAAGCTTGGGAAGCTGCCTCAGCCGTAGGGTTTTCACTTGTAAATGCCTTAGAGGCTTGGTTTTGTATTAAGTAATTGCTACAATGTACCTGCTTTAAGCAGAGTTGTTTTTCATTTTCTTATAAAGAATTTGAATGTTTTTCATTTTGATAAAGACAAGTTTTGTTCTTTTGATCTTAATGAAATGTTAATTGTAGCACCCTATTCAAGGAATGGGTTTTATATCTTAAACCAAAGAGTGCCTAAATATAACATAAATACCGAATTGGTTTAAATCTGATGAATTAAACCTGATTTTTCTTGGCATAAATGTTTTGGTCACATAGAGTAAGTCGGATTCAGAAACCCCATAGTTATGGACTTTTGGGCTCATTTGAATGGATATCTTATGAGACTTGAATTCTTCTTACTGGACCAAAACACAAAGGGCCCATCTTAGCCGAGCTAGAGAAAAGCCCAAAGGCTTATTGGACATTGGACATACTCATGTATGTGGTCCGATGAGCAGTAATGCCAGAGAAAATTTCCTGTACTTCATTGTCTCTACTGATTACTTCAGTGAGTGTGACTGTGTTCATTTGATGAGACACAAGTCGGAATTCTTTGACATGGTCGAAAGAGTTCCAAAATGAAATATAGAATCTGAATGACAGAAGTATTAAGACTCTGGATTAGATCACGAGTGAGAATACTTAAGTCATTGATTGTGTGATCATCTGAATGAGTGTGAAGTCGTTTCACAGCTCACTTCTCCTGAAAACCTAGAGGTGTTTCTGTGAGAATGAATCAGATCTTATTAGAAATGATTAAAGATGAGTCACACGAATCTTCCATGATATTCTCTAAGAATAACGCTCTAGAAATATCTAAGTTTACGCTGAAATAGTTCCACCAATATCAGTTGAAAGACACCACGTAAATGTGGATTGGAATCGATCCAAAATTCGTCTTTACTGAGTATTTATAGTTGTGCTACTTCACTGGTTGTCCTAGGGAAACCAAGGCTTGTTACTTTTACGTCCATTCTGTTTTCTAAGAAGGGAAGTTACTTTCCAAGAAGAACAGTGGGAGTAAAAGTATAACTCGAAGAAATTCGAGAAATACAGGAGGCTGCTCAACCTGTTGAGGGAGAGCAGCGGATGGATTTACAGATTTCTGTAGAATCTACACCTGTAGAGCCTGAAGTTCGCAGATCTGAATGAATCAGTCACTAATCCGAGAGTGATTTCTCGTCATTAGTTCTCTAAGAATAACGCTCTAGAAATATCTAAGTTTACGCTGAAATAGTTCCACCAATATCAGTTGAAAGACACCACGTAAATGTGGATTGGAATCGATCCAAAATTCGTCTTTACTGAGTATTTATAGTTGTGCTACTTCACTGGTTGTCCTAGGGAAACCAAGGCTTGTTACTTTTACGTCCATTCTGTTTTCTAAGAAGGGAAGTTACTTTCCAAGAAGAACAGTGGGAGTAAAAGTATAACTCGAAGAAATTCGAGAAATACAGGAGGCTGCTCAACCTGTTGAGGGAGAGCAGCGGATGGATTTACAGATTTCTGTAGAATCTACACCTGTAGAGCCTGAAGTTCGCAGATCTGAATGAATCAGTCACTAATCCGAGAGTGATTTCTCGTCATTAGTTGAACCTGATGATCATTGAAAGTTGCCATGATCTGATGATCATTGAAAGTGACTAACCTGCGAAATTCAAAAAAAAAAAAGCGAAAGTGAGCCAGGACTCCGAAAATTACACTATGTGTAAGTTAGCTTCATCGATCCATTCATGGATGGAAGCAAACATATCGGAGTTGGAATCTTCGTTCTGTTGAAGTAGTCAAGGTTTTGACTTGAACAGGAACGAAGTGGAACTGTGCGTTTACTAATAGATAAGTGGGAGCAATGTTGCATTTCTCATAGTGTATGTCGATGACATACTGATTCTCGGATATAACGTCCCAATGCTGCAGTCGGTAAAGGACTGGTTTGGGAGTTGGTTTTATGATTAACATGGGTAAAGCCACGTAGTTCTTGGATTTTGGATCTAAAGATAGAGATCCAAAAGAGCTGGTAGGACAAAGTCAGGATTCTTAAGTTGACAAAGTCCTACACGTTTTCAGCATTCCAAGAAGGGTTTTATGCCAATGTCATATGGCATTACGTTAAGCGAGATACAGTGTCCTACGATAACTGCTGAGCTTGAAAGTATGGATAGGATTCCATATGCGACGGCAATTGGATCTATCATGTATGCCATGACACGTACTTGCTTTGATGTTGCTTTAATGTTAAGCAAGACAAGTAAAGACCAGTCAAATCCAGCAAAGAATCACTGGATTGCCGTAAAGAATATCCTAAAGTATTTGAGGAATACTAAGGATAAGTTCTTGATTTACGGAGAAAGTGAGGTGCTACAAGTCGATAGAGTCTGAAAGGCAATTTTCCAATAGACAAAGATAATTCCTGGTCACAGTCCGGCTATATCTTGTGTCTAACTGGCGGTGCAAGGCACTGTTGCTGACTCCATGACTTAAGCTGAACATTTCGCAGCTTGAGAAGCGGCGAAAGAGGTTGTTTGGATAGAAGAGTTCATCACTGAACTTGATGTGATTCACAGCATAGATGAGGCTAGCTGCACATCAGAGGTCCAAACACCTTGAGGATAGGTATAACCTATTCCTTGAGATAAATAACAGAGGTGTTAAGTAGATAAGCAAGTTTCATCGAATGAGAACGTTGCTAATCTATTAACGAAGCCACTCCTTATGCCTAAGCACGAGTCGCGGACTGTAGCTGTAGGATGAGTGAAATTAAGATGTAGTCTCAATTTCAGTGGGAGTTTGTAAAGGGCTTTACTTAGTTGTTTTGAAAGGTTCATGTAAACATAATATTTTATGTTTATGAAATCTAATGATTTCTGGATTATTTTAACTGTGATATAAATAATCGTTCCAAAATGATTCATGTCATTATATATGGGCCATCGAAGTACATGAGTAGACTTGATCCTGAAACCCCATATTTAACGAAATGACATAAATCATAGTGTCCATAGTCGAAGGTTGTTGAATTGGAACACCAACAACCACTTGAGACTAGATTGTGTTGAGACTTATGACCAAGTTTCGAGGGGTCATAGATGCGCGGCATCAAAGTCGACACATAGGTTTATGTAGGGGAACATATGACCGGACATGGCCCGCTGATGAGAACTCTACAAGATATTAATATCTGTGTCATAAGAGGTTCTCATATACGACTATAGAGTATAGTCCTTAGACCTGAGTTCGCATGCATGTGGCTACACATGGAGTAATGCGCTTTGATCATTGTCTAACGCTGTTTCGTAACTGGGAGCTATACGGACCTTGGTTGGGTGTATTATGAATTGTGTAGTTCATAGTGATGGAACAAGATGGGATTTGTCCCTGCCGTTTAACGGAGGTAATATCTCTAGGCCAATCGGAGATTTGATAGCTGGTAAGAGAATGGCCATTCCCAAACGGACTTGCCCAAGTCGTTTGAATTGTCAGTATCAAATCTGGTCCGATAAACATGGTCTGGCTATATAAGGATGACACGCATCTTGCCTTATGCCAGATCGAGATATTGAGACAAAAGGATTAGGGAATGTAGGATTCCAGTACAATCGGAAGATTGTTGGGAATGTCCTGTGTAGGATTCCAGTACAAGTGGGAGATTGTTGGGAATGTCCTGAAATCTACCGTACTATCTCTAGAAAGTATGATAAGTGTCGAGATCAGACATAAGTCATAAATACTGGGTGATCATGATGACTTGCTAGAGCCCGCTCATGATCTATAAGTTTAGGACTTATTACCAGTATTGTATGATCCCTAAGGGTCACACACCATAGCTAACGGGAAAGTTAAATGGAATTAATACGGTAAGATGCAATGGCATTTACTGTATTAGATCAGAGAATTGGGCCAGACAAAATACAGGCTTTGTCTGTATTTGTGTCTTGGGCCCAAAAGATTAATGAGCCATTAGTCTAATGACTTGGGCCCATTAATGAGAGATAAAAGAATGAGAAAACCCTAAGGAAGAATCATCTTCTGCGATTTTCTAAGAGTGGCCGCGAGTCTCTCTCTCCAAAAACCTCTCTCTCTGATCTGATCCATCTCTTTGGTCTAGCAGCCGTCCCTTGCTTGTAAGAGTGTGGATACTTGAGGAGGAGCCGATTCTCATCAGCTCTAATCTGATCTTGTCATTACCACTAATCACTCCGCTGCAAAAGGTAAAGATCAGGTTGGTTTTATGATTCGTTTTGCAAGAACCTAGATCTGTTTAAGATTATGTGTTAGGTTGTAATTTGGGAATTGAACCTTGAAAAACACCATAATCCTTCAGTTTATCCTAGCCGATTTTTGTTGGTACTGGATTTCCCCCTAGGAAATCCGGCCCGTTAACAAATAAGACAAAGGCCCATATTCATGAGCCCGTTCCAAAATCAGAGACAAAGAGACGAGCCGATTCTTTTGCTGGGCCCGAATGAACGACGTCTTGACAAGGCCCAAGCGATGCCGAAGTGGGAAGCGATCGAGCTCGAGCTCGACAGAGACGACGTGGAGATAGAGCGACTCGGTCTTTGCCAGTTCAACTGATCCGCGAGAATCTCGGGGGTCGTTACGAAGGAGAGGCCGAAATATCGGAACAGAAAGATCAAAGTCGAAACTATTTAAAGAAGAAGTGACGATCCATTCAAGATATACCAACCCTAACTTAGAACACTTCGATTAGATAGCTCGATCATCATACTTTGTACTCTCTTTTCGATTGTGTTTGTTCTATCTCGACGATCAATCTCAATAAAGTCTTTGATTCATAGGAAACTATACCATTTCTATATCCTAAAGTCCAAATCCACGAATACAAATTCTTAGTTTGAATCCCGGATCTCACATTTGGCGCCGACTGTGGGGACTATCTATAGTTTTTCCTGTCTTAAGAATCAGATCTTAGATCCGATAGATCGAGATGAATCCCGACCAATCTGGCTCTCCCAGAGCCACACCACCGGTTGACCACCCTCAAACGGTCGATAACGTTCCTCAGAACACCACCAGGGTAAGAATCATGGGTCAGACCGATGGCGTGTTGACGAGCTCTGCCTCAGTCTCCACGACCTCGGCACCGGCCGGCTCAGTCGCCCAAACAATCACGATGAGCCAGACTCCGACAAATGTTTTGTCAGGAACTAACGATCCAAGCAGAAACTAGGTGTGGATGAGAAACGATTCGATTCCCACCCCTGGAGGCGGATCTGGAACAACCAGACCCAATTCGCCACTGCCCTCTGCTCCACAGCGACAAAGCCCAGATGATCTCGCTGAAGTCCGTTCGATGTTAAGCCTGTTGGTAAACCGAGCGAGAAACAACGAGGCAAGCGCACGGGCCCAAGAGATTGCGAACCGCTCTCTGGCCGCGCAGCTCGATGAACAGGAAAGGCGCATTAACGCCCGTCTTGAAGAGCTCGCTAGCCAAAACCAGGGGGTAGATCAACACACGATCCACGAACCCCTATAAGTCCCCCACCGTGTACACGCATGGACTTCTCCCAGGTGGTAACTCCACCGGGAACATCGGGGAATTTCGCCAGTACGTCGAATAGCGGCTTTCGCCCTATAATGACGCCCATCGCGACTCCAACCCCATTCGGCTCAAATTCAACGATCACAGATCCAACCGGATCGGGAAGTCGACCATTACCCGGGCCACCACCTTTCCCGAGTAGTTCGAATATCCGGCCGAGGCAACTAGGAGGCTCTGCTTTCGCCTCGAGCTCAGGACCCATTAACGGGTCAAATACGGTACAGTTCCGAACGCCGCATGTCGACCAGACGGGATCGTTTCCAGCAATCGATCTCCTCGACCCCGCTTTCTGATATATCATGGTTTTTACCGGTTTTATGCCATGATATAAGTCTATTTTAGAGTCTATTTGTGTCGCTTTAGAGTCTTTGCAGGTTTTATTAGGTACACGCACGTTTGGAGCTAATGTGGTGATTATGGAGCTTATTGGAGTGATTTGGAGATTTGGTCCGAGAAGAAGAACTCACTGTCCAGTTTTGGGGACTGCGTCGACCGTTGCACACCTGCAACGGTCGATGCACAGCGCGAATGGGCCAGACTCGGCGGTTTAATGAAGAATGTCAATATTGCAGAAGTACCCAGAAGTTCCAGATATTTACACAGAAGCCCAAAACGTGTTTTAGCTATTTAATTAGGTTTTTAGATCAGATTTTAGATACGCTTACACATTGATTCATAATTAAGAGCAGAGAGTTTTTAGAGCTATTGGGGCTGATCTGATCCTGTACTTCATCTTTATTTTGGAGAAGATTTCGAACCCCTTTACTTATTTAATCTCTTTTATGATATCTAATTATTCATTGATTATGTTTACATCTTCTATGTCTGAGTAGATTCATAGTTAGGTTTAGGGTTTCTCATTAAGGATTTCATGACTTGCTAGACTTGTTTAATTCAGTTAAGGATTCACATGAATAGAATGTTCTTCGACTTAAATTGTGTTTAATGCTAGTTCTAACCTGATCAATTAGAATCTAGATCTTAGGTTGCTAAATACGACACGAAAGTGTGGTTTAGAATCTGAACTATTTAGGTTGAGCAATTAAATTACTCGCAAAGGAATTTGGTTTAATTTAATTGTGAACATATCAAACTTGGAATTAATGCTGGTTTAATCTGTTAGTAATTGCAAAGGAATTTGGATTGCTGCACTTAGCCTTAGAGAATTCTCGCAACGACAGTTGGTTAATTATATATCCGTGATTTGAGTTCTAGAACTGTGCTTAATTAGATCCCGACTGAATGATTTGCCTGCTTGTCTGATTTCCTGAGAACACCCTAGACTTAGCGCCCTTAATTAACTGCTTTCACAACCGATAATCTTGCTACTTGTTTACTTTCTCGCACTGCTATTTAGTTTACTTCACATTGCTTTCATCTTGGTTTAAATCTCTACAGTTCTTAATCTATCGAAACCGGAGTCTATGTGGATTCGATACCTTATATACTACGATTGCATAACTGTGCACTTGCAGTAGAATAGGATAAAACTAGACCCCTATCAAGTTTTTGGCGCCGTTGCCGGGGACTCTTGGAGTCTTCGATAGGATCGAACTTAGGGTTTTTACTAGGATTTTTATTTTTTGGTTTAGTTACTAATTTTTCTCTGTTTTCTCTCTGTCGCAGGTACCAATTTCGCATAGCGTCGATCGTTGCACCTTTGTGTCGATCGTCACTAGGCGATTCTGAGATTGAATCGATCGTTGCACTGACAGCATCGATCGTTGCTTGACGATTGCAAACAGTTTATGCAGACGCGTGAAACTAGAAGTAATCAGAACTTGAACCTCGTTAATCTCGGACTTGAAGAACTTGGACGACTAGAGAGGACTATCAGAAGAGGAAAAAGATCAAGGATGGTACGTGAGCATTTGATCCTGATACAAGATGCTAACGGTATCCTGAGGGACCGAGATAACAATCCTCACAATGCTGCTGGGCAGAGGATTGATGCTGAGGGACGTGTGATCCCTGAGGTTGAGGAACCTGAACAGCCGCAGGCGCAAGGCCAAGGACAGAACCAAGGTAGACAGATGGTTGTCCATAAGAGGACTTTAGCTGACTACAACAGACCGGATGAGTTTCATGCAAACCGGTCAGCTCTAGTGATTCCTGGTTTTTAGAGGAATGATTTTGAGATCAAAACCATCTACTACTCGCTGATGAGACAGAATGCTTTCCATGGTTACCCATCGGAGCAGCCTATGGATCACATTGATCAGTTTGAGGATATAATCACTGGCATGAAGTATGATGGAGTTTGCCAGGATTATCTGTTTCTCAAGCTCTTTCCGCACAGTCTCGCTGGAGACGCTGCTGCATGGATAAAGCAACTGCCACCTGGGCAGTTTACTACTTGGGATGCCCTTAAGAGTGAGTTTCTGAGACACTTCTACGATGATGCGCGCTCAGATCAGTCCAGACAGGACATTCTGACATTCTCCCAAGGCCCT
This sequence comes from Orychophragmus violaceus, assembly GCA_030180135.1. NCBI lineage: Eukaryota > Viridiplantae > Streptophyta > Magnoliopsida > Brassicales > Brassicaceae > Orychophragmus > Orychophragmus violaceus. Next base: position 26,723,056 of record CM058239.1, read on the forward strand.
GTGGAGCCTTTAAAAGCTGCCTGGATGAGATTCAAGAAGTACCAGCGTGACTGCCCACACCATGGATTCACTGAGGTCACATTGCTAGGTATCTTCTTCAGAGGCATAGATCTTCCATATCAGTCTGCGCTGGATAACTCCAGCAATGCAAACTTTAACACCAGGACTCCTGCACAAGCTAAGCAGTTCATTGAGAACTTGGTGAGCAGCAACAGTTGCAAGACTACTGATGAGAGAAGGAAGAAATCTGGTGGAAATGTAGAGAATTTGGAGATTGCTGATATTAGATCTAAGCTGGACACAGTTTGTAATCTCCTAGCTGGTAAGAAGGTTGTCCAATTTGCCCAAGATGTAGAGATAATTCAGACTGAGGAGGACACTCAGGAAGAAGATGTGAATTACATAGGAGGATCTGGATTCCAAGGTAATAGATTTGGTAATCAACAGGGAAACATGTTCTTCAATGGAGGACAGAAGAGTGCTTTCAACAGCAACTCCTCTGGCTTTGGACAGACTAGTGGTTTTCAGAAACCTTTTGGGCAAGGTAATCAGAGAACCTACGGATCATCTTCTTACCAAGCGCCTCCTGTAGCCACTGCTCATGAGAGTAAGAAGGAGGCAATGATGGAACAGCTGCTGGAGAGTCAGACCAAGATTGTTGTGGACTGCAATAAGAAATTGGATGCTGTCTATGAAGATCTCAATGGGAAGTTTGAGTCTTTGAACACTCATGTGAAGCAGTTGGATACTCAGGTGAGTTAGATTTCTAGTTCTGTTAAAGGAAAAGGAGTAGCAGACACTCATATTAAGGCCTGGTCAGTGTACATTGATGATGGATCACACCTAGGTGAAGGATTTGAGCTAAGCACAGCTGAGTTGGTAGAAGAGGCTGAATTTTCGGATTTTGGGGAAAATCTCTCGGGTAGAATCTGTGAAAACAGTGTTGCATCGATCGACGCACCACATGCATCGGTCGTTGCAGGTCGTGAACAGACAGACTCGCAGGATTCTGAAGGCATTAATGCAGATTTAGAGCTTGATCGTTTATTCCCTGGAGTATCTGAGATTACTTAACAGGAGATTTATGCACAATCCATTAGACTATATCCATCAGTGTCTGAAGTGATTAGGTAAGAGATTGAAGAGCTTAAGCAGCTGGAAGAGATTGGTGAAGAGTTGGAAGAAATTCCATCATCTGATGATCCACCTTATCACCCATGTGTGCATAGATACTTGAATAAGATGTTGCCTTTGGATGAAGAGCTGAAAGACTGGTTATTGTGGTCCCTCAACAGATAAGCGATGTGCTGTTAACTAAGGTTCCCAAGAAGCTACCTGATCCTGAGATTTTTGTGCTAAGTTGTTCTATCTTTGAGGATAGTTTTAGACATTCTCTGTGTGATCTAGGAGCTGCTGGAAGTCTTATGCCATACTCTGTGGCAGAGAAGCTGGGTATGATGGATTTTAGACCCACTAGGACCTCTCTTGTCCTAGCTGATCAGTCTATAAGGGTTCCAGAAGGACTCCTTGAAGACATCCCGGTGAGAGTTGGAAACTACTTAGTTCCAATAGACTTCTTAGTGCTGAAGTATGACAGTGATCCTGATGATGCGTTGATACTGGGTAGACCATTCTTGGCTACAGCTGGAGCAGTAATAGATGTTAGACACAGTCTGATAGATCTCCATCTGGGAGATGAGCCGCTGCACTTTGAGATGGACAAGCTGCGCAAGCCACTGATAGATGGGCAGACCTTCACCATTATGGATGGAGATGCAGAGCAGTCAAGTCACACAACGGTTTTGGATCCTGGAGAGCAGTTTACTCCTTCTTTTCTTGGACGCGTTCATTCTGATACATCTTACTCTCCGCCTTGGATGAGGAGACTTGCACAGAGACAATCAAAGTCTTTGTCAAGATCTCACAGTGCCTGATTCTTGTTCGTCCGGTCAAGCTAATGACCTTAAACAAGCGCTGAGTGGGAGGCAACTCACTGTTAGGTTTTAGTATTTTTCTTTCTCATTTTAGTGTTTTTTTAGGATTTTACGTTTTGCTTCTGTTTTTGGTGAGTTTTGTCTGCAGGTCTCGGCCATATTCGCAGTGCGTCGATCGACACACATTGTGTCGATCGTCACAACACGATCGAAATCGCATTGCAGCGATCGTTGCGGTCCTGAGCAACGATCGACCATACACGAAAATCGCCTAGCAACGGTCGATGCACCTAGTGCAACGATCGATGCCTGAGCGACAGAGGTAAAAACCAGACAGAACTCAACACGTCCATTAACATTCCATTTTTTTTTCTTCTTTCTTTTTACCAACCCTTCGCTTGACACTACTGGGGACAGTGTATCTTAAGTGTGGGGGAGGTGCTACTGACATCTATCTTTCTGTTTTCTTAGAGTCAGTCCGTTTTTCAAAAAAAAAAATTTGTTTTATTGAGTCAAAACCAGTTTAAGTAAGAAACAATGATTTTTTGAGAAGATTAACAGCACTTGCAGGAACTTAAGTAACCATTGGGATGAAGTTGCAAGATCTATCTATGACTATTAGAAAACCCAGACATGGATCAACCTACTGAGGACACCCACATCACTTCAGGTATCAGAGGGTCCTTTTACTGACTTCAAACTTAATACTGACTTAGATTTCTCACCTAAGGGTTTGGTATACTTTGTGTCGGATTCCCTTGTTAGTTCTGACACAGCCTGTAAACCTGTCCTATTTAGTTCCCTTCTCCGCTTCCATAAAAAAAAAAAAAATAATAAACTGAGGATGAGTTAGTAACTCCGAAGTGGTCATGGGAATAGTAGCAAACACTATTATCTCCTATGTGATCCATGGAATGTGTCCAAAGTACACCCCTTAACGGGAAGAGCACTGATAAAAAAATAAAATGATACCCAATGGGGAAAAATCAGAATGCTAAGGAAGGGAAAAGAGAAGAAAGGGACTAGAGAAATATAGTATGGTGGTCTAGAGCTGATAAGGTAAGAGTCCATGTGCCTTTGATCGATACTCCTTAGGTGAGACCGCACTTAAATACTTGCAGAAGTCAGTAGGGAGAATTTGAATGCGTGAATGTGATTGTGGAGTTTACTTAGGACAGTTGCTAAGTGTGGGGGAAGTATATGTTGGTCTTGATATCTTGTGATTGATTCTTTCAGTGGTTTACTAAGGGGAATCTGAGTGTTGTTGCTTCTAGGATGAAAAGAATTTCTGAAAAGTTTTCAAACCTCTTCACCATGTTTTAGTTCTCTGTTTTGCTTGAGGGCAAGCAAAGGCTAAGTGTGGGGGAGTTGATATATCATGGTTTTTACCGGTTTTATGCCATGATATAAGTCTATTTTAGAGTCTATTTGTGTCTCTTTAGAGTCTTTTCCAGGTTTTATTAGGTACACGCACGTTTAGAGCTAATGTGGTGATTATGGAGCTTATTGGAGTGATTTGGAGATTTGGTCCGAGAAGAAGAACTCACTGTCCAGTTTTGGGGACTGCGTCGATCGTTGCACACCTGCAACAGTCGATGCACAGCGCGAATGGGCCCGACTCGGCGGTTTAATGAAGAATGCCAATATTGCAGAAGTGCCCAGAAGTTCCAGATATTTACACAGAAAACCAAAACGTGTTTTAGCTATTTAATTAGGTTTTTAGGTCAGATTTTAGATACGCTTACACATTGATTCATAATTAAGAGCAGAGAGTTTTTAGAGCTATTGGGGCTGATCTGATCATGTACTTCATCTTTATTTTGGAGAAGATTTCGAACCCCTTTACTTATTTAATCTCTTTTATGATATCTAATTATTCATTGATTATGTTTACATCTTCTATGTCTGAGTAGATTCATAGTTAGGTTTAGGGTTTCTCATTAAGGATTTCATGACTTGCTAGACTTGTGATATATCATGGTTTTTACCGGTTTTATGCCATGATATAATTGTGTTTTAGTGTTCTTTTGTGTTTTTTTAGAGTCTTTTACAGGTTTAATCAGGTTTGGGGCGGAATTGGAGATATTGGAGCATTTTGGGACTTTTGGAGTGTTTTGGCCGAGAGTTTTAACTCACTGTCCGATTTGATGATCATGCATCGATCGACACACCTTTGGTGTCGATCGACACACCAGCGAGATGGGCCGAACGCGGCGGTTTAATGAAGTTATCAAGACTTTGCACTTTGGCCCAGAAGTTTCCAGTATTTACGAAGAAGCCCCAGCCGAGATTATGCCTATATAATTAGGATTTTGGTGTTTATTTTACATACGCTTTCATACTTAGAGCTAAGAGATTTTTAGAGCTTTTGGGGCTGATCTATTCCTGTACTTCATCTATTTGGAGAAGATTTCGAACCCCTTTATCTATTTAATTTCTTATATGCAATCTAATTATTCTATGATTTCTGTTTCATTAATCATGTCTGAGTAGATTCACAGTTAGGTTTAGGGTTTCTCATTAAGGATTTGATGACTTGCTAGACTTGTTTAATTCAGTTAAGGATTCACATGAATAGAATGTTCTTCGATCTAAATTGTGCTTAATGCTAGTTCTAACCTGATCAATTAGAATCTAGATCTTAGGTTGCTAAATACGACACGAGAGTGTGGTTTAGAATCTGAACTATTTAGGTTGAGCAATTAAATTATTCGCAAAGAGATTTGGCTTAGTTTAATTGTGAACATATCGAACTTGAAATTAATGCTGGTTTAATCTGTTAGTAATTGCAAAGAGATTTGGATTACTGCACTTAGACTTAGAGAATTCTCGCAAAGAGATTTGGTTAATTCTATATCCGTGATTTGAGTTCTAGAACTGTGCCTAATTAGATCCTGACTGATTGATTTGTATGCTTGTCTGATTTCCTGAGAATTCCCTAGACTTAGCGCCTCTAATTAACTGCTTTCACAACCAATCCTGCTATTGTTTACTTTCTTGCTTTGCTTTCTAGTTTACTACACATCTGCTTTCTTCTTAGTATTAATCTCTACGGTTCTTTATCTATCGAGACCGGAGTCTCTGTGGATTCGATACCCTATATACTACAATCACTTAACTGTGCACTTGCAGTAGAATAGGATTAAAACTTAGACCCCTATCAAGTTTTTGGCGCCGTTGCCGGGGACTCTTAGAGTCTTCGATAGGACCGAACTTAGGATTTTTACTAGGATTTTTTGTTTTTGTTTCGTTTTGTTTTTATTTTTTTTAAGTTACTAATTTCTCTCTGTTTTCTCTCTGTCGCAGGTTACACAATCGCTTTGCGTCGATCGTTGCACACCTTGTGTCGATCGTCACTAGGCGATATCAGATTGAATCGATCGTTGCACTGACAGCATCGATCGTTGCTTGACGATTACAGACAGTTTGTGCAAACGCGTGAAACTAGAAGTAATATGAACTCTAACCTCGTTAACCTACAACTGGAAGAACTTGGACGTCTAGAGAGAACAATCAGAATAGAAAGAAGAGCAAGGATGGCACGTGAACGTTTGATTCTGATAGCCGATGCTCAAGGTGTCCTTAGGGATCCGCAAAACAATCCTTACAATGCTGCTGGGCAGAGGATTGATGCTGAAGGACGTGTGATCCCTGAGGTTGAGGAACCTGAACCACCACCACAGCCGCAGGCGGAAGGACAGAACCAAGGTAGACAGATGGTTGTCCACGAGAGGACTTTAGCTGACTACAACAGACCGGATGAGTTTCATGCAAACCGGTCAGCTTTAGTACTTCCTGGTTTTGAGAGGGATGATTTTGAGATCAAGACCATCTACTACTCGCTGATGAGACAGAATGCTTTCCATGGTCATCCAACGGAGCAGCCTATGGATCACATTGATCAGTTTGAGGATATAATCACTGGCATGAAGTATGATGGAGTTTGCCAGGATTATCTGTTTCTTAAGCTCTTTCCGTACAGTCTCGCTGGAGACGCTGCTGCATGGCTGAAGCAACTGGCACCTGGTCAGTATACTACTTGGACAGCTCTGAAAGGTGAGTTTCTGAGACATTTATACGATGATGAGCGCTCAGATCAGTCCAGGCAGGACATTCTGACATTTTCCCAAGGCCCTGTGGAGCCTTTAAAAGCTGCCTGGATGAGATTCAGAAAGTATCAGCGTGACTGCCCACACCATGGATTCAGTGAGGTCACATTGCTAGGTATCTTCTTCAGAGGCATAGATCTGCCATATCAGTCTGCACTGGATAATTCCAGTAATGCAAACTTCAACACCAGGACTCCTGCACAAGCTAAGCAGTTGATTGAGAACTTAGTAAGCAGCAACAGTTGCAAGACTATGGATGATATGAGAAAGAAATCTGGTGGAAGTATAGAGCCTTCGGAGATTGCTGATATTAGATCTAGGCTGGACACAGTTTGTAATCTTATAACTGGTAAGAAAGTTGTCCACTTTGCTCAAGATGTAGAGGTAATTCAAACTGAGGAGGACACTCAGGAAGAAGATGTGAATTACATTGGAGGATCTGGTTTCCAAGGTAACAGATTTGGTAATTAGCAGGGAAACAGGTTCTTCAATTGAGGACAAAGGAGTGCCTTTACAAGAAATCAGAACTCAGCTGGTTTTGGACAAACTAGTGGTTTTCAGAAACCTTTTGGACAAGGTACTCAGAGAACCTATGGATCTTCATCTTATCAGACTCCTCCTGCAGCCACTGCTCATGAGAGTAAGATGGAGGCAATGATGGAACAGCTGCTGGAGAGTCAGACCAAGATTTATGTAGACTGCAATAAGAAGTTGGATGCTGTCTATGAGGATCTCAATGGAAAGATTGAATCTATGAACACTCATATGAAGCAGTTGGATACTCAGGTGAATCAGATTTCCAGTTTTATGAAGGGAAAGGGAGTAGCAGACACTCATATTAAGGCCTGGTCTGTGTACATTGATGATGGATCTCACCTAGGTGAAGGATTTGAGCTAAGCACAGCTGAGTTAGTGGAAGAGGTTGAATTTTCAGAATTTGGAGAAAATCTCTCGGGTAAAAACTGTGAAAATAGTGTTGCATCGATCGACACACACCTAGTGTCGGTCGATGCAGGTCGTGAACAGACAGACTCGCCGAATGTTGACAGCATTGATGCAGATTTGGAGCTAAATCGCTTGTTCCCTGGAGTGTCTGAGATTACTCAGGAGGAGATTTATGGACAATTAATTAGACAATACCCCTCAGTATCCGAAGTGATTAAGCAGGAGATTGAAGAGCTTGAGAAGCTAGAAGACATTGGTGAAGATGTAGAAGAAATTCCATCATCTGATGATCCACCTTATCATCCATGTGTGCAGAGGTACCTGAATAAGATGATGCCTTTAGATGAAGAGCTGAAAGATTGGGTGATCATAGTTCCCCAACAGATTAGTGATGTGCTGCTAACAAAGATCCCAAAGAAGCTGCCTGACCCTGGTGTCTTTGTGCTTAACTGCTCTATCTTTGAGGATAGTTTTGGACGTTCTCTTTGTGATCTAGGAGCTGCTGGAAGTCTTATGCCATATTATGTGGCAGAGAAGCTGGGTATGCTGGATTTTTCTCCTACTAGGACCTCTCTTGTCCTAGCTGATCAGTCTATACGAGTTCCGGAAGGACTCCTTGAGGACGTCCCGGTGAGAGTTGGAAACTATTTGGTTCCAACAGACTTCCTAGTGCTAAAATATGATAGTGATCCTGATGATGCGTTGATATTGGGAAGACCATTCTTGGCTACAGCGGGAGCAGTGATAGATGTTAGACACAGTCTGATAGACCTCCACCTGGGAGATGAGCCACTGCATTTTGAGATGGACAAGCTGCGCAAGCCACTGATAGATGGGCAGACATTCACCATTATGGAGCAGCCGGATGATACAGTGATTTTGGATCCTGGAGAGCAGTTTACTCCTTCTTTTCTTGGACATGATCATTCTGATGCAGCTTACTCGCCACCTTGGATAAGGAGACTTGAAAGGAGACAGAAAAAGTCTCTGTCAAGATCTCTTGGTGCCTGAAAGATCTTGTTCGTCCGGTCAAGCTAATGACCTTAAACAAGCGCTGAGTGGGAGGCAACCCACTGTTAGGTTTAGTTGTTTTTTTTCTTATTTTTGGTGTTTTTCTTAGGATTTCACGTTTTCGTTTTTGTTTTTGCTAAGTTTCAGATACAGAACTCGAGTCTGGAGATGTGTGACGACCAATGCACTTGTGCACCGGTCGTTGCAAGGAGATTACGACGAGGAGAGGTGATCGCATTGTGACGATCGTTGCGGACCTGTGCAACGGTCGTTGCAATTGGTTAAAATTGCAAATTAAGGTATGCGCTAAACCGGAAATCGATTGCGATTTGAACAGCATCGGTCGTTGCCCCTAAGAAACGATCGTTGCACCCACAACCGAGGTAAGTTGCCTTAAACCCTTCTCTTCTCTTTTCTTCCTCATTTCCGCCGTCCGTACACCGAGAACTCCACACCCAAAAATCGCAATTCTTCATCATTTTCTTCAAATTCAATCGCTAATACTTTCGATTTTACACTCTAAATCCGTTTCTATAGCTCATATCTCAAGAATCCAAGGTAATGTACCTCTATCTTTTCGATTTTCGGATTCAACTTTAGGGTTTTAGGGTTTGAGATTTTTGGATTGAAATTGATGCTTGCATACGTAATTAGACCGAATTTAGGGTGATGGGTTATGATTCTAGGCTGATTTGCAATAATGTGGCACGAATTTGGAAGAATTTCGTTGATTGTTTGCGGCCAAAATCGCCTTGCAACGGTCGTTGCACTTCTGCAACGGTCGTTGCACTTCTGCAACGGTCGTTGTTTTGCGATTTTGGGGAAATGTTCGATAAAATGAAATCGCCTTGCAACGATCGATGCCTTAGATGCAACGGTCGTTGCTTCGCGATTTCACAGAGTTTTGCCGAGACTTATATTATTTGAATTTTGTTTCTTATGCAGATGGCATCTCGCAGACAACCCCGCAAGAAACAAGCAACAGCATCCACAGCCACACGACAGTACATTCCACCACCAGAGTGGTTTCACAGAGACTCTCAGCACCTGAGCCATATATGAGAGTTGGTCCAGCAGTAGAACTGCCTTGGCCCCGAGCAGACGCGACAGAGATTCCGACAGCCAGACAGTGGCCACAGAACCTTCCTGAGTTCCTCAAGTCTGCCGATTTTACAGAGAGACCACTGCTTAACCAGTGGGATGAGTATGACTCCCTGCTATACAGTGGTTGGTGCGGGATAACGATCAAGCCAACCAAGTTTGCAGACTACTCTACCTGCAAGAGTCTGGGGATTGATGAGCAGGTACTTGCGGTGTGCAAGGGCATTGGTCTAGGGACAATGCCTATGCGTCCTTATGATTTGTATCCAGAGCTGGTCAGACAGTTGCTAGCCACTTGCAGAGTGGTTTACCCGGATCCAGAAAGCAGGAGCGCTACAGGAGGTATCTTTACCTTCATGAGTTGGGGAGTCAGGTATCGGATTCCTTTACTAGATATCTGCAGGATCTACGGTTTCGGCACTGAGCCGAGGCGCATTGGCATGCCACTTGAGTGGGATCCAGTGGAGGCGCGATCATTTTGGGAGTGTATCGGCAGTGGTCGTTACAACTCACGGACTATACCGGTAGTGCAGTTGAGACATCCTGTGCTGAGATATGTCTCGCGTATCTTGTGTTAGAGCTTGTTGTGCAAGTTTGAGGCCAACAAGATGCGCAAGTATGAGATGGAGATGTTGTTCATCGAGCTGCGGGATCAGTTTGAGGATTTTGGCGTGAGAGATCCTACTAAGGGTCTCAACTTGGGAGCTGTTTTCACTCAGCATTTATGTGATCTGCAGCTGAAGCCATTTGATGGAGTCCGTACTGAGACAGTGGGGAGCCTGCTTACTCCCATCTTCATGCACTGCGGGATTCCTCTACAGGGCACAAAGTTTGATACAGCCAAGGAGTTCCTAGATTTCAGCCACTTTCAGAGTGCACAGTGGCTTAAGGAGGGGCGCATTTAGGTTTACCACGATCCGACATCTGGGAAGTGTGGTATAGAGCTTCCTGCTCCTGCGTTGACACAGATTGATACACTGGAGGCTTTGAGATTCCAGCCTCCTGAGACTGCGCAGCGTGGAGTTCTTTCTATGGCTCATCCGCTGGGAGAGCCTTCCACACGACCTTCCACACGAGCTTCATCTTCTGCTTCGCCTGCGCCTGCGCCTGCTGCTGCCCCGGTTGATATTGGCCCTTATCCTGAGATCACAGTACCCTACGGTGATATGTCTAAGGCTGAGTGGAGAGAGCGTAGTGATGGGATCTGGAGGACCATTTGGGAGTGGATGCGTGGCTGCACTTGCAGGAGACAGCCACAGATCCATCAGCCCGTCCCTGCTTCACGACGCAGACAGCGTTCTCCTACGGACGTCAGTGACACTGAGCGCTATGGTGGGATTGATGATAGCGAGTGAGAGTAGCCTCCATCTCTAGACATTCGGTTATGTACTCTGATTTTCTTTTTTCTTGCACTACTTTCTTTTGATTTTTAATACTCTACTATGTTTGGATGGTTGTACTAGATTAGATGCATTTGTTGCCTTGATTTTACTCTGTTTCTAGTGTTTTCAGCTTGCAGGATTCGAAATTGATGAAAACCAACGGACTAACCTGCTAACTTGCTGACTGATCCGACAGACGCAGTGCGTCGATCGACACACTATTGTGTCGATCGTCACAACACGATCGAAATCGCACTGCAGCGATCGTTGCGGTCCTGAGCAACGATCGATCATACACGAAAAATCGCCTAGCAACGGTCGATGCACCTAGTGCAACGATCGATGCCTGAGCGACAGAGGTAAAACCCGACAGAACTCAACCATTCCTTAAACAAATTTTTCTTTCTTTTTGCCAATCCTTCACTTGACACTACTGGGGACAGTGTGTCTTAAGTGTGGGGGAGGTTCTACTAACTTCTTTCTTTTTGTTTTCTTAGAGTCAATTAAATTTTTCAAAATTTGTTTTATTGAGTCAAAACTTTTAAGTAAGAAACAATGATTTTTTGAGAAGATTAGCAGCACTTGCAGGAACTTAAGTAACCATTGGAATGAAGCTGCAGATTATCTCTGACTATTAGAAAACCCAGACATGGATCAACCTACTGAGAACACCCACATCACTTCAGGTATCAGAGGATCCTTTTACTGACTTCACCTTAATACTGACTTAGATTTCTCACCTAAGGGCTTGGTATGCTTTGTGTCGGATTCCCTTGTTAGTTCTGACACAGCCTGTAAACCTGTCCTATTTAGTTCCCTTCTCCCCTTCCATAAAAAAAAAAAGATAATAAACTGAGGATGAGTTAGTAACTCCGAAGTGGTCATGGGAATGGTAGCAAACACTATTTTCTCTCATGTGATCCATGGAATGTGTCCAAAGTACACCCTTAACGGGAAGAGCACTGATAAAAAAAAAAAAAATGATACCCAATGGGGAAAAATCAGAATGCTAAGGAAGGGAAAAGAGAAGAAAGGGACTAGAGAAAGATAGTATGGTGGTCTAGAGCTGATAAGGTAAGAGTCCATGTGCCTTTGATCGATACTCCTTTGGTGAGACCGCACTTAAATACTTGCAGAAGTCAGTAGGGTGAATTTGAATGCGTGAATGTGATTGTGGAGTTTACTTAGGACAGTTGCTAAGTGTGGGGGAAGTATATGTTGGTCTTGATGTCTGCAGGTTGATTCTTTCATGTGGTTTACTAAGGGGAATCTGAGTGTTGCTGCTTCTAAGATGAAAAGAGTTTCTGAAGAGTTTTCAAACCTCTTCACTACATTCTAGTTCTCTGTTTTGCTTGAGGGCAAGCAAAGGCTAAGTGTGGGGGAGTTGATATATCATGGTTTTTACCGGTTTTATGCCATGATATAATTGTGTTTTAGTGTTCTTTTGTGTTTTTTTAGAGTCTTTTACAGGTTTAATCAGGTTTGGAGCGGAATTGGAGATTTTGGAGCATTTTGGGACTTTTGGAGTGTTTTGGCCGAGAGTTTTAACTCACTGTCCGATTTGATGATCATGCATCGATCGACACACCTTTGGTGTCGATCGACACACCAGCGAGATGGGCCGAACGCGGCGGTTTAATGAAGTTATCAAGACTTTGCACTTTGGCCCAGAAGTTTCCAGTATTTACGAAGAAGCCCCAGCCGAGATTATGCCTATATAATTAGGATTTTGGTGTTTATTTTACATACGCTTTCATACTTAGAGCTAAGAGATTTTTAGAGCTTTTGGGGCTGATCTATTCATGTACTTCATCTATTTGGAGAAGATTTCGAACCCCTTTATCTATTTAATTTCTTATATGCAATCTAATTATTCTACGATTTCTGTTTCATTAATCATGTCTGAGTAGATTCACAGTTAGGTTTAGGGTTTCTCATTAAGGATTTGATGACTTGCTAGACTTGTTTAATTCAGTTAAGGATTCACATGAATAGAATGTTCTTCGATCTAAATTGTGCTTAATGGTAGTTCTAACCTGATCAATTAGAATCTAGATCTTAGGTTGCTAAATACGACACGAGAGTGTGGTTTAGAATCTGAACTATTTAGGTTGAGCAATTAAATTATTCGCAAAGAGATTTGGCTTAGTTTAATTGTGAACATATCGAACTTGAAATTAATGCTGGTTTAATCTGTTAGTAATTGCAAAGAGATTTGGATTACTGCACTTAGACTTAGAGAATTCTCGCAAAGAGATTTGGTTAATTCTATATCCGTGATTTGAGTTCTAGAACTGTGCCTAATTAGATCCTGACTAATTGATTTGTCTGCTTGTCTGATTTCCTGAGAATTCCCTAGATTTAGCGCCTCTAATTAACTGCTTTCACAACCAATCCTGCTATTGTTTACTTTCTTGCTTTGCTTTCTAGTTTACTACACATCTGCTTTCTTCTTAGTATTAATCTCTACGGTTCTTTATCTATCGAGACCGGAGTCTCTGTGGATTCGATACCCTATATACTACAATCACTTAACTGTGCACTTGCAGTAGAATAGGATTAAAACTTAGACCCCTATCAACTTGTTTAATTCAGTTAAGGATTCACATGAATAGAATGTTCTTTGACTTAAATTGTGTTTAATGCTAGTTCTAACCTGATCAATTAGAATCTAGATCTTAGGTTGCTAAATACGACACGAAAGTGTGGTTTAGAATCTGAACTATTTAGGTTGAGCAATTAAATTACTCGCAAAGGAATTTGGTTTAGTTTAATTGTGAACATATCAAACTTGGAATTAATGCTGGTTTAATCTGTTAGTAATTGCAAAGGAATTTGGATTGCTGCACTTAGACTTAGAGAATTCTCGCAACGACAGTTGGTTAATTCTATATTCGTGATTTGAGTTCTAGAACTGTGCTTAATTAGATCCCGGCTGAATGATTTGTCTGCTTGTCTGATTTCCTGAGAACACCCTAGACTTAGCGCCCTTAATTAACTGCTTTCACAACCGATAATCTTGCTACTTGTTTACTTTCTCGCACTGCTATTTAGTTTACTTCACATTGCTTTCATCTTGGTTTAAATCTCTACAGTTCTTAATCTATCGAAACCGGAGTCTCTGTGGATTCGATCCCTTATATACTACGATTGCATAACTGTGCACTTGCAGTAGAATAGGATAAAACTAGACCCCTATCACTTTCCCGGGACAAATGTCCAATCAAGCACAAGCCCAGTTCGCGCCTACGACAGGCGACGACCACGATATGCTTAGACAGTATATTGAACAAGCTAAGGCTCAATTCGTCAGTCTGAGCTCCAAAGTTCACATGGCGACAAGCGCGGCGCCCGACATCGATCGAGTGATCGAAGAAACGCGACAAACGCCGTTCACAGACCGGATCGCCTTCGCAAGAATCCGAGAAATCAAGAAAACTAAATTTCCGGAATTCTCTGGGAAATCGGACCCCAAAGCCCATATCAGGGCATTCCGACTAGCGATGGCAAGGGTATACCTTACCGACGAGGAGAGAGAGCCGGCTTTCTGTAGGCTCTTCGCCGAAAACCTATCGGGCTCCGCCCTAGAATGATTTGCCGGACTGGAAGAAAGGTCCATCGACAACTTCACCCAGTTCATGACGGCTTTCCTCAAACAATACTCCGTCTTTATTGAGGAAAAGACTACGAGGCAGCTCTATTTGGCGTCTCCCAAAAACCCGACGAATCGCTTCGCTCGTACATCGATCGATTTAAGGATATAAAATGCAAAATCGCAAACCCACGAGACGAAGTAGCTATAGAAGCACTGCGACGTGGACTATGGTATTCAACCAGATTCCGCGAGGAAATAACAGTCCACGAACCTCAAACACTAGATGACGCCCTTCATCGCGCATCGGCCTTCGCTCGCCTCGAGGACGAAACCACGACCCTCAGAAAAAAGCACCGAAAAGAAAAGAACCCTTCGGGCTCGCAGAACTCGAACTCGAAAAAGGATTCCCGTAAATCAGGGAACGTCAATGCGGTCGAGAGCCCGAAGAGCTCGAAGAAATTCGAGTTCGACAAGGAAAAATTCTGTGAATTTCACAACAAAAGAGGACACGACCGAAAATTGCTATACTCGAGCTAAAGCCGAGGCTCAAAAGCGAGAGTCCGAAAGCAAACAAGACTCCGAAGTCGAGGAGGAAACTCCATCCGACAAAAAGGAAAGTAAACAGACCAAAGAGTTGAAAACCAAGAGGCCTTCTCAAAATAAACGAGAACGGACGAAGAAGCCGGAATCTCCCGAAACACTTCCTCAGGGGTCGCGGAAGCGAGTTGAGTTTATTCTCGGCGAGCTCAGCCTGAGCGGCACCCCGGAAGGTTCGGCGTTATCCCCACCTCCGGCTCCCGTTAAGAGTTTACGCTCACGAATCAATCTCCCTCGTCTCTGCGGGGGGGGGGGGGGGGGGGGGGGGGGGGGGGGGGGGGGGGGGGGGTGTACGGGCAATACCCCTTAAACGAATCGACTTCATCTTCGGTGGCTCCAAGCTTTGCCGAGACTCGGTCAATTCAATCAAAGCTCTTCAAAGAAGAGTCGAAACTGACAAAGGGGGGGAAATCCCAATGATAGGTCCAGACCACGAGATCACTTTCCACGAGAGCGAGACAAGCAATCTCGACAAACCACACGACGACGCTCTCCTCGTTTGTCTAGTAGTGGGAGATGTCGAACTCTCAAGGATAATGATCGACACATGAAGTTCGGTAGATGTCCTCTTTTACGATGCGTTCAAAAAATGGACTTCAACGACTCCGAGATCGTGGAAGAAAAGACACCACTAGTAGGGTTCGCTGGCGAAACAACGTACTCGATGGGCTCTGTCTTCGCCCTGGTAATAGCTGGAGGAGTCCGAAGAATGACAGAGTTCGTCATAGTCGATCGGCCAGCTCCCTACAACGCTATTCTAGGTCAACCATGGATATACGACATGAAAGCGGTACCATCGACCTACCATCAATGCGTAAAATTCCCAACTCCTAAAGGGGTAAAAACCGTGTACGGAAGTCAAAAGATTTCCCGCCATTGCTACATGAATGGATACAAACAGATTGAGAAATCCCCTGCGTAGCAATTACAGAAAGAGGACGAGCTCGCCACCATGCAGACCAAAAGGTCGAATGACCCGAGTCAAAAAGGACCTCCAAAGGACCTCGCGTCCCAAGTTTGCATAGACGATGCTCATCCCGAAAGACTCGTTGGCATTGGAATCTACCTATCAGAGCCAGTCAAAAACGAACTGGTGTCTTTCCTTAAACAAAACGTCGACTCCTTTGCCTGGTCTTCAGCAAACATGAGAGGGATCAACATCGACGTTACCAGCCACGAGCTGAATGTCGACCCAACCTACAAACCGGTAAGACTGAAACTTCGAAAACTAGGTCCGGAACGAGCTCGCCACCATGCAGACCAAAAGGTCGAATGACCCGAGTCAAATAGGACCTCCAAAGGACCTCGCGACCCAAGTTTGCATAGACGATGCTCATTCCGAAAGACTCGTTGGCATTGGAATCGACCTATCAGAGCCAGTCAAAAACGAACTGGTCTCTTTCCTTAAACAAAACGTCGACTCCTTTGCCTGGTCTTCAGCAGACATGAGAGGGATCAACATCGACGTTACCAGCCATGAGCTGAATGTCGACCAAACCTACAAACCGGTAAGACAGAAACGTCGAAAACTAGGTCCGGAACGAGCTCAAGCCGTCAATGACGAGGTCGATCGATTATTAAAAATCGGATCGATCAGAGAGGTCAAATACCCCGACTGGCTTGCGAACCCTGTAGTGGTTAAGAAAAAGAACGGGAAGTGGAGAGTCTGTGTAGATTTCACGGATCTCAACAAAGCATGTCCGAAGGACAGCTTCCCACTCCCACACATCGACCGGCTGGTCGAAGCCACCGCCGGACACCAGCTACGATCCTTCATGGACACTTTCTCGGGGTACAATCAAATATTAATGAACCCCGAGGACCAAGAAAAGACTTTGTTCATAACTGATCGAGGCACGTACTGCTACAAAGTCATGCCCTTCGGACTAAAAAACGCAGGAGCGACTTACCAACGCCTCGTCAACAAGATGTTTTCAGGACTCCTAGGCAAAACTATGGAAGTCTACATCGACGATATGCTGGTCAAATCTTCCAGGTATGAGGATCACATCCCACAACTAAAAGAATGTTTTATCATTCTCAATAAATACGGGATGAAACTCAACCTAGCAAAGTGTACCTTCGGGGTCCCCTCAGGAGAATTCCTAGGTTACCTAGTAACCGAAAGAGGGATCGAAGCGAACCCCAAACAGATCGCAACATTCATAGAGATGAAATCTCCCAGAACAACGCGAGAAGTCCAGCGCCTGACTGGCAAAATAGCTGCTCTGAACCGTTTCATCTCGAGGTTGACTGATAAATGTCTGCCCTTCTATCACTTGCTTAAAGCGAACAAAAAGTTCCTCTGGGACGAAAAGTGCGAAGAAGCGTTCACTCAGCTCAAAGCTTACTTAAGCGAACCACCCATACTGGCGAAACCGGTAGAAGGGGAACCCCTCTACCTCTACCTAGCTGTCTCGACGGCAGCGGTAAGTGGAGTCCTGGTTCGCGAAGAACATAACGAACAACGACCGGTGTATTACATCAATAAGACCTTAATCGACGATGAAACCAGATACCCCGCCATGGAAAAACTCGCCCTAGCGCTAGTGACATCAGCTCGGAAACTCCGACCATACTTTCAATCGCACTCGATTATAGTGATGACCTCTCAGCCACTGAGAACCATCCTTCACAGTCCAAGCCAGTCCGGTCGACTGGTCAAATGGGCTATCGAACTTAGCGAGTACGACATAGAATATAAAGCTCGGACGTGCTTAAAAGCACAAGTACTTGCAGATTTTATAATCGAGCTCCCACTGACCGTCGAACTTGACCTGACCTCCGCCAAAAAATGGAAACTCTACGTTGACGGAGCTTCCTCAAGGCAAGGATCTGGAGTCGGAGTAAAACTGGTCTCCCCTACCGGCGAAGTATTGGAACAGTCTTTCAGACAGGGCTTCGCCGCATCAAATAACGAAGCAGAATATGAAGCGTTAATAGCCGGGCTCAGACTAGCAATAGCAATAGGAGCCCGAGAAGTAGACGCGTTCAGCGACTCCCAATTGGTCACGAGCCAATATCACGGCGACTACGAGGCCATGGACGAGCGCATGGAAGCATACCTACAGGTAGTCCATACGCTCGCCAAACAGATCGAATTCTTTGATCTAACACAGATCCCGGGGGGGGGGGGGAAACACCGCAGCCGATGCCCTAGCCGCATTAGCATCGACATCAGATCCTAACCTTAAAAGGATCATACCGGTCGAGGGGATCGAGAAACCAAGCATCGACATAGCCCTAAAGGCTCTGTCCTTGAAAGAGGACGAGCCTGCCATAAAGGACGATGTCGAGCACAAAAAATGTCTCGGCAACACCAGTCGCGACATCATCGAAATTGATGATGATTCTGATACGAGAAATGCCGTGTACGTCGCAAACGTCCCCGACGGACCAATCCAAGCCGCATCCACCTGTCAAGGACCCGAGCCTGACAATGACGAAGATTGGAGAACTCCGATCATTCGATACATTACAAATGGCGAAGTTCCCGACGACAAATGGGAGGCACGGAAACTCAAGACACAAAGTGCAAGGTACTGCGTCACACAAGGAGAGCTCTTTAAAAGGAGTCTCTCCGGACCTTACCTCAAATGCCTCGACGAAAGGCAAGCCCTAGCCGTGATCACGCAGGCCCACGACGGATCCTGCGGAAGCCATTCCGGAGGACGAGCTCTGGCCGTACGAATCAAAAGGCAAGGCTATTTCTGGCCAACAATGGCCACCGAATGCGAGTCCTTCTCCAACAAATGCGACAAGTGCCAAAAGCACGCCCCGATTATCCACCAAGCATCGGAGAAACTCTCCTTTATCTCATCGCCATACCCATTCATGCGATGGGGAATGGACATCGTGGGGCCCCTAGTCGCATCCGGCAAAAAGAAAGCCACACACTTATTGGTAATGATAGACTACTTCACCAAATGGATTGAAGCAGAGTCGTACCAAAAGGTCAAAGACGTTCACGTTAAGGAGTTCGTCTGGCGAAACATCGTTTGCCAGCACGGACTACCCCACGAGATCGTCAATGATAACGGTTCCCAGTTCATATCAAACGCCTTCAAGGAGTTCTGCAGAACGTGGAACATAAAGCTGACTTACTCAACGCCACGCTATCCCCAAGGGAATGGGCTGGCGGAAGCGGCTAACAAGGCAATCATGAATAGCCTCAAGAAAAGACTCAATGAGTGCAAAACGAGCTGGAGCGACGAGCTCCCAGCCGTACTCTGGGCCTACCAGACTACCCCCCGCAAATCCACCGGCGAGACTCCCTTCTCGCTGGCTTACGGGATCGAGGCGGTAGTACCAGCCGAAATCCTCGTGTCAAGAATCCACAAAGAAGAACGCCCACGACAAGAGGAACTCAATAACAAGATGATAACTGACGAGCTCGATCTCGTCGACGAAAGGAGGAACCTCGCACTAGCTCGAATCCAGAACTACCAACAAGCCGCAGCTCGTTACTACGATTCCAAGATCAAAACTCGAAGGTTTCGAGTAGGAGAGCTCGTCTTACGGAAAGTGTTCGACCATAAAAAGGAAGAACACGCTGGGAAGTTAGGAGAAAAGTGGGAAGGTCCTTACCAGGTCACAGACGTTGTAAAGGACGGGGTCTACCGACTCAAGTCGGTGGAAACCCAGAAACCTAAACTACGACCTTGGAACATCATCAAGCTCAAAAAGTACTTCCACTAGGAGTACGACAACATAATCGAACTACAAAATGGCTTGATCCCCTTAAAAGGGTACGTAGGCAGCTCGACTTCGAGCGCAGCCACCCCCCAAACACAAAGCTCTTACCGAGCTAAACAACTTCTGACGAAGTCATACTAGCTTATCTTTGTGAAATCAAAATAAGTCTCTCAATCCAATGCCTTTTTCTGTCGTAAAAGTTAGAGTCATTGCGAAATACCTCACCATAACATTCTAAAAAAGTGATATGAAATTATCTCTTCAAAAGCTAAAGTGATATGAAATTATCTCTTCGAAAACAAACGATATTAATTTATCCTTTCCGAGCGACCTGAAATGGCCTCTCCCAAAATCAAGCGATATGAATTATCTCTTCAAAAATCAAGTGATATGAAATTATCTCTCCAAGAAATAAAATGATATGAAATTATCCCTCCATAAACAAGCGATATGAAATTATCCCTTCCGAGAGACCTCGAACGGCCTCCCCCAAAATCAAGTGATATGAAATTATCCCTTCAAATAAAGCGACCTAAAATGGTCCTCCCAAGTCGAACGAACTGAAATGATCATCCCGAAAAAAGAGATCCGTAATGATCTTTCCAAAACCTATAATTATTTTAAACCTTATACGGATTAAAAGAATTGGGGGGCTACCCCCTCCCTCCAAGCAAAAGAAAACGAAGTCGAGACAGTTATTCAAGCAAACAACCTTTGTAAGTCCACTTCAATTTGTCCTTATATTCAGTAATTCTTTGAAAGCATCCAGTGTTAAGCTCGGATCTTACACTACGAAAGAGTGGTACCTCGCGTACAATTGACTTAAAAGTTCGTAAAGAACTCCCCAAGGCAATTCAAGACAAGTTATTTGTCGTCCCCTCCGAAGAGGTTCAAGTTGCCATAACGGCCAAACTCTATGCCGAAGCGTCGAATCAGTAAAGTCTATGCTAAGGCATGAAAGATTGGAAAGCAATTCATAAAAAAAAAAAGAGGACACGATGTCCTCAAGTTCGAATAAAAGCCCACTAAGGGCAACACCAAAAACAAAAAAAAGGCCCCCTTGGGCAACAAAAGTCTGAGGAAGAAATTAAAAGCCCTCTAAGGGCAACAACGAATAAAAAGAGGACTAGAACTGCTTGGAAGGAGAGGAAGCTTCGTCCTGATTCTCCATCTGATCATCAGTCGCCCTGTCCTCCTCGAGTCGACCCTCGACCTCATCGCTAACTAGCGAACTAACTCCGGTCGGAAGGTTAGACCCATACTGATCAAGATGAGCGGCCGCCTGGTTTAGAGGGCGCACCAAGATCACGGAATCGTCCGACATCACCGGCAAATTAAGCTTGCTGATATTGAAGTCCGACACCGCTGCGGCATTCATCTCCTCCATGTCCAATCTTTTCTTCTCGGCCAAGTCCATCACCTCCTTGGTCAGATCCAGTTGCCAGAAGCGAACTCGGCGATAAGCGCGATATTGGCCAAAGACTCCTGAAGCCTCATCTCGGCGCTCACGGCGACTTTCCTTTGGCTCTCCTTCGCCGCGATTCCCTCGAGAATCTTGAGCCCGCTCGATAATCTGAAGCGGAGCCTGAACGATTCGAGTCGAAGTGGGCCGAGAAGGGAAGCATGATCCGTCTCGCGAAAGACGAGGTTGGTATAAAAGATGTTGTCGGGCCGCAGGACCTAAGGCAGCTCGAATTCACTAGTCCATAAAGTTAGACCAGCAGATATCTCCTCTCCGAAGGCGAGCTATCAAACTCAATGTATTTGGGTTCAAAGGTAATGACTCAGGAGCCTCTGCAAAGAAACCAAAAAGGTTATTAGCAAACAGCTCGATGTCAATGAAGGACACCGTAGCAACCAGAGAAACTAGTAAACCCTATAAGCTAACCAACGCTAGCTGCCCATCTTGTCGGGATAACCGAATAATCAAAATCCTCGACCGAGTGATGATTGATCCTGAAGTAAAAGTATTTACTCTTCCACACATCCCTCGTCGGGATCTCATCAAGGATCTTCCCATGGCGAGGACAGAGGTAGTAGGTCCCGGGAAAACGAGTGTTATGTTTTACCGAGCAAACCCTCATCAACTCCTCAACCCCGAAGTCGATGTCTTCCTCGACGGCTCTGACCCCGAGCCCGATAACATACCGAACGAAATTCGGAGTCATCTGGTGAAAAGCCAGCTGGAGCTGAGCCAAAACCCATGAGATAATGTGAGGGATTGGAAAAAACAATCCGCATTTATCGAAATAGGTATAAGAGGCACATCAATGACCCTCGACGACAGTTTCTGGAGACATTTCCGGTGATGGGATAAGTATCTCTACCTCCGGTGGAATCCGGCACTTCGCCCGCAATTTCCGTATTTGGTCGACAGTCAAACTGGACGATGGATGAGGACCAACCGGTCCCACCGCCACAGTTGAACTTGCCCTGACCGTACTCTTTCGAACCATGATAGTTCGATGTATCGGGAATTTCTTTTGAGTAAAGAAGAAAGACGAAATCTCTAGAAGAGAAAGTCTCGGAATAACGGCAAAAGGAATAAGAGCGAGAGGCAAACAAAAAAAAGAGGGATATAATGAGGGAGAAGAAGTTACCTTGACGATTTGTAGTGCGAGCAGTAATGGGAATCGTGCTAGGTAACTTCCCCCTTTTAAACTATCTCGTGCTCGAGATCCGTGGGATCTTTCGCATCCCACAATCATAACCGTTCAATTCGAAATTTGTAAATAATTACGAAAAAGATTGAGACAGTTGGGATCCTTCAGTTCCCTGCGATCTCGACCGTCGATATAAGATCTGCGGACGAGGCGAAAACAATCACTAGGGCTTCCCTAATGCCTAGAGCACGCGTGCGTCTTCCCAAGAAATGTCCACCGCCCATTAACTTCGACTTCTCGAAATCAATGGGATGGGGGGCTATTGTTGGTACTGGATTTCCCCCTAGGAAATCCGGCCCGTTAACAAATAAGACAAAGGCCTATATTCATGAGCCCGTTCCAAAATCAGAGACAAAGAGACGAGCCGATTCTTTTGCTGGGCCCGAATGAACGACGTCTTGACAAGGCCCAAGCGATGCCGAAGTGGGAAGCGATCGAGCTCGAGCTCGACAGAGACGACGTGGAGATAGAGCGACTCGGTCTTTGCCAGTTCAACTGATCCGCGAGAATGTCGGGGGTCGTTACGGAGGAGAGGCCGAAATATCGGAACAGAAAGATCAAAGTCGAGACTATTTAAAGAAGAAGTGGCGATCCATTCAAGATATACCAACCCTAACTTAGAACACTTCGATTAGATAGCTCGATCATCATACTTTGTACTCTCTTTTCGATTGTGTTTGTTCTATCTCGACGATCAATCTCAATAAAGTCTTTGATTCATAGGAAACTATACCATTTCTATATCCTAAAGTCCAAATCCACGAATACAAATTCTTAGTGTGAATCCCGGATCTCACAATTTTCGAGTTCTTTTGCATCTCTTTTCCGATTCCTTTACTTTCTTTTACTATCTTTGTACCTTTTCGACTTCTAATCAATAAAACATCCTTCGGGTTTGCTAGTTTCGTGGTTATTCCTGGAAGTTTCTGTTCCCTAAAAGTTTTGCTCTACAAGTATTGACCGTGTGAGTTTTGACTCTCACAATGATGTTGTTATCCAAGACGATGGTTCAATCTCCCTGTGTCTCACGGAAGGGGTTGAGCTTCCGGAGTTTGATTTTCATGGCTTTGACGATTGGATTAGTAAAGATCCTACGCTGGGCGAAGGCATTCCCGGAGCTTGTGCCAATGCTGATAACGGTGAGGGAATGAATGTTCCGCAAGTTCCTCTGTCAGAGTCGTCGGATCGGGTCGTTGTGCCTGAATCTAGTCGAAGGTCCATGAAGAGACATGGGAAGCATTTTGAGGTTCCGCAGCCTGAATTCTCGGCACAGTCTGGCCGTGATAGCAGTGGTTCCATGTTAGCCAACGCTGCCGCGGTTGCTTGCTTCTATGCGGGTGTTCGTCATCCGGGAGATCTCCCCACGCAATACAAGGATCTGATTTGTGGTGAATCCTTTGTTAGCGCTGGGCAGGACATGTTAAGGGTTAGTTTCTTCACTTCGCCGTAAGGCATGTGATCTTATCTTGCTACTTTGCTAATTTGTCTGAGTTTGTTTCAGGCGTGGGCTTCAGTTAATCGCCATGCTGCTGAATCTGATATGAAGCTTCGAGGAATTAAGGAGCGCTTCACAAGGCGTTCCGTCGACAATGCGCGCTTGGTGGAGTCAGTTGATGCTCTGAGAGCTTCCATCGAAGATGGAAGAAATGAGTTTGAGACGGCGAGGTTTTCCCTTGATGTCTAGAGGACTGTGGGCCTTACTGAAGTTGAGGCTTTAAGAGTCCAACTCGCCGAGAGAGAGGTTTTACGTGAAGTCTCTCTTCGGAATGCGGTTGAGAGAGGGAAAAGGGGCATGCTGAAGAAAATTGCATCCCGATTTTCCAAGTTTCAAAAAATCTTCTCGAAACTGCCTTCGGGTATAGAGAGACAAAGTCAATTTGTCGCAGCAAGGAGTAACCTGGATTTGATCGTCGACTTGAGATCCGAGCATCCTCCTACGTTTGAATCCGAAGAGGCAGAACTTATGTTGAGGATCCATCCGGGAGAGGAAGACGTCTTTGAATACAACCGGCTGATTACCGAAGCCAGGGACTGCGTTGATCCATCTTTGTCTCAAGGCGATGTCGCCAGTTCATCCCAAGGAGATGCCTGGTTTTAGGATTATGGATATGAATTGTGTTGTTTGATAATTTCCTTAAGACGGTTGGTCGTCGTACTAGCTTATCTTTGAAAATTTGGAAGATTTCAACGCTTCCAATCCCTTTCTGTATTTCGTAGTAGAAAATCTTTTAATGTATTATGTTTGATTTGGTTTTTTTGAAAGAGTTTGGAATTCGTTTTATAGACTGTATTGGCTTGGTTGATTCTGAAAGTTCGAATTGGTTTGGCCGGGTTCTGATTTGCTTCAGCTTGAATCTTCCGAGCTGGTTTGGCTCGGATCCAAACTGATTCAGCTCGGAATTTCCGAGCTGGTTTAGATCGGATCCGAGCTGATTCAGCTCGGAATTTCCCAGCTGGTGTAGCTCGGATTCAAGCTGGTTCAGCTCGGAATTTCCCAGCTGGTTTAGCTCGGATTCAAGCAGGTCCAGCTCGGAATTTTCGAGCTGGTTTAGCTCGGACCCAAGCTGGTTTAGCTTGGTCCGGGCTGAATTTAACTCGGTGATTCCAAGCTGGTTTAGCTCGGGAACTTGCGGTATGTGCCTTTTATAATGTTCGGACCGGTGTGCTTGGGAGTGTTTTTTACCGGATTTTGCCATGATCAGACCAGTGTGCCTGGAAGCGTTTTACTGGGTTTTGCGATGATTAGACCAGTGTACTAGGAAGCGTCTTACTGGGTTTCGAGTCCGAGAGATAACAATAAGTTTTTCTCTCGCGGATTTGTAATGTATAACTAGTGTGCTTGGAAGCGTCTTACTGGGTTTTAGGAGTTTTACGGTTGACTTCAGTACTAGCGCGGGGTTGGTCGTCTTATATTCCCAATCGTGTACTTAGTAATGACGTTGTCGAAACCAGCGTATTGAATTTTACTGGGTTTGGATTTTCGATCCAGATTTTCCGCGAAACTCTCTCTTCGCGTCTTACGTTCGCAATAAACCGGTATCCGCAGGACCACCTTTCAAATATACCGAACCAAGATGTACTTGGTTAGAACGTCATTTTCGCCAGTGTGCTGAGTAGCGTCATACTGGGTTTTGGGGTCTATTATCGTCTCCAATACTGGTGCGTGGATTTGAAGACCTGTTAACAACCCGTATTCGGGATCCTACGTCAACCTCTTGACTTATGTTCCCTTCGCCGATAATAAACATACCTTTGGCGGTATCTAAAATTTATATAGCGCACTTTTATCCATTTGTTGGATGTATAGAGCCTCAGTCCATGTAGGACTTGTTGGCCAATATCCTTGATGGATGTATGTGTTTGTCCGCTGCGGCCATTAGCGGACAAGATAAGCTATTCCTAACAACTATGCATGCGTCGTAATAGTAGGCGTATTCTAAGTTACAAAGTTTATATCCTAATTTTGATATAAGAGAAATGGTCTGAAATGAAAAAGGAGAAAAAGAGTTTATTTGTGTTACCGGGTAACTCCAAGGGCATGGTCGGATAATTGAACTTTTGCAGGTGTGCCGTGTCTCCAGCCAAGATCCGTTGTGTGGAATTTCCGCAGAGAATGGTCAGCTCAGAATTCTTGCGGAGGACGGCCAGCTCGGGAATCCAAGTCGGCTTAGCTCAAAAATTCCGAGCTGGTTTGGCTCAAATCCGAGCTAGTTCAACTCGGAAACCCGAGCTGGTTCAGTTGGGTGGTTCCGAGCTGATGTGGCTAGCTAGGATTTTCCTAGCTGATCTGCTGGAAATTTCCTAAATGATTTGCTCGGATTTTCCTAGTCGGTTTGTTGGGAAGTTCCTAGTTGATCTGCTCGGACTTCCCTAGCTGGTATACTAGAAAGTTCCTAGCTGATTTGTTGGAACGTTCTAAGTTGGTTTGTTTGATCAGCTTGGATTTTCCTAGCTGATTTGCTGGAAATTTTCGAGATAGTTGTTTGGAGATTTCTAAGTAATTGGACAGATTTTGCGTTCAAGAATTGTTTAAAAAAATTCCAAATTCCGATGTGGAAGTATAATTCGTCGTCGTTTAGCTGGGGGATGTATCGGTCCGCATCGATCCTTTCTTCCTTGTCGGAGGATAGTTCGATCCGACCGTCATGGAGAATTGAGTCTTCGTTCTCGCAGTCTTCCGCAGCTTTTGCCATTGCGGACTTTCGCCCTCGGATTTTGGGAGGAGGATCTGTGAGATTGGGTCTAGTCGCCGAGAGAGTTTGTTCGCTTGTGGTTTGCTGACGCTGTTGCGATGGATTCCTTGCTGACTCACCGGACGTCGAGAAATCCAGACGGCTTTGTTCAGGCGGGGTGAAGTTCACCGTTCGGGTAGTCCGAGTACGGTTCCCGGTTTTCAGTCTTTCAATTTGCTCCATGAGAGTGTTGTTTGCCTTTTCTTGTTCTTCTGCCCTTTTCCTTAACGCGGCCACCATCTCTTTCAGCTCGGACAGTGTCGCGTTGATTGTTGCTTCTGGCGGGGCCGTGTTTGTAACGTCGCCGCTTTCCGAAGTGTTACATGTGGTAACGTTGGGTGTGTTGTTGTCGATCGGCAGCTGGTGATCTATCTCGTCTCCGTTTCCGATGGTAACCATATCTTTCGAATCCGCTGGTTAGTGGTTTTTAAGTGTCAAAAGTTTCTAAGTTCCCCACAGACGGCGCCAAACTGTGAGAGTCGAAACTTACACTGTCAAAACTTGTAGAGCAAACTTTTTAGGAAACAGAAACTTCAAAGATAAACGCACCAAACTAGTAAACCCGGAGGATATTTTATTGATAAGAGGTCGGAAAAGAGTACAAAGAATAATAACGAGAATACAAAGAAAGGAATTGGTTAAGAAAATTGCTAATTTCTTAAGTCTAGACGCTAGGGTTTTTCGCTCTGCCTCTCTCGTATGACTTTCATCTCCTTATATAACTACGACACGTCGGCTTTGAGAATATTTCCGCAAGATTTGCGGAAATCTTCATGTTATTATCTCCTTCCTTTTTCCGTTAAGATTTACGTTTCTATCTCTGATTTTCCTCTCTGGCTCGGAGATATCTCCTTCTTTACTTCTTTGTCTTTGTCTCCTTTCATCTTTCCGCGGCTTGACCTATTTGCCGGATGGGCCGAGAACGGACGATCCGAGTCCATTCGTGTACAGACTTACTTATTCGGCCCAAAGTCTAGGGCGTCCTAACGTCGTATGTTTGGGCCTAAGCTCTCATTTATTTTAACTCGATCCGTTAGCCCAAGCTATTGGCCAAGAAGGTACATGCTGATGTTTCCAAAGATGGATTGCGACAAGTTGTACATATCGGTAAATGTTTGGTTAACCATTCAGAAAGCTCAACGAAGTCCAGCTCGGAAGTTTACAAGAGGTGCATTCAGCTCGGAATTACCGAAGGGATAAACCATGTCTGGAAAAAGAGAAAGGAAAGGTTCGTATCCGAGCCGAGTTGGTTGCAACCAGCTCGGACTTTCGATCTGGTTCAGCTCAGAAATCCGAGCTGGTTTGGCTCGGAAAACCCGAGCTGGTTTAGCTCGGAAGTTCCGAGCTAAACCAGCTCGGAACTTCCAAGCTGGTTCAGCTTGGTGATTCCGAGATGGTTTGGCTCGGTTCCGAGCTGAATCAGCTCGTTGTCTGTCTGTTTCGTTGATCCGCAATCCCTGTTGGAAGGTAAGTTTGTCCAAATGGTCCATCGTATACAAAATGCCGTTTGAAACGTATCCGTTAAATCCGTTTGTTCAAGCGAATCTGGCGATACTTTGTATAACTTGGTTGTTCATAAAAAACTTTATTTGTCCGATGCGGACGTTCGTTTTTGTCCAATTGTCCGATCTTGTCTTCGGCTATTGTTTTCGTCGAGGAGGTTTTTGACCCCAACAAGAGCTTCTTGTATCGATCAAGACTTTGGTGACTTCACAGTCGCCGATTTGGAGTTCAACGACGAGCGGGTTATTGTGTGGCTTGTCGAGGCCCTCTTCGTCCTCTGAGTTGAAGGTGATCTCAGTTCCTGGTTTCAGTTCTTCGGGGACATTCCTGTTCCATTGTTGGTGTGCGTCGGCTTTTTGGTTGTAGTCCGTTATCGATCTTACTGAATCGTTGCAAGTGGGAAGTCCCCCATGATCATGTTGATCCGCTTCCTAGGTGTCGGTGTGTCCTCTTCCCCGTCTTCAAGGGCTCGCTTCGGTAGTTCTGTGTCGACGTCACTCTGCTCTGTTTTCTGCTGGCTCACTTGCCTTGCTTTTTCCTCCTGAATGGGCTTGAACCGTTCTCCCTCATTCTTGGGTTGTCGCGGTGTTTCTAGATTTCCGTGGGGCGTCGCCGGGGGGTTGCGGTTTGTTATGTTCGTTGCTCCTTTTTGATGTTCGCCGAATATGAGGTTTTGGAGATGTCGACATTCTGCGGTGCTGTGTCCGGAGCGCTGGTGGAAGTTGCAGAAGGTCTTTTCATGATCATCGGACCGTACGTATTTTTACCACGGTCGACCATGCTGGTGGTTCATCTGATTGCGTCCTGGTTGTTGGAACGCTTGTTGGCTTGTCTGCTGCTGCTGCTCGCCGACGTAGCACGTTGTGTCTTTCTTTCCTTTGTCGTCAGAATTATCAGGAGCTGTGTCTTTGCTCTTCTTATTTGAGGCGAATTTCTTGGCGAGTAGATCCTTTTCTTCTTCTATCTCGACAAAAACGGCCGCACGGTGGAGAGCGTCCTCGAGGGTTTGCGGCTTGTTTATGGCCAGCTCGTCACGAAACGGCGATTTGTACCAAAGCCCGTTTCGTAACGCTGGGAGCCCCTCGTTATCCGTTACCATGATCTTTGAGACGATGACTTTGAACCTGTCGATGTAGGATCTGAGGAACATCGCAAGTAGAATTGACATTCTCCAAAGTTCTTTCCATCATAAAACAGGAAATATAACATTTTTTTATTTCATCGTAATTCATCTTTCTCATAAACAAAATGTATGATTGTGTCAATGATATTATTCATTGTTCTCTAAAAAATAACAATAAACAACATTAGAACATATGAGTCGTACTAGTTATATCAGTTATACAAGTTGTGTCAGTATACGAGTGGTACCAGTTGTACCAGTTGTACAATTTGTGTCAATTTAAAAAAAAAATTCATTAAAAACAATTTCAGAATTTCATATAAAAGAAGGCTACGCAGATTAAAAAAGGCATGAGAGAATAACTTGAGGGCCTTGAGGACCATATGAGATTATGATCTACAAAAAGTCATTCGAGTTGCAGCCTAAGACCTATTAATCATTAAGTTGATTTAAGATTACAATGAAATCATTAACTCTTAATCCTCGCCCTTTCCCCACTAAAAATCATATTTTATCACAACTAAACATCAAACATTTGCATAACCACATGATTTCACATTGCAGTTCTTAGCAAACTCCATTATCATCAGAAAAAAAAAAAACCTTTTTAAAAAACGCAATGGCTTCTAACTCAAGTTTTGTCTTTGTCACCGTCGCTATTCTCTTCATCCTCAACATCTCCGGCATAACATTTCAGGCGGTGACGGCTGATTCCACCAGCATAGCGACGAGGCTCCCGGGAGGACTGATGCAATGTTGGGATGCTCTCAACGAGCTGAAATCATGCGCCAACGATATCATTCTCTTTTTCCTCAACGGCGAGACCAAACTCGGCTCCGGTTGCTGTAACGCCGTCGAGGTTATCACCACCGACTGTTGGCCAGCGATGCTAACTTCTCTTGGCTTTACCTCTGAGGAAACCAACGTCCTATGCGGCATCTGCCAACCCCAAATTCCGGTGGTTCTTCTTCCCCGGTACCTTCTCCTTTGAAAGTTTGATATATGTTCCTCGTGGATGTAAGCAGATGTTAAGGTCCCAATAATGGCCAAACAATGTTGATCAAGAACAAAGACAAAACAAGAACATTTTGGTTCTCACGACACAAGTTACTGCAATTTTCTATTCATCATATCTCATTTAACGTTAAGTGATGCTTAAATACAAAACTAAAGAAATAACTAACTACATACGTGAAACATGGGAAAGCAAACACACCCATTAAGTAAGGACACACAATCCCACTAAATGATGTAATACATAAATAATTAAAACTATTGAACAATTGATTTGGTCTCTATGGAAATGGCCACGTCATCTTCTTCCTCAAGTTGTATCTCATCAATACTCCCATCCCCAAACAACCTTGTCCTCAAGTTTTGACACAAAACATGGAAAGCTTGTCATAAACATGTTATGTTTCTTCTCCGTAGCTTCACGCAGAGCAAATATTTTCCACATAATCCAACTTTCAAAGATCAAATGCTTTTCTTGTCTCACACGCCAATTTTGGAGGACCCGTTCTGGTTCCAAACTAAGAATAGGATTGTGGCGGAGTGGAGAAAAGTCGCTTGTCATTGCAATTTGTTTTCTGAATACAGAAGAAGAGATGAGGGTTATGAACTTCTTATCACGTAATGGTGGTGGTTTACGAGGAACTGGTTCTTCATCGTCGAGATTCTTTGGTGATGGAGTCGGTGGTTCTAAGCTTTGGATTGGACGCGTCGGAGGAGGATATGTGTGCCAAAATTTGTGTGTAACACTCCGGATGCAAAGGTGTGTGATAAGGGCTTCAACATGAGTTTCGTCGATGAACTCTTTGAATGAGTCGTTAACGTTTCGTGTAGGATAAAAGCTTGAATCATTCATAGCACACTCGAACAAAAGGATGTATGGTGTGGCCTTTGAATCAGTGACTTGAATATTTTTTTGCAAAATACTCAAAGCCTAGAACCGCCAAGTGATCCATAGAGACATCATTGTCGTGGATGGATTCTTCATCATCGTATTCATCAAAGATTGGACTTGACTCATCGTGGACACGGAAGCTTGACTCTTCGTCGTTGTAGACGTCAAAGATCGGGGCTCCGTAGATCTCGTTGTATCGGTCCATGGATAAGGTGGAAAGAAAACGATAGGATAGTTGATTTGATACCAAATGATAGCACTAATGCTAATTTGGTCCCTCTTCAAAGCCAAGAGAATTGCTCTGATACCAATTGTTAAGGTCCCAATAATGGTCAAACAATGTTGATCAAGAACAAAGACAAAACAAAAACACTTTGGTTCTCACGACACAAGTTACTGCAATTTTCTATTCATCATATCTCATTTAACGTTAAGTGATGCTTAAATACAAAACTAAAGAAATAACTAACTACATACGTGAAACATGGGAAAGCAAACACACCCATTAAGTAAGGACACACAATCCCACTAAATGATGTAATACATAAATAATTAAAACTATTGAACAATTGATTTGGTCTCTATGGAAATGGCCACGTCATCTTCTTCCTCAAGTTGTATCTCATCAATACTCCCATCCCCAAACAACCTTGTCCTCAATAATGGCCAAACAATGTTGATCAAGAACAAAGACAAAACAAGAACACTTTGGTTCTCACGACACAAGTTACTGCAATTTTCTATTCATCATATCTCATTTAACGTTAAGTGATGCTTAAATACAAAACTAAAGAAATAACTAACTACATACGTGAAACATGGGAAAGCAAACACACCCATTAAGTAAGGACACACAATCCCACTAAATGATGTAATACATAAATAATTAAAACTATTGAACAATTGATTTGGTCTCTATGGAAATGGCCACGTCATCTTCTTCCTCAAGTTGTATCTCATCAGCAGACATTAATTGTGATTATAATATTACAGTTTTTATTTTATGGTATGATGAGAAAAATGTCAGTTTGTTCATTTGAGTTTGACGTAGACGCGTTTGCATTTGTTATCAACAGTGTTCTAAAATACGTTATACGCTAGTCGGACGGTTGGCCACCGTATACCGTATAGATGTATATACGGACGTTTATGCGGAGTATATACGGTGAATATTTTCTTTAAAGATATATATATATATATATATATATATATATATATATATATATATATGTCATATATAATTTTATATTGATTTATTAAATAAAATATGAATTTATAACTAATATATTTTATGATTTTATAAATTAAAATTATTAAAATATGAATAGTAAACATAAAGTAAATTATAGATAAAGGAAGGTATTTAAACTATAATAAGATTTTATATTTTTTAAACTAAAATTGTGGAAATTTTATAATTCTCCAATTAATACTACTAAATTAAAAAGTTCATTCAAATAATATGATAATAAATGAAATTGTAATTAAAAAAATATAACATATATATATATATTATAAACTGTATAAGTGCGTTGATAAAAACGTATAAGTACCGTATATACGGCCGAATAAGCTGTATATACAGCCGTATAAGCTGTATATACGCCCTATAATTAATTGTATCATTTAAAACGTATTATCTTACCGTATAGCTAAAAACAGTACAGTCCTTCACTGTATAGCGTATAAACGCCGTATATACGGCTGTATACGCCGTATTTTAGAACACTGGTTATCAATTATCAGATCATAACAAAGTTCAGTCAAGAAACGGAGCATTGAAACAAGTAACTTGTACAAGAAGAAACTTAATTCATGTTTGCCCTGTTTTCCAGAAAATCACTCTCTGTTTTTTTTTTTTTTCCAACCACTATCTCTGTTTTCAAACCATTATCAATGTATGTAGAAAACAAAGTACAGACAATAACATATATAACTGCAAGAATTGGGATTGTTCTAATTGTGATAACTTACAAACATATATTTTAGTTTCCTAAAAGATATATGTTTTAGATGATGATCATAGACTATAATCTGACTAATACACCAGTGCATCTTTTTTTTTTTTTTTTGAAAAATACACCAGTGCATCTTAAAGTTGAGATCAACTAAGATGATGAACATGATCTTGTTCAAAGTCTTGCAAGTCTATTCATATCTCAAAGTGTTTTTTATTTTATTTTTTCTTTTCTTGCTTATTCTCTAATCGTGACCAAAAGTTCAAGACATTCCCCCGCTTGCTCAAACAACATGAGGAACAATACATTTAGTATCTAGAAGCCTCAAATAAATTATTATATAACAGATGAACAGTTAAAATGTTAAATAAAATAATATAATTTAATAAAACGGAAATAAAAACATGTATTTGGAAGTTGGAACGTAACAAAAGAATTATATAATTTTATTTACAGAAACAGAAAATCAATCACACATTCCTGACGATTTATCTGATAAAAATAGTCGGAGATTTTACTCATGTGATAAGTTTGCTTTTCGATATATTTTACATACCAATAGGGCTAAAAATTAACAATCAAAACATAAGTTTGAAAATACTTCATTTTGTTCACCTGTTGTTAACATGACGTTAACCCTTCGTCTCCGTTAGGACCGTTACTCATAGTAACAAAGCCAGCATTAAATACGTTTCAGTTACTATGCTAAACTCATCATTAACTATAAATAAATTTACCGTCTATCCTTTCACATTACTCCCACTAATCTACCTTTTAAGTACTCGTAATCATCATTAGCCTTCAAGTCCATCCAAAAACCACACTATAAAAACAGAACTCTCGTAAACCAATCATCACAACAGAAACCAATTCTAAAAAGAAAAAATGGTTTCTAACACATGTTTTTTTCTCTTGGCCACCATAGCTCTTTCCCTCGTCCTCAACACCTCCGGCAGGACACTCCCGGCGACGGCAGATCCTACCAACCTAGCAGCAAGGCTTAACGGAGGAGGACTAATGGAGTGTTGGGATGCTCTATACGAGCTGAAATCATACACCAACGAAATCGTTCTCTTCTTCCTCAACGGCGAGACCAAACTTGGCGCCGGTTGCTGTCACGCCGTCGACGTCATCACCATAAATTGTTGGCCGTCGATGCTAACTTCTCTTGGCTTTACATCTGAGGAAACCAACGTCCTGCGCGGCTTCTGTCAGTCTCCGGCTCCTTCCCCTGTGAAACTTTGATGTATACAAACATCTAATAATGGTTATTTTTAATATTATGCCATGGAGGCATGGACTAATGGAGTCTCCTTTTAGATTAATGGACTTTTGGATTTGCGTTTTGGAATATTCAGATATAGCTTAAAACAATTTTAAGAACAAAACAGGTCCTGTCAAGACACAGCAAAGTAAGAGAACATATCAAAATCCCAAGTAACTTGTCGAACAAGAAATCAATTTATGTTTATGCACGGTCAGTCCTACGTAATTTCATAGCTTTAAAACAATTCAGACAGACTAAAGTACGAAACGGATCATAGGAAGAAAGACAAGTAACTAGTCCAACAAGAAATTGGGTACATGCTTCTGTAACAACCCTCAAGTAAATCTCAGAATTTATGCTTTAAATTAACAATCAGACAAATCCAGGAAACATAGTATGGAAAAGAAACCTATTCAACAAGAAGATTGATTGGGATTCATGCTTTTGTAACCGTTCTCAAGAAAACATCAAAATATTCGCATTACATCATTAGATGAAAAGAAAAAAGAAAAAAGAAAGTAACACAACTAAAAAAACAAACAAATTGTAAGATCTCAACTCGGTCTATCTAAAGATAGAAAGAGTTTTAGGGTTTGTAAATTAGGGATTCTAAAAGAAGGATTTAGGAACACGGTGAGATTTAGGAAATTAGGGTTTTATGCCGGCGTTTCCGAGGTGGAAGCCGGTAAAGAATGCTATGAAAGTCGCCGGAGAGATTCTAGGTTTAAATTCGCTATAAAGTCTCTCAGGCTCGAAGATAATAAGAAAAGCGTATCTTTATCGAATGTTATTGGGTTCCCTTATATAGGGTTACAAGTCGGTTTATCATATAAGGAAATACAAGATAAATATGAATATTTCCTAGAATCTCGCTTTCACCTCGATATGGAATATTTCCGAGTTACTGATGTCGTCACGCGGCGCCTTTGCCTTAACACCTTCCAAACCCTAATGTAAGCCGGTCATCCCTAGTTCGGTTTAACCTAAGTTTTACCGCCTTGGGCTTTTTACCGACTTTCCATTCTGGGCCGACCTAAACTCATAAATAGGCCTTCTTAAGAAAGTGCTAATCTTGACTCTAACAATAAGCCCCCCCCCCCCAGTGTGGCGACTTGAACTCAAGTCGTCATTACAAGGAGTTAACCTACGGTTCAAGAAATGATTTGGTTGGCCCATATTCGTCGTCTGGCGAGTTCTATTACTGTTTAGGCCCATATTCGTCATCTGGCGAGTTCTATTACTGTTTAGGCCCATATTCTTATCGGGCTGATCCAGCTTGGCCCGGGACGGCGAGATTTAAGCGAACCGGTTTAGAAACGATGGTGATCCGGCGAAACCGGAATTGATTCTCGGTTTAACCACCGGGTAGGTGTGAAACACGAATCGTCGCCTAGGTAATGATGTGCCTCGATTTCTGCGCCGTCATTTTCACTATAAGTAGTTCCTTCTTGCTTCTTACTTCCTCATTTCGCTCAAGTGAAGAAGTTTGGAAGGTAATCCTCTCTCTCTCGATATTTATTTTCCGATCATCTTTCAGCCGCTGCTCCGCCGTAGGTTTCATAGTTTTTTAGATCAATCTTCATTTGTCTCTTGTGTTCTTCATCTGTTCGTCAACAAATCATGTCTTTAATCCGTTGTTCGGGAGGCAAAGACAAGGAAGTTGTTACTGTCTCATCTGCGGAAGACTCATCAAGTCGTCAGTCTACTTCTCCTGCTTCCACGTCTTCGAGTATTTCGTCTGACTTGAAGAATCATCCTGCCTATTTTGAGATTGAAGAACTCCGTCGTCGTCGTAAGGCATCACGTCAAACTGATGCCGCCGAGAGCTCTGGCCGGGAGGATTTGATCATTCCTCATCTACGGGATTCTGAAAATGATGAGGACGACATTGATATTGGTCAAGACGGCTCCGAGGATATCGTTCCTTCTGTATTACCGGTTGACCCTAGCGAAATGTTTAGTAATGTTTTCCAGACCAGATCCAACGCGACGTCGGTCAGATCTATGCTTCAAGATTGCGGAGCGGACCCGAAGATCAAAGTCATTATCCCCTTTCCGCTTGACCGTCCTTGGAGTCCTCCACCGGGATATATAACCCTCTACGAGTCGTATTTTATCAACACCGACACCAGAGGTTGCCGTTGTTGGTTCCCGCTACCTGACTTGTTGATTTCGTATTGTCACCGCTGTGAAATCGCTATTTCCCAACTCTCAGCTGTTGCGGTTCGCCATATGGTCGGTCTACGATGAGATCATGGAGGTGAATACTTAGGTCAAGAATACAGTGATCATCTGAGAGATTGTGAAAGTGTTTCACAATTCACTCCACCTGTATCGGATTTTATTAGATATGGTTCGATCAATGATGAGTCACTTAGATCTTACATTATCCTTCTAAGAATACGCTCTAGAAATGTCTGAGTTTACTTTAAATAGAGTTCCATCAAAATCAGTTACAGAGATACCACATGAGATGTGGAATGTAAATGTTTCTGATTTATCCATCATGGAGATTTGGAGTTGCGAGACTTATATAAAACGTTTAATCTCTGATAAGCTCACACCCAAATCTGATAAGTGCTACTTCATTGGTTGTCCTAACAAAACCAAGGCATGTTACTTTTACAACCAGTTCGAGAACAAATTGTTTGTTGCTCGGAACTATGTTTTCTTGAGAAAGACTTTCTTTCCAAGAAGAACAGTGGGAGTAAAAGTACAACTCGAAGAAATTCGAAAATCACAGGAGACTGCTCAACCTGATGAGGAAAAGCAGCAGTTGGATCTACAAAGAGTTGTAGAACCTGCACATGTGGTGCCTAAAGTTTATAAAGGATCTGGTGAATGTATATTCGATATACATTTAAATGGCGAGTTTCTGAAGAAGTGTCGATCGACACAAAAGTTGCATCGATCGACACAGACCGTGAACTAAAATATTGATTTTGGTTTATGACTTAATTAACTACGGTTTAAAATCTTGGTTAATTAGGTCGTGGTAAAAGTATACATATGAGATATGTGTGCGCGACTTTTACAGAAAACTGAAGCTCGCAAATCCGAAAGAATCCGTCACGAACCCGAGAAATATGGATCTCTCGTAACCAATTGCCGTGATCTACTGATCATTGAAAGTGACGGGCCTGCGAATTTGAAGAAGCAATGTTGGGCCTTGACTCCGAAAATGGCTGAAAGCCGCTGAATCTGAAATGGGATCCATGTCACAGAACCAAGTATGACTTGGGTTGATTTACCCGATGGTGTAGAAGCCATTGTGAGTAAATGGATTTTCAAGAAGAAAAGATGACATGGATGGTTATATTCAGATGTACAAAGCTAGGTTGGTGGCAAAAAGGTTTCAAGTAAATTCATGGTATTGACTGTGAAGAAACCTAATCCCAGACACCGTGCTAATGTCCATTCGGATTCTCCTAGCAACCGCCACTCATAATGGTTATGAGATCTGGCAGATGGATGTGAAAACAGTTTTCCTTAATGGAATTCTGGAAAAGGACGTGTACATGACACAACCTGAAGTTTTTCATTGATCCTAATGAAGCTAGGAAGATATGCAAGCTTCATCAAACCATTTATGCATTGAAGCAAGCATCTCGGAGTTGAAATCTTCGTTTTGATAAAGCAGTCAAAAGGTTTGACTTCGTCATGAATGAAGAGGAACAGTGTGTTTACAAGAGGACTAGTGGGAGCGCAGTTGCATTTCTAGTATTGTATGTTGATAACATACTACTTATCGGAAATGAAGTTCCATTGTTTCAGTCTGTTAAGACTTGAATCGAAAGTTGTTTTTCGATAAGAAATATGGGAGAAACCGTATGCATTCTTGGAATAAGAATCTATAGAGATAGATTGGATGAGCTAATTGGATTGTGTCAAGATACTTATAGTGATAAGGCCTTGCACATGTCCAATATGCAGGATTCCAAGAAGGGCTTCGTGCAAATGACTCTTGGTATTACTCTTAGCAAGACGCAGTGTCTTTCGACACACGCTGAGCAAGGGCGAATGAGGTCAGGCTACTGCTAAAGGCATTAGATGTCTTAAGATGTGATCTTAATTTTAGTGGGAGTCATTGTTATTAATTTTAGTTATGATATGATGTTCGTACAAACATAATTTGATTATGTTATTGAAATCTGACATCTGTATTATTTAATAATGGTTATTAAATAATAGTCCCAAAGTAATTTATGACATTTTATAGGTCATCAAGTATGTGACTTGATCATGAAACCCTATAGATAATAAATGACATAAATTATGTTGATCCCTGGTCGAGGTTATTAAAGTGGGACATTAACAACCGCGTGAGACTAGTATGTGAGGTGACTGATGACTAAGTTTTATGGAGTCATTAATAAGAGTATTAAAGTCAATCACATAGATATGTGTTGGAGAACACAGGATCGGACATGACCCACTGATGAGAACTCTACGGGATAGTTATATAAGTGTCATGAGAGTTTTTATTACGACTATAGAGTATAGTCCTTAGACCTGAGTTCATCATGTTCTCTTACATGTGAATTGGTCCGCTTTAACCTTGTCAAACGTCAGCCGTAACTGGTGACTATAAAGGCATTGATTGGGCGTATCATGAAGTGTGTGAAGAGACAGGGATGGAACAAGATGGGATTTGTCCCTCCTATATAACAGGAGATAAATATCTCAGGGCCCATCGAAGATTTGATACTGAGAAATGTGTGGCCACACTCAAACGAGGTGATTGTCAGTCGTTTGTCTTGTCAGTATAAATCGGAGTTCGATGAACATGATCTTGGCTAATAAGGGTGACACAGATCTTGCCTTATGCCAGATCGAGATATAGTGACGAAGGGATTATGGGAATAGATGATTCCAGTACAAGTGGGAGATTGTTGGGAATGTCCTGAA
Source organism: Orychophragmus violaceus (assembly GCA_030180135.1). Classification (NCBI taxonomy): domain Eukaryota; kingdom Viridiplantae; phylum Streptophyta; class Magnoliopsida; order Brassicales; family Brassicaceae; genus Orychophragmus; species Orychophragmus violaceus. The sequence goes on from CM058239.1 coordinate 26,761,985, forward strand.
ATCTATTGTACTTGCTCTAAGTGATAGTTGTATTGTCGAGATGAAACAATCATATAATACTAGGTAGTCATAATGCTTTGCTAGAAGCCACTTATGATCAATGAGTTTAGAACTCATTGCTAGTGTTATATGATCCTACAGGGTCACACACCTAAGCAAACTGGGCGTTAAAGACGAGGTTGATCATTAATGTAATGATCCAGTGAATGCATATTTGATATGCATTCGATATCAATATTCTGGGGCAGTGTCGATCGATGCAGATAGTGCATCGATCGATGCAACTCGCGGATTAATCAGATTAATTCGGTTTAATCGTTGGTTAATTCCGTTATGGTTTAAGTCGACATATATAAGATATATGGTCGACCTAAACTGATTTCTAACCTAATTCACAGCCACCAGAACGAGATAGAAACCTCTCTAGAGATTAGATCTCTTACAGGCACTAGCATCCCTCCTGTCCAGTTTGTGTGCGTGTGGATACCAGTAGAGGCACAACGTTTGAGGTGCTTCGTGATCTCGATTATCTGCAAACCTTCCGCTGCTAATCATTAGGTAAATCTGAGATCCCATAGATTCAATTACTTGAACCTTATATCCTAGGCTCGGAATTCAGACTAGGGTTGCTAATCCTGATTAGAACTGCTAGAAATTCCTTCACAAGCCTATACCAATGATTTTCCTTTTTCGCTTAAACTTTGTTAAGAGTCCTAATTGTTTCTTGGCCTCATTCTTATGTAGTCTGAAAAAACCATCTCTCAATACTTGTCCATAGTAAACATCTTCAGAGCTCCATATACAAGAAGATAGCTCTTTATCTGAGCCCCAAGAGTAACCAAATATTTGACCATATTGAACTTTAAGAAACAATATCATATCTTCCCCAATCTTTATCAACCTGTGATTCCGACAGTAACCAAATAGTCCCAAACTCCTACTCTCGCCACAAGTGGACAGGGAAATTTGTTCCCTGCTATTAACACCATTCAACAAACTCAATAGCCAATGTAAGAACCATCTGTAAAACCATATCATACGGGCCAAAAGTAATATCAAATCATATACTTTCCTTGTTAAGCTTATTAAATTCGTCCCATCACCTCTATCCCCTTGGAGATTGTTTCCTCCTTCCTTGCATAAAGATAACAGTAGTAGGATCCACCATATATCATAAGTTTCCATAGTTCTTATCAACCCAGGTAAGAATCCAAATTCTCTCTTAACCTTATTCTCCCGTAGCTTTACAAGATCATCTTTCCATACTTGCCCAAAGCATACCTCTGTAGACCTCCATACACGAAGAGATAGATCTATATCTGAGCCATACAGCCATACAAATCGAACTCTGGTCCAATAATAACCGAATATTTCACCATAATAACCTGAGTGACAGTAACCAAATTTCCAACACCATAACAAACACAGACTGAATTTCATGTCCATCTTAATAACCAAGAATGTGAATCCTTTTTTATTAAGACAACTCCAAAGCAACATAAAATACGGATCATCCGTAAACAACCTGAACAAAAACTGAAACAGTATTAAAAAACAGTGCCATCTACAAGCTTGAAAGAAAACCAGATAATCGTCACCCATCGTATATTGAGGCTTCATTACTTGACCCAAGATTGTTTTCCAATAAATTAGACCATATCTATGAATATTTAGAATCAAAAATATTTTTACCAAAGCTGATCCCAGAATAAATCTCCAGATACAAATGCTTTCATATCGCCTTTGCTGTGATCGATTCTGTGGAATACCCACAATCTTCCCGGATCTCCTTAGCTTGCAGTTCCAAACCTTCCCCGGATCCTCCTTAATCAGATCACCTCTTCTTCCTATAAACAGATCGATTAGCTTTCCTTTTGTAGTAGATCCACCATTTTTCCGAATCACAGGGCCATATTGTATATGTAGATCGATCGACATATCGCCTCCCCAAATCGCTTCTCCAAATCGAATCACCGAATTGAAGACCAAATTCCATCTCCAGCAATCTCCTCGAATCCTTTCAGCATCGAAACCATAGATCCAAGCCTCATAATCAATTCCCAATTTAATCAACCCCGAATAGGCCTTATGCATCGAAAAACCCTAGATCCCCTTCGCAGTCGCCATATAATTGCACAAAAGATCGGAAAGATACAAAAAAAAAGTTTGCCTCTCATAAAAAAAAAAGTTTCTGGTGCCACTGTTTTTTGCAAGAATTTTTTTTTCACAAAATACGAATCTAAGCTGTTTTTGTTGTTCAAAAAAAAAAAACTGTTTTGTTATTTTTCACCTCACGTTATTTTTACTTGAACTTTTCGTGGGATTGTGGATATTCATCGTTTTAATTTTCTTAGCAAGTTACATACAACATGGAGAAGAATTTATGCATATTTCACAATTTTATTAATATTTCATTTAATTATATGGTTTTTCTTTAGATTTAATTATATTTTTCACAGCCGTCATATTTCATTTATTTATTTTGATTAAGAATTACTGACCTAGATAGCTAAATTGACAAAAATAAGGTATATGGTTTTATGAATATAAAAAACAATTAATATATAATTTATTTAAAAATGACTATTTCTAAAAAAATATATAACAATTTTGTTGACTTTTGATGATGTCATTATAATTTCTAGTTAAAAAATCTCAAAACAATGAGAAAAATACAATGTTGAGTTATTTTCCTAACCAACTGTCTTTTCTTTATTTGATTACAAAGTTTTAAAATTAGATATATAGTGATAATTAGAAACTAATTTGTCTGTTTGAAAGCTTTTTCCATAATAATTCATTGTACAACAAATATGTATATATTCTTTCTCACTGTCCATGTCGCTGTTTAACGTTATTAGAGCATCTCCAACCGGTTCTCAAATCCTCAAATTTTGAGATTTTTCCATTCCAACCAATCCTCATAAATGTTTTTTCCTTAAATAAATACTAAACTTAATTTAAAATAACTTAAGTACACAAAAATAAAATAAAATAAAATAAAATAAAATAAGATAAATATTACATAACATTAAAACAAAGTTCACATAATAGAAAACTACATTAAATAAATCTCACACAAATAAAAATACAATAATTTTTTTATCACAAATTAATGCAAATTATATAAACACATAATGCACATATGGGAGTATTACAGAAATAATACTAAATATAATAAAAACAATAATTTAAATCAATATTAAAAATTAAAACAATATTAATATAATAAAACTAATATATGTTACTGAGATGTTAATTAAAAACATTTGATAATTAATATATGTTACTGAGATGTTAATTATGAAATGTTTTAAGTTTTTACTGAACTAGGCTAGTAGGCTATTTTAAATAAAATTAGTTTTTATTATATTAATTTTTTTTAATTTTTTATATTGATTTAAATTATTATTTTTATTATATTTAGTAGATATATATAAAGACGTAGGAAAAAAAAGATAGACAGAACTCGACGAATGACATAAATAGGGAAAGTGGAACAAAAAAGAAGAAAAGCGGAAAAACCGAATAAATCAGAAATACATATATTTGGATGTGATTTTAGTTCTATTTTTATTAATAAGTAAAAATATTGTATTTAATATTGCTTTAATCTCTCTTCTTAGTGTTTCTACTAAGCCATAAATATTTACTTGGCATAAATTATAATCATGACATTTTACTATAAAACGAAAATATCATAAGTCAAAAAATATTTTGAAAAAATCTCGGTAAAATATTTTGAATAAATCTACGGCGTAACGCGTGTGGATAACTAATGTACTTTAAGACTTAAAAGGTCTCATTTTAATATGAGTTTGGTGAAAGATAAAGGAATTAAATTATTTAATAAATTTCTCTAAAACCAGCTGTCTTAGAGCAGGTACAACGGGAGTAACGTAGGACAGTTTCTTAAAAAAAAAAATATATATATGTGGGCTCCACAGTTAAGATTCGGGTCCTAAAAGTCTTAAGAACCTGTATATTCCCTATAGCGCTGACGTGGCATTATAGGATTGGTCCTTTTTTTTGATTAAAATTTTTTTTTTAAGAAACTCTCCAGAGTAACACGGTTGTACTTGCTCTTATATATTACCGACATACTAGGTTAGGTTAAATATGGTTCTTCATTATTTTTTTTCTCAATTATAAGATGTCTAGCGCCTCCAACTCCCACCAGCCACAGCAGAAAGATAACCATCCGTTGCCGTTATCTCTTTTGTCATTGCCTGAGGAAATCGTTTTAATATGCTTAGCCCGTATCCCAAGAACCGATTGCGATCTCTCCTCCACAAGAAATCCATTTATATAGGTTTTTGCGAAAGAGATGCTGCGTGGACATACCATTGGCTTACCCTCCGTCCGATTGAGAAAACGGCGACGACCATTGAGTATCAATTGGTTCCGACTCCTTACCACTCTCATCCTTGTATGTACTGTTGTTCTTCAACTGTCTCTATTGGATCAGAGCTCTACTTCATTAGCAGTTCTAATTTTGAATCTCCATATGACCTTTGGATTCTTGATACTCGATCTGGAAAGTTGACCCAGGGACCAAGCATGAAAGTTCAACTCGATTGTGAAGCAGTCGGAGTGATCGACGGAAAGATATACGTGATCGGTGTCATCGGATTTGCAGGGCCTGATGAGAAGATCCAAGTGGAAGTGTTCGATCCAGAATCGAAGATTTGGAAATCTGTGGGGCAGGAGAAAGTGCTACCAAGACCGTGGTGTCAACAGTCTATTGCGTCAATGGAGGGAAAGATTTACATGGTGGAATGTGGTAGAACCGGAGTATACAATCCAAAAGAAAGTGAAGGAGAGCGGATGGTTCATATGGTAAGTGAGAGACTCGTTGAAAATAATCAAAAAGAAGGTATAAGAAAGGAGAGTGTACGTGAACAAGTGTATGGCGTGTGTGTGGTAGATAATGCACTCTACGCTTGCTTTGCAAAGAGTGGGTTAATGTGGTTTGATACAAATCTCAATGTTTGGAGAAGTTTGGTCGATCGTGACATGAACGAAGCGTATCCCTTTCGTTTGCATGCAATGGCGGAACACGAGGAGAAGCTAGCGCTTTTTCAGTCATTCGATTACTTCGACCGAACTGATAATTATAGGAAGAGAACTAGTGTTAAGATGTTCTTGATCGCGTTGGATAGGGTTGGAGATAGGATTTGTGGAAAGATCGAATGGTATGGTATTGTGGCCACACTCCCATATTCACCTTATATGTATTGTCCTAGTTTTCTGCATTGTTTAGTTGCTTCCGATTGATCTCAGCTTGTATGATTAAAATGTTTTGTGAGCCCTCAGTTTAGTTGTTGAATGATATGCCAACTAGTAATGAAGTTAATTTGGACAAATCTTTTTATCAGTATGGGGTGTTCTGAACGTTTATTTTAGTTATTTTAAAACCTTTTTTTTATTAATAACAAATTCTCGAGATGATGAATGATTACCTGTTTATAATGTGTGTTGTTTATCTCCTAATGATGGATGTTCTGGTTACACCTTTGTCAAACATTCTGTCGAAACTCTGCACAAATCTCCTGCAGAAATCTCTCAAGTTCAATGGTCTTTTCACGGCACAATTGGTTCATTGCCACTTGTATCTTGTATTTAGGGTTTACTTCATGAATAATCTAATGAACGTCTTCTCAAAGACTGGTTGTGCTCTGAGAACGAGGAGATATGGATTCCAAGTGCGAATTCTAGTAACGTTTACGTGTTGAATTCACTGCTTAGTATGTATGAAAAATGTGGTGATCCAATGATGGCACAAGTTGTTTATCTAGAAAGAGGGGAGGAAAGTGAAGAAGGAGAAAGGGTTTAGCTGGATTGAAGTGAAGCGTAAAGTCCATGTCTTTGGAGTCGAAGATGGGACTCATCCACAAAAGAACGAGATCTAGATAGCAATGAAGAAAATGGGTTATATTCCTGACACTACTTCTGTACTACACGACCTCGAAGAAGAGGTTAATTAAGGAGCAGATTTCAAGGCACCACAGAGAGAAACTAGCAATCGCTTTCAGGTTAATTAGCACTCCAGATAAACCACGTTAAGGATCATGAATAATCTCAGAGTGTGCAATGATTGCCATATACGGCTATTAAGTTCATTTCCAAGCTTGTGGGAAGGGAGATAATAGTGAGAGACACTACAAAGTTTCACCATTTCAAAAATGGGTTTGTGTTCTTGCCGGGATTATTGGTAAAGTGGACGATCTGTGATCTAAATCAAAGCCATTGTGCAATACTAACTGAACAGCACCAATTGTAGATTCAAGTATGGCTTGTTTTTAGAGAAACCAACAAAAGTTTTCCTCTTTATTGCTATGTAAGTTCCATCAACATCATTACTAAGAGATAAGAGTATGATGACATGGCATTTGAGAGTCTTTAGTACTAGAGATCATGGTGCTTAAAGGAGAAGGATATTATGAACATGGAGATATTTCTGGGAAAGCATAAAAGAAAGAGAATAAATGGGATTGTGAATATGGTTCCTTTGTTACTTTTCTTTCCGGGCAAGAAAAACTATATATATAAGATGAGGATCTTGGTTGACATAATATATATGTGTTGGAGGTGGGTTTAACACTCCTCTTTGCTCCGATCCAACAGATAGAACGGTCCGTCGAAGATTAAGATCAAGAAAAAGAAGGCGCCCATTTTGATGGACGTATTTAAGAAAAAGATTGAAGAGGAAAGATAAATTTCTGAAAAAAGGAAAATTCAAAATATCTAGATTTAATCAGAAAAATTCTAGGAAATAAACCATAATTCTCCTGATATAAATATTCTTTCCTTGCGTGGGAAAAGAGTGATCCTGAATTTTTGTACACAACCCTAATTCAAGAGCAGAGAAAATCGGTTTTGATTTTCAAAGTCTAAGTAACAAAACGACTATGTTTTTTTTGTCTTTATATTGCCTTTAAATCCTTAAATTCGAATCATCCAAGTTCCATTAAATCGATCATTTATTGAATTGATCATTGTGAATTTCAGCTTCAACAATCGACGCCGTCTGTGGAGACTTTGGGTACATTCGCACGACCAAAGGGAATATCGGCAATGGCGGAAACATCACTCTCATCACAGGAGACAAGAGGAACAAAAAACACCGGCAACATCATCAACACCAGCAACACATGAGGTGGAGGAGAACAAATCCAATCTAACTCGCCTCCAAAAGGAGATGGAGCCCGCGGCAATTCAACAAACTCGGGATCGCATGTCCATGCGGCACTAACGGGTAACCTAAACGCCCCGGTCTCATCCGCAACCGGAGGAACAACTCAAGACATCACAACTACAGCCATCGCCAGACGCGCAGAAGAAGCGACAATATCGGCAAGGGCATCACGTGTAACAAACATTGCGGCACCAGACGCCAGAACTGGAAACCAGAACACAGCGGAGAAGATGTTACATGTGCTAATGAACCGAATCGATAGAATAGACAGGGCGGCGAACGAGCGAACCATGCTCGCCAACATGAAAGTCATGCTCCAGGAAAACTTTATCGGACGTTGGAGCGCGCCTATAACGGAACAGACCCCGAAGCCAGTGCCTCCTACAAACAGGCGTCTTTTTCCCGAAGCGCCCCCAAGGACAATAGGTTCAAAAGTCAATCCGGCAAGCATCGCACCTAGGCCTGGGATATAAAACCGAACCAAAATTATCGAACCGAAACCGAACCGAATTTTAATGAACTGAAACCGAACCGAACCGAAGAAAAAAACCGATTGGTAGTTTTTTAAAAAATAAAAAAAATCGAAAAACCGAAAAACCGAACCGAAGAACCGAAGTCCCTGACCTATTATTCATTATTGTAGACTTGTAGTTGTCGATCGGTTTTGATTTTCATAAAAGTTTCAATCTTCCCACATATATATACTTTTGTCAGTTTGTGTTTGTGTTTGATATATATATACTGATATACATATAGACTTGGAATATAAAATTGAACCGAAATTATCGAACCGAACCGAACCGAAGTTTTATGAACCGAAACCAAACCGAACCGAAGAAAAAAACCGATCGGTAGGTTTTTTTAAAAACAAAAAAACCGAAAACCGAGTAACCGAACTGTAACCGAACCGAAGTCTCAGGCCTAATCGCACCCGCATCGATCAACATAGGTTCGACACCAAATGCCCAGATCGCGACCATATTGAGTCAAATCTAGGACCTTAACTCTGGGTCCATCGAGTAGCCAACTCGTAACCAGAGCTTGATCGCGTGTTGAAATAGGCTCAGAATAACCATTCACACATTGGATAATGAGTGCAAGGATCACGCATGTCGACAAAGTCAAGTTCCCGACTTATGAAGGAAAATCGGATCCCAGTCAATTCATGAATGTGTTCATGATAGCAATGGGTCAGAATCGATTCACGAACAAAGAAAGAGACGCCGGATACTGCCAGCACTTCATGGAGAACCTCAGAGGAATGGCCCTTAGATGGTTCTCACGACTTGAAACGGGATCGATCGACAAATTCCGACAGCTCTTGGAAGCGTTATTAAAATATTACTCTATGTTCATAACTCTTGGGTCATCAGATGCCGAACTCTGGGACCTCGAGCAAAGACAAGATGATCCCCTGCGAGCTTTCATCGATCAGTTTAAAGAAGTGGTATCCATAGTGACAGTGGAAGATAGCGCGGCTCGAAGAGACTTCTGAAACACTTATGGTTTGATTCAGCATACAGAAGGGACCTGAAGCTCAACAAGCCGACATCCCTAGAAGATGCATTGCACATAGCGGTGACGTTCATAGAATTAGAAGAAGAGCATGCAATACTCTCTTAAAAACACTCCAATCAGACCAAGAAATCGCTGGAAGCAAAGGAGAAAGCTCGACTTGATCACCAGGAAGAGAACCACATGTCATCCGAACACAAATCCTCGTCGTCCTATTTCGTCGAAAGTACATCACAGGGTTGGAACAAGTATGTTCTTGGCCAGACACATGCCGGAAAGGGGAATGCAGATAATTCATATTGTGAATATCACAAGAAGTACTCCCATGATACCTTGTTGTGCCAAAATCTGGCTGGCTACTTGTTACACCAATACCGCAAGGGGAAAATCGCCAACCTAGAAAGAGGAGGTATGCAGTCCAAAAATCGCAATAAAAGGAATGAAGCAAACAAGCAAGGAAAAGAAGGGGAACCTCTGAACCAAGAAACTGTGCTGGAGGATCATGCTCCAGAAATGGAGCCCAAAAAATAAGCGCGAGATGAATATGATGATGGAAGAGCAGGACCGCAACCTCGTCGAAGAGTCAAAATGATCGTGGGCGGTTTGCAGCTGTGCTCGGACTCAATGTGATCGATCGAGCAATACATCCGATAGGCCACGACATCCAAGCATATTCCTCTTCCATTGAAGAAGGCACACCCCTATTGTTCACCAAGGCCGATGCACTTGGAGTAGACATACCACGTAATGATCCTTTGGTAGTAGAGATCCTGATCGGAGACTGCGAGATCTCCCGTGTAATAGTCGATACAGATAGCTCGGTCGACGTAATTGTTAAAGAAGCACTAGATAAAGCGGAATCCAATAACTTGCAATTCAAGCCGAAGGTGCAACCACTTACCTGATTCGATGGCGATCAAACCATGACGGTCGGCACAGTAAAGCTCCCGATCTACATCGGCGAAATGGCAACTATGACAAAGTTCATCATACTCTATATACCGGCTATCTATAATGCCATTCTAGGAACGATTTGGCTCCACGACATGAAAACCATCACATTGACATAACATCATGCATGAAGTTTCCGAATCCAAACGGAGTCCATACGCTCAGAGGGGATCAGACCACCTCGAAGCTATGTTTCATCAGCGAACGAAAGCTCTACCACCCTTCCGAGCCGAAGGGAAACAAAAATATCATATCGGGCCCGCCCAAAATATTAAAAATCCCGAATGAAGTCGAAACCCAACCAAACTAAATGAACCTCAGCATGACCAAACCTAAGCTCAATAACGCCAAGCATTACGGCCTAGCTCCTTTTACGTCTTTCGCCAAAAAACAAAAACAAAAAAACTTTTACCTTATGTAATATGAACTACGAATCCCGACGAGATTGGCGCCAACCTGCATCAAAAGAGGAAAATATGATTAATGTCAAATTAACATATTTAAGAAAAGAAATAAGATAAAGATAAATCTTCGAAAAGGAAGGAAAATCCAAGATTATTTGGATTTAACATTATCGTATCAGAGAGAATCTAGGAAATAAACCTTAATTCTCCTGGTATAAATATACTTCTCCATGGCGGAAAAGATTGATCCTGAATTTTTGTACTCAAACCTAATTGCAGAGCAGAGAAAATCGGTCTTGATTTTCAAACTCTATGTAATAAAACAAATAAGTTTTTTTTGGTCTTTCTGCTATTGTCTTTAGATCCTTAAAGTCGAATAATCCAAAGTCCCTCTAAATCGATCAATTTATTGAATTGATCATTGTAAAATTCAGCTTCAACAATACGATTAATGACTTAACAAAGAGATACCACACTTGTTTGGCTTACGTGGCAGGTTTGGGGCAGGTAAATTTGAAGATGATCACATAAGAGTCACTGCCTCAAGGATTCGTAGGATCTGGTATGGTCAGCTTCTCTCTCTCTCTCTCTCTCTCTCTCTCTCTCTCTCCTCTCCTCTCGTCTCTCTCTCTCCTCTCTCTCTCTCTCTCTCTCTCTCTCTCTCTCTCTCTCTCTCTCTCTCTCTCTCTCTCTCTCTCTCTCTCTCTCTCTCTCTCTCTCTCTCTCTCTCTCTCTCTCTCTCTCTCTCTCTCTCTCTCTCTCTCAGCTTCTGAAAGCTCTTGTTTGATCGCAAATCTCAAACTCTTCTTTCATGAACAAAGCTTACCTCTTCTAGTTTCTTTCTTTCTTTAGTTTTTCTCCCTCTATCTCCGGTACATTCTTCTCCTTCTTCTCTATGTTTCTTGTTCTTTAAATAATGTTTTTGTTTTGTTTTGTTTTGATGTCTTGAAAATTTCAGACCTTTGTTTCCTCCTCTGTTTCTAATTGTTTATGCCATTAATTCTGAAATTTAAGATAAATATTTCTCCATAATCTGTAATTGTTGTTGTATACTTTTTTTTTATCAACAAATAGTAAAGAATCCTATTTCTCTATCATCCATGTTAGTGGCTCCAGACCAATATGAAAACTGTTTGACTGTCTGATGCGAGCACCCCGTGAAAGTCTATCCAAGGTCTTATTTCTTATTTGTGATATATGCTTGAGGTCAAATGTCGTGAAGAATTCCTTCCTCCTTTCAAACTCCCTCAGGTGTACTGAAAACGCTGGCTAGTCTTCCGGTTCAGACAATAGCTTCACCAGTTTCGAGCAGTCCGAAGCAAATGTAATATGTGATTGATTGAACAAATTCATGCATTCTATAGCCCAAATCAACGCTTCGAATTCCGTGTGAAGTGAGGAAAAGCTTGGCCTAAGGTTCATTGTACCCATCATAACACTAACATCTCCCTCATAGCAATTGTACCATCCTTGACCTGTAAATGTATCCACTTCTTTCCATGATCCATCAACAAAACACCATTGCCCCCTTTGTACTATACTATTTTTACTTCTGCGCAAATCTCCCAAAAATTGCAGAATTTTCATTTGACCCCGCCATTTGTGCCCCTCCCCAGGTTACATATTATGTTTCCGCCAATCATAAAGTTTATTGAGGATCCTGATAAAGCTGATTATATACCTTATCATTTCTACTTTCTATATATACCTAAAATAATTATTTGTATCATGGGGAGGGGGGTTATATCCAAAATAGATAATCCATATTCGTGTGGGTATTTGTGCTAATGCCTAAGTTTGTAGTGTCGGTTTACATTCAAATAAAACATGGTTAATAGATTTTTCCGCTCCACATTAATCACAACCTGTTTCCCAGTTAATTCCTCTCGCCTTCAGGTTTTTTGTAACCGGTAAGCACCCTGGAACAACTTGCCATATTGGGGGGGAACATTGTAACTTCCATGAATAAGATTGTAAACATTTGATGTTTGGTCCCTTTACTGGGATATTACTGCATGTATCTGGTTGTTCCCTTTTTGTGTGATATCCTGATTTAACTGAATATCTTCCCGACTTGGTAAAGTGCCATCCACTCTTATCTGGACGTTTGAACTTACTGATTGGAATACTCACAAGAGCCAGATCTTCAGGCATGATAACCTCCTCAATCAATTGTTTGTTCCACACATGACTATGATGGTCAATTAACTGGTCGACCGTAAATAATTGGTTATTTTCCAATATTAGATTTAGATATTGTTTGTTATTGCAGATGTAACGGTTTCATTTAACAACAGAGTGAACAAAGAAGAGAGAGAATGGAGTGGGAAGAACAAGGTTTAGGGTTGTCCTTGGTGCTGGATAACGTTTCAGTGCTAATGTGCGCCACTTCGGCTCTAACGTCTACTATTCTTTCCTCTTTGCTAGAGCTCCTAGCTCAGGTAAGTCTCTTTCTCTCTCAGTGTTTAAAGTATTCGATGTTGCAATGAACTAATTTTTTATTTTCTTTTTGATAAACCAAATAAATAAATGACTTAGTGAAGACGATAATTTCTTGTACTATATGGGAGTCATGTATTTATCATTTCACACAGATTAAAAAAAATTATACTACAAAACTAAATCTTGACTTTACTTCTCTAGACACTACCAAAAATAAGGGTTTTTACATCACTAAATTACCATTATTTTGTTAAGTAATGCTAAATCCATGAAAATGATGCAAGCTACCATCACAATAAATTACCGTTATTTTGTTAAGTAATGCTAAATCCATGAAAATGATGCAAGCTACCATCACAATTTTAAATAATGTTAATATCCTTCTTAAAACCTTCTGATTCAGACAAAGTCTTTAGACAAAAGAACAAATCCTGGACTTTTTTCCTTTCAACAATTAAATGAACTATCTGACTGAGTCTTTCATTTGTGAACAAAATCTGAAAACTCACTATCCAGATCGATGACCTTAGTAGCAAGCACACAACCCCTTCTCTCGCTTTCCCTATCAGCTCCTGCAGCTATAAAAATTCAAATCGCATTCCCAGTTTTCAGTTTATCTCTCGACGTACAGCAAATACCTGGAGATTTAGCGAGCGAGCGACGTGAAATCCAAACTGATGGGAGTGTATTGCAACGAATACCTAAATTTGCCGGTTTACTCCGCCGGTGCTCCGACGAACGAGCTCCGTTTCAGCAAGCATGTCGACGACAACGTTCATGGAAACATCTATTTCGATCCTTTAATCCTTCTCCTTTAATTTCTCTGTTTCTTGTTTCCGTCATTCCAATTTGTTTGTTTCCAAGATAAGGAGGCTCCAGAATTCTATCTTTTATGCTCTCTCGCTCTGTTGCCTGTTTTTCATGGAGATTTTCTGTGAAATTTCTGGTGCTTTTTGTTCGAGTTGGAATCTGGATGATAGTTTCTTAGTCTGATTTCTCGTTGTAATTTTTGAAGCTCGTTAATAGGGATTGGTGTTTAGCGGAAGATTTGACTTGTTTAAGATATGTATGGATGAATTTTGAGTCGTGATCACGATTGATGAACGAAGCTGCTAGTAGATTTTTCCAGGATTGTATTGTATTTTCTGTGATGTGATTCTTCTTTGTATTTCTGCACCTGTGTGAATTATTTTCCAATTTAGATTGAGTTTTCAAATTATCTAAACCACTACTGCTCGTCTGATTTGCAGCTTTTGCTTAAAATTCATTGACGCATAGAAATTTTAGAGGTAAGTTCTTGGATACATTTTACCATATTTTGATGTCCTGTTAAAACCCCAATGTTCTGATTCTTTTATCTAATTTCTTGTGGCAGGCTTCGTGAACTAAAGCAGCTTGGTGAGTTGGCTTGCATTTTCAACTTAAGTTGACCCTCCTCTTGTTTAATAAGCAAGGATGGTCTTGTTTTGTACTTTTCATCGAAACCTAGTATTTAGGAAATTCTTTGCATAGCTTACTAGTTCTAACTGTAATGAATCTTGAGTGGTTCAGGAGTGACAAACATGGTATATCAGCTCCATTCTATATTTGAGCATTCTCTAGGTGTGTATTGGCTTGCAGGCGAAACAGCTCAGAGACTAAAAAGAATTGATGACACTGAAGTTTTGTTATCACTTTCTTTGTGTATCTAAGTTTCATCGCTTGTTTGTGTTTGGGGAATTTTATTGACTGGTTTTAGATGATGAGTGTGGTTTCTTATGGATCATCAGGTACTTGAAAAGAATTGATGATGCTGAAGCCAATGAGTTAGCTCAAGGTAAGAAGTATCATAGTGTATAATGATTAGAGATAAAAATCTGTTTGCTATGTGTTCTTGGATCAGTCTTAGCTGCTAGTTTCAGTTGTGAACTGTGGTAACCATAAAACACGGTGTTGTTGAGGTTTTGGATTGTGACATGGCACAATTGGAACAAGTGTTCAGAGTTGTTACTGAAAATGCAAGGCTATACGTTTTCAGAGTAAAGACAAGTAACTCACACGTTCTTTCCGAAAACTTGCTTTATTAGATTGATCTTTGTGATCTTACAAGAAACACCTATTCTCAATCTAATCTCTCAAGTTCAATGATCTATACTTAATCACTTGAACGCTCACAAATTCTCTCAATAAAATACTTGACCTAATACACGGCGCAAGCTCTCCTATTTATACACAATAGGCTCGCTAATCATATTAGCCAAAAACCCTCTAGAAAACAAACCTATCTTCTTAGAGATAAACACGAGAATCCTAACTACCCTAAGATTTAGGATTCTCTCAAATCTTTATTAAATCTCGTTTTGATACTCTCCAAGATGCATGTCCAGCTCAGCCATACTTCTTGGATCGTCCACATCAGCTCCAGCTCACGATCAAGTCACCTCATTTGTCTTCATGATGCGTTCCACACTCTGCTTGCGTGTGTCACTCCTTGCGCTACTTCTTCACTGATACACGAAGTGACTCATCTACATCTTCAATCTTAGGATTGTGTGTCTCTCAAGTATCTGCACAACAATAAGAACACTACACACAAAGAACAAGTCGTATTCTGAACATTTGTATTTTTGATTAGATCTCTCAAACCTTAAATACTTGTTCCATGAACATAAACGTGAGTTTAACAAAGGAGTTTTTGCAATCCAAAACATAACCGAGATGATAAGACCATAGTACTACAAAAACAATCCCCCAGAATCCTAGACTTGTTCCCAAGTGAACCGATTTCCAAAAATAATCAAAAAGAACATCTAAAATCAATTGGCTTCACTCCCCCATAATCCTTGCTCATAGCATTTAGCCACTATCCTCTTCTCCCCCCTGCTTGGGAGCACACAATTTTAAAAAACATAATGTTAGTAGCTAAAGAATTCATTAAGGAGATAGAACCTTACCTGGCATGGCTCGAAGAAGACGCTGAATCACCTCAAAAAAGGTCTGGAGTACCTTGGCAGTGTCCTCAACTGCTTCTCTAGCTGCACGCGGACTACAACTCCCAACTGGTACCCGAACTGATCCGAGACTCATTATCTCCTGCATTGTCTGAGTCAAGGATCGTGGAGCTGATGCACTGGATCTGACACGACGTGGTGTATGTGTCCTTGGACTGGCACAGACAACCTCCTTCTTAGCATACTTAGACTCCTCAGTCTTGATAAAAGCTTCGCCAGATCATGAGTCTTTCTTGTAGGAGATTGGATCAATGACCTTTTCTCCTTTGAGTACTGTTGCTTTATGCTGAACTTTCACGAGCCCAGTGATGATCCTTGGAAACATCAACCAGCGAGAGTCGGATTCTTTGACAACACCCAGAGACAAGATCTGCTTGAAGATCATCTTCCCAACATCAGTTCTTATTCCTCGAGAAATCTTGTAGATTAGCTTCGCCCTGTCAGCAGAAAGATGGTGCTTATGGGTAGATGGAATCCAGTTGTAGGCTGAGAGAACGCTCAAAGCTGCATAGCAAGGTGGGAGTCCTGTGGCAGTGAGATCCTTCCATCCTGTCTTTCCCTCACACTACAAGAAATATGTACATTGGTAGCACACAATAAGCGCCATAATAGGTAATAGATAGCGTTTCCATAAACGCTAGGACATGAGGAGCTATCTTAGGGTAGTCAGATATTATAGCGTTTTTATCGTGCTATGTTATATGGCTAATATAATAGCGTTGATTTTAAATTGCTATGGTTGTATCCGAGCCGAGCCAAGCCATATAAATTATTATATATATATATATATATTGTATCAATTGAATTTATTAAAAAAAATGTATTTGAAATTTGGATTATAATATAATTTTATTAATAACCCAAAATATGTTTTACATCAACATTGTTTAGGGAAAAAATCATACCAAAACATCCTCTAGCAAAAAAAAAATACTAACTAGTAATCATCAGAATTCTTTTAAACCTTCACGACTTTTTCCCCCAGCCCAACGACCCTCACGACTTTCACATGGACGATTCCAGCACGATGATCAATGGTACTCACAGCTGATGCATCTTGACCACCTCCAAGCACAACCTGAGATATAAGAAACAACGATAACATCATATGACCTGTTGACTATGGAAATCTAATCCTAAATTTCATTAAGCTTAAAACTATAGTACATACATGGTTGAGAAGTGGAGACATGGCAACAGCATTTACGGGCACCTCCTATAATGTAAGTCAGTGTTCTCATGTCCCACAGCTGAAACAAGAACACTCTTTATCAGAAGATTTAACTCTATACATGTAATATATACTAGATATAGTTCACAACTATGAAACAAAAGATACAAGAGAAAGAAAGGAACACATATAACATGCCTTGCTAGTTTTGCCAAGTGAACCTCAGCATCCTAGATTTTAATTACGGACACTCTTCATTCCCTCGTGATTTTGAAGGACAAGCACAGAGTCACCAACCTCTACACCATTCTTGCAACAAAATTTTACTTTTCATTACAAGACATAAACTATGAAAACTTCAGCTAGAATGTATATATAACTTACAGTCTTCTAGATCTTCTGAAATGCGTCTGACATGAATAACAGAGCTAAGATATATGCAAGGATACATATAGAGATACAAAGAATGCAAGACCAAAAATCCAAAACAAAGCAAAACTATAGTGATAACCTTGAGCATCCCACCGGAAGTGATTGCTTTTGATTCCCAGCAGAGGCCTTCAAATCTTCCAGCTTCACAGTTCCCATCTGCATAAAAGTCAAATTAATCAACACCAAAACTATTTTTCCTTCTGTTTTCTTAGATTTCGGATAAAAATCAAAATGTTTTCCTCAATAAAGATAAGGATCTAAAGACGTACACATCGCGAAACAGCAGCGGCGGTAAGATCGAGCTTGTTATTAAGAATCATATCAGTGTTGGCTTACTCTGTTAAGAACAAGGAGATCCTGAAACGCCGCCGATGACGCAACATCGAATTCAAAATCAGGATTAATGTCACCAACAGACTTTTGAGAAACTCTGGACAAAGCAAAAGTTGTGTAAAGGCGCAATTTAAGAATCAAAGTACGACCTAAGCTAAAAGCAAAATCAAATCGAGCAGAAATGTTGAACCGAATCTAAACATATCTAACACATAACATCGAAAAGAGGCAAAGTGTTGCTATGACCTTAGACTGATCACACGCCGGTAACGATAAAATGTCAGCACGAGTAGAAGCAACCGTGCAGGCAGCGGATCTGACTAGATAAGAGAAGGCCATTGATTGGGTACTGAAAAGGAGGAGATCTAGCGAGTAAGAAACCCTAACCCCTTTCGATGGCTTCTGGGTGAGCTGGGTCGGGGAAACAGAGAAGGTGGAGGAGGGTGTGGGGAGTCAGTTCAGTCGGAGATGGTAGAGACTGGATCGGAGCCGGTGAGGTGTCGATCGGAGAGGAAAAGAGGTCTGGAGAGACGAGAGACGAGGAATGAATTTTTTTTTTCCTTTAACATTGTGAAATAAGTTTTTTTTTCTTAAATGATAAAGCCACTTAGAAAATTTTGGCTTCCGCGAAAACCAAATTTTTGGCTCTAAAGTGTTACCGCTCGTATTCATAACATAAATTAGGTTCCAAAATTTCAAGTTTCACTTCCCGGTTTGTAAAAATATGGCATAGCGTTGATTTAATGCTGTAACAGAGTACCATATCCCAACATATCTTCTACAATAGCACTTAGCGAAATCGTGCTATCCTAAACTGCTATCAATACTGGTATTTCTTGTAGTGTCACTGAGATACGTAGCTATTGTCTCCATACTCTCTGTTTCAACCTCAGTGTCTGCCTGAATTTCTTCTTCATTCAACTCTTGAAGACCCAAGGATTCGTTGATCGCAGCCGGAGAAAGCACATATGAGTATCCTTTGAACCAAACTTCTACTTTCTCAACTGAATCTTCCACTTTCACATTTGGTAAAGCAGCGTAAAATTCACTGATATGTTCCTTGATGTACCCAGCTAATCCAGTCACAGTTGACACCAAATTCCCATCCTTAATCAATTCCAAATATCCCCATTCATCCTCTTCTTCCATATCTACCAAACGTTCAAGAAAAATTCCTCTAGTTCGAAAACGTTTTTACCTTTCTTGATCCAAGGATCGGGATACTTTGGATTTCTTGGCTAGTGTTGGTCTCCCATAAGCCGTCTTTGATGGAATTCCTAGCAGTTCCTAATCCGATTAGGCAACCCTGAGTCTGAATTCCGAGCTTAGGATCTAAGGTTTTTTGTTATTGAATCATGGATCTCGCGTTTACCTTTTTCTGGCAGCGGAAATGAATGGTAAGACGAGATCATGAGCGATTCAGGTGCCTCGCCTCTATCGTAGTCCACACGCACACAACCTGAAAAGCCGGGATTCTAGTGCCGGATCTGGGAATTGAATAGAGAGAGTTTCTGTTTTTCTAATCAAGAAAAGTGAATGGCTTAGGGTTCAGGTCGACTGTATAAGCCTATATATACGACCTGTTATGACTAAACCATCTTTCGGATTCAACCGAAAAGGTCTAAGTCATAAACCGAAACATCAGTCTCGGAATCGACCTGTGTCGATCGATACACAACTGTGTCGATCGACACACCTCTCTTTACTCTTTATTGATATGTATCCAATACACATCATCTTGATCACCACCATGATGATTATTCCCATATACAAGCTTCCAGATTGCTTAGCTGTGTGACCCTATAGGATCATATAATACTGGTAGTAAGTCTACAACTTACAGACTGCAAAAAGGCTTCTAGCAAAGCATTGCAACCGCCCAGTATCATACAACATGTCTGATCTCGACGTACAACTATCGTTAGAGTAAGTACAATGTGATTTTAGGACATAATCCCAACAATCTCCCACTTGTACTGGAATCACCTATTCCTATAACCCCTTCGTCTCTATATCTCGATATGGCATAAGGCAAGAGACTGTGTCATCCTTATTATAGCCAACATCATGTTCATCGAACTCCTGATCTATACTGATAAAACAAACGACTGACAATCACCTCGTTTGAGCACGGCCATGCATTTTCTCAGTATCAAATCTTCGATGGGCCCTGAGATATTTATCTCCCGTTATATGGGAGGGACAAATCCCATCTTGTTCCATCCCTGTTTCTACACATACTTCATGATACGCCTAAGCAATGCCGTTATAGCCGCCAGTTACGGAACGACGTTTGTCAAGGTCAAAACGTACCAATTCATATGCTAGAAAGCATGATGAACTCAGGTCTAAGGACTATACTCTATAGTCGTAATGAGAACCTCCCATGACACTGATATAACTATCCTGTGGAGTTCTCATTAGCGGGTCATGTCCGATCATATGTTCACCAACATATATCTATGTGATAGACTGTGATAATCATATCATTGACTCCATGAAACTTAATCCAATAGTCACCTCACATGCTAGTCTCTCGCGGTTGTTAGTGTCCCACTTCAACAACCTCGACTAGGGACAAACATAATTTTATGTCATCTTTCACTTATAGGGTTTCATGATCAAGTCATCAACTTGATGACCTATAAAATGAACATAAAATACTTTGGGACTATTATTTAATTATCCAATAATCAAATAATGTTGATGTCAGTTTTAACTTACACAAACATTGCCATAGCATGTCTATGTAAAGATTACAACATAACTAATGTAACTCCCACTATAATCAAGATCATCTCTTCAGATATCTAATACCTACAGCAACAGAATAAATCTCGTGCTTAGGTTGTGGGAGAGACTGCGGTGTTTTTGCTTGAAACGATTCCAACAAACCACACCGCCATTCAGATAAAAGCACTATTCTATGGTTTTCTGCTTGGATCCCTTCCAACAGATAATACCGTTATTTGGACAAGAAGACATAACCAAGTGGGAACCGGAAATCGTCTTTGTCCGTCTAACTACTCTCAACTGGTTCATCACTTCCTTAGTTCACCACGAACCTATCCTTAGTGTTCCTCAAACACTTGGGATATTTCTGGCAACTGTTCAGTGAATTTTACCGGAACAACTTGGTATCTACTCGTAATGCGTAAGCTGCATCTGGATTAGTGTAAATTATGGCATTCATGATGGATTCTATTGCATAAGCATAAGAAATCACACTCATACATACTAGCTCAGCCAGTGTCCAAGACACTTCATCTTGCTTAGATTATTGCCATAAGACCTTTGGTGTGAAGCCATTCTTGGAATCATTCATATTGGAACTGTCCAATACCTTATCAACATAAGGATTCTGACACGATCCAATTAGCCTACCCAATCCATTTCAATAGATCCTTATTCCAAGAACTAAGGCTTCTCCCATGTCTATCGTTGAAGTGACTTCCGACCCAAGTCCTGATAAGACTTAAGCGACGGAAAGTCGTTTATGAGATTAAGTATGTTATATACATACAGTGTGAGAAATGCAACTACGCTCCCACTAGTATACTTGTAAACGCACGGTTCCTATTCTATCCTGATCAAGTCAAAACTTTTGACCGTTTTAACAGAACGTAGATTCCAACTCCAAGATGTTTGCTTCAATCTAGAAATAGATCGGTGAAGCTAACATGCATACCTAGCAAATTTTTTGGAGTTGGGGCTTACCATCGCTTCTTGAATTTCGCATGCTCGTCACTTTTCAATGATCAACAGATCACGGCAATCGGTCACGAGAAATCACTCTCGGGTTAGTGACGGATCCATTCGGATCTGCGAACTTCAGGCTCCACAGGTGTAGGTCCTACAACACTTTGTAGATCCAACCGCTGCTCTCCCTTAACAGGTTGAGCAGCCTCCTGTGTTTCTCGAATTTCTTCGAGCTGTACTTTTACTCCCACTGTTCTTCTTGGAAAGAAACTTTCTATCTAGAAGAACAGAGTTCCGAACAACAAAACTTTGTTCTCGGATTGGTTGCAAAAGTAATAAGCCTCGGTTTCCCTAGGACAACCAGCGAAGCAGCACTTATCAGATATGGGTTCAAGCTTGTTTGTTGACAACTGCCTTATACAAACCTTGCAATCCCAATTAATCATTAAAACATACTTGGAAAACTTCCAGTCCACATCCAATGTGGTGTCTTTCAACTGATTCTGAAAGAAAACTATTTGGCGTAAACACATACATTTTAGAGCGTATTCCTCAAAGGATAATGGAAGATTCATGTGACTCATCATTATTCGGAGCCTATCTAATAAGGTCCAATTCATTCTCACAGAAACACCATTCAGGTTTTTCAGGAGAAATGAGCTGTGAGAAGACTTCACGCTCAGTTAGATGATCACTCAATTCTTGACTCAAGTATTCTCCTCCGCGATCTAATCGAGGATTTTTAATACTTCTGTCATATCGGTTCTATACTTCATTTTGGAACTCCTTTGACCATTTCATAGGATTCTGACTCGTGTCTCATCAAATGAACACAACCATACTTACTGAAGCCATTAATAAGGTAATGAAGTACTGAAGATTTCCTCTGGCACTAATGCTCATCGGGCCACATACATCAGTACGTGTAAGGCCCAATAAGCCTCTGGCCCTTTTCTTTAGCTCTGCTAAAGAAGCCTTAGTCATTTGGCCCATCA
The DNA here is from genome assembly GCA_030180135.1 of Orychophragmus violaceus. Taxonomy (NCBI): domain Eukaryota; kingdom Viridiplantae; phylum Streptophyta; class Magnoliopsida; order Brassicales; family Brassicaceae; genus Orychophragmus; species Orychophragmus violaceus. The sequence goes on from CM058239.1 coordinate 26,784,115, forward strand.
AGCAGAATTCATATCTCATATGATTTATAATCAAATAAGCCTAAAAGCCCATAACTATGGAACTTCTGAATCCGCTTCACTCTATGTGGTTGAAACGACTATGCTTAGGAAAATCGATTTCGAGTCTTCAGACTTAAACCATTTGGTATTTATGTTATATATACAAGCGTACATTGGTTTAAGATATAAAACACATTATCAAAAGGGGTGCTACCATATAATATTTCATTAAAATCAAAAGAGCAAAACTTGTCTTTTATCGGAATGAAAAACATTCAAATTCTTACAAGAAAATGAAAGACATCTCTGCTTAAAGCAGGTACATAGTAGCAATTACTTAATTCAAAAACCAAGCTTGAAAGGCTCCTACAAGTGGAGAATTTCTACGGCTCATGCAGCAACCATTGTTCCATGCCAGACACGCAGTTCCACTTGTCCTTTCTTCAACGTTCTACTGTTGTTTAGGCCCTGCATATTTCAAAAATATCAGTACCACAACTAGTATCCAATACATACGTAGAACTTGAAGTAATAACACAATACCTGAAGAAGAAGTACCATACATCTCCTTCATCTCTTGTGAATCTTCCAAGAATTTAATGCAATCTCTCTTCCAATGCCCAAACTCATCACAGTAGCAGCACTTACCAACATCAGATGGGCCGGACTTGGGCTTATAAGATGACACAGGATTATCCTGATTCCAAATCTGGACGGCCCTGCCTCTACCCTTGTCAACACAAGATTTCTCAAACCTTTTACCCTTTATGATGTTTTGCTCAGCTGTCTTGAGCATGCCATGCAGCTCAGTCAACGTCTTCGTCAAGTCATTCTTGATATAGCTTTTCCTAAACTTATCATAACTTGACGGCAGTGACTGCAGAATGATCTCAGTAGCCAACTCTAGGCTAACAGGACAATCCAGTTTCCCCAGGTTATCAATGTAACCCATCATTTTAATGACATGAGGACTGACTGGAGCATCCTTTGGTAGCTTGCACCCAATGAGAGATTTAACCGTCTGGTATCTCTCAATTCGTGCATGTTCCTGAAACATCAGTTTCAGACTGGTGATCATCTCTATTGGCGACTCCACGTTCTCGTATTGACTCTTCAAGTCCGAGTTCATGGTAGCCAACATCAGACCACACACATCTACCACATCAATATAATGCTTATTCCAAGCATCATATAATGCATGCGAGGCATTGGTCCCAAGCCTTTTGGGGAGAGCTTTCTCAAGAACATAGTCCTTATTCTCCTGCTTGAGAACTATTCTCAAATTCCGATACCAATCCAGGAAATTTGATCCATTTAACTTGTCCTTCTCAAGGACGGATCGCAATGAGAAAGTAGTTTTAGGCATAAGCTGAAATCCAAGAAATCAAAGATTTAGTTATGTATTCCATGAAATGAGAAATCTTATCTAATAAGAAAACTCACATTATATTCAAACAATGTTTCCTCTATGAATATAATGATCCAAGATCCATATTTCACCAAAATCTGAGTGGACGATGATATATCATGGTTTTTACTAGTTTTAGACCATGATATAAGTGTGTTTTAGTGTCTTTTTGTGTTCTTTTAGAGTCTTTTACAGGTATAATCAGGTTTGGAGCATATTTGGTGATTATGGCACTTTTTGGAGATTTTTGGAGTGTTTGGCCGAGAGATAGAGTTCACTGTCCAAAACAGAGATATGCGTCGATCGTTGCACACTTGCACCAATCGTTGCACCAGCGAGATGGGCCGAAACTCGGCGGTTTATGAAGAGTCAAGATATTGCACTCTGATCCAGAAGTTCCTGATATTTACAAAGAAGCCCCTGGCCGAGATTAGACCTATATAATTAAGTTTTTGGTGTTTTAATTAAAAACGCTTTCATAATTAAGAGCAGAGGATTTTTAGAGCTTTTGGGGCTGATCTGAACCTTTACTTTATCTGTATTTGGAGAAGATTTCGAACCCCTTTAATTCTTTATCTTTTATGCAATTTATTCTTCATATGATTATGTTTTCATTATCTATGTCTGAGTAGATTCCTTGTTAGGTTTAGGGTTTCTCACATAGGATTTCATGACTTGTTAGACTTGTTTAATTCAGTTAAGGATTCATAACTATATCTGTTCTTCAATCTAATTGTGCTTAAACCTAGTTCTAACCTGATCAATTAGAATCTAGATCTTATGTTGCTAAATACGACACGGAAGTGTGGTTTATGAATTTGAACTAATTAGGTTGAGCAATTAAAATTCTCGCAAACGAAAGTTTGGTTTAGGATAATTGTGAACATATCAAACTTGGAATTAATGCTAGTTTAATCTGTTAGTTCTCGCAAACGAAAGTTTGGTTTGCTGCACTTAGACTTAGAGAATTATCGCAAAGGAATTTGGTTAATTCTATATCTGTGTTTTGAGTTCTAGAACTGTGCTTAATTAGATCCTTGCTGAATGAACTGTCTGCTTGTCTGATTTCCTGAGAACGCCCTAGACTTAGCGCTCTTAATAACTTGTTTTCACAACCAACAATCTCTGCTTTCTGTTTACTTTCTCGCATTGCTTTTAATTCAATCACATTGCTTTCTTCCTAGTTTAATTTCCTGTTCTTAAGCTATTGAATACCGGAGTCCCTGTGGATTCGATACCTATATACTACAACTACTGAACTGTGCACTTGCAGTTAGATATAGGATTAAAACCTGACCCTATCAAGTTTTTGGCGCCGTTGCCGGGGACTCTTAGAGTCTTCGATAGCTTAGAACCTAGGGTTTTACTAGGATTTTTCGTTTTCTTTTCGTTTTTGTTTTTTTTTTTTTTAGTTACTGATTTTGTCTGTTTTTCTCTCTGTCGCAGGTACCAATTTCGCACTGCGTCGATCGTTGCACCCTAAGCATCGATCATCACTAGGCGATTCAGAGATTGAAGCGATCGTTGCACTGATAGCATCGATCGTTGCCGGACGATTACAGACAGTTTATGCAGACGCAGAAAACTAGAAGTAATCCGAACTTAGACTTAGTTAATCTCGATCTTGAAGAACTTGGACGTTTAGAGAGGGCTAACAGAAGAGAAAGAAGAGAAAGGATGGTACGTGAGCATTTGATTCTGATACGAGATGCTGAAGGTACCCTGAGGGATCCAGAAAACAATCCTTACAATGCTGCTGGGCAGAGGATTGATGCTGAGGGACGATGATCCCTGATGTTGAGGAAGCTGAGCCACCGCGACAGAACCAAGGTAGACAGATGGTTGTCCATGAGAGGACTTTAGCTGACTACAACAGACCGGATGAGTTTCATGCAAACCGGTCAGCTTTAGTGCTTCCTGCTTTTGAAAGACATGATTTTGAGATCAAAACCATCTACTACTCGCTGATGAGACAGAATGCATTTCATGGTTACCCAACGGAGCAGCCTATGGATCACATTGATTCGTTTGAGGACATAGTCACTGGCATGAAGTATGATGGAGTCTGCCCGGACTATCTGTTCCTTAAGCTCTTTCCGCACAGTCTTGCTGGAGACGCTAGTGCATGGCTAAAGCAGCTGGCACCTGCTCAGTATACTACTTGGGCAGCTTTAAAGAGTGAGTTCCTGCGTCACTTCTATGATGATGCGCGCTCAGACCAGTCCAGACAAGACATACTCACCTTTTCTCAAGGAGCTGTGGAGCCTTTAAAGACTGCCTGGATGAGATTTAAGCAGTATCAGCGTGACTGCCCACACCATGGATTCACTGAAGTTCAGTTGATTGGCATTTTCTTCAGAGGCATAGATCTTCCATATCAGTCTGCACTGGATAACTCCAGTAATGCTAACTTCAACACCAGGACTCCTACACCAGCTAAGCAGTTGATTGAGAATCTAATAGGCAGCAACAGTTGCAAGACTATGGATGAGAGGAGGAAGAAATCTGGTAGAAGTGTAGAGAATTTTGACATAGCTGATATTAGATCTAGGCTGGACACAGTTTGGAATCTCCTAGCAGGTAAGAAAGCTGTCCACTTTGCCCAAGATGTAGAGGTAATTCAAACTGAGGAGGACACTCAGGAGGAAGATGTGAATTACATAGGAGGTTCTGGATTCCAAGGTAATAGATTTGGTAATCAACAGGGAAACAGATTCTTCAATGGAGGACAGAAAAGTGCTTTCAACAGCAACTCATCTAATTCTGGACAGACTGGTGGTTTTCAAAAGACCTTTGGACAAGGTACTCAGAGAACCTATGGATCTTCATCTTATCAGACTCCTCCTGCACCTACAGCTCATGAGAGTAGAATGGAAGCTATGATGGAACAACTAATGGAGAGCCAGACCAAGATTTCTGTGGACTGCAACAAGAAGTTGGATGCTGTATATGAAGACCTCAATGGGAAGTTTGAGTCCCTGAACACTCACATGAAGCAGTTGGATACTCAGGTGAACCAGATTTCCAGCTCAATAAAGGGAAAAGGACTAGCAGACACTCATATTAAGGCCTGGTCTGTGTACGTTAATGATGGATCTCACCTAGGTGAAAAATTTGAGCTAAGTACAGCTGAATTGGTGAAGGAAGAAGAAATCCCGGATTTTGGTGAAAAATTCTCGGGTGAAAATTGCAGCATTGCAATGATCGACACACACCTAGTGTCGATCGATGCACGTCGGGAACAGACAGATTCGCTGAGTGATGATGGTATTGATGCAGATTTAGAGCTTGATGGCTTATTCTCAGGAGTCTCTGAGATCTCTCAACAGGAGATTTATGCGCAGATTGTTAGACAACACTCCTCAGTGTCTGAAGTGATTAAACAGGAAATTGAAGAGCTTAAGAAGCTCGAGGAGATTGGTGAAGAATTGGAAGAAATTCCATCTTCTGATGATCCACCTTATCATCCATGTGTGCAGAGGTATTTAAACAAGATGCTGCCTCTAGATGAAGAGCTGAGAGACTGGGTGATTATAGTTCCTCAGCATATTAGTGATGTTCTGTTGACCAAGATCCCGAAGAAGCTGCCAGATCCTGGAGTCTTTGTGCTTGATTGTTCTGTCTTTGAGGATAGTTTCAGGCGTTCTCTGTGTGAATTAGGAGCTGCTGGAAGTTTGATGTCATACTCTGTGGCAGAAAAACTGGGTATGCTAGATTTTACTCCTACTAGGACCTCTCTTGTCCTAGCTGATCAGTCCATACGAGTTCCTGAAGGACTCCTGATGGACATCCCGGTGAGAGTTGGAAACTATTTAGTTCCAACAGACTTCTTAGTGCTGAAATATGACTGTGATCCGGATGAAGCGTTGCTACTTGGAAGACCATTTTTGGCTACAGCAGGAGCAGTGATCGATGTTAGGAACAGCCTGATAGACCTCCATCTGGGAGATGAGCCGCTGCGTTATGAGATGGATAAGCTGCGTAGACCACTGATAGATGGGCAGACATTCACCATAAGGGATGCAGACGATGAGCGGCCTGATAACACTGTGATTATAGATCCTGGAGCACATTTTTCTCCATCTTTTCTTGGACATGAGCATTCTGCAACAGCCTACTCGCCACCTTGGATGAGGAGACTTGTACAGAGACAGAAAAAGTCTCTGTCAGGATCTCATGGTGCCTGAAAATTCTTGTCCGAAGCGCTGGGTGGGAGGCAACCCACCATTAGGTACTGGTGTTTTTCTACTTAATTTTTGGTGTTTTTGTTAGGATTTTACGTTTGTTTTTGTTTTTGGTGAGTTTATGATTGCAGGTCTCGGACAGATTCGCAGTGCGTCGTTCTGTGTCGATCGTCACAACACGATCGGAATCGCATTGCAGCGATCGTTGCGGTCCTGAGCAACGATCGACCATACATGAAAATCGCCAAGTAACGGTCGATGCACTTAGTGCAACGATCGATACCTGAGCGACAGAGGTAACCCGACAGAACTCAACAAAACCTTAACAATTTTTCTTTCTTTTTACCGATCCTTCGCTTGACACTACTGGGGACAGTGTGTCTTAAGTGTGGGGGAGATGCTACTGACTTATATCTTTCTGTTTTCTTAAGAGTCAGTCCATTTTTAAAATTTTTTGTTTTATTGAGTCAAAATTGTTTAAGTAAGAAACTATGATTTTCTGAGAAGATTTACAAGACTTGCAGGAACTTAAGTAACCATTGGGATGAAGTTGCAGGATCTATCTCTGACCATTAGAAAACCCAGACAGAGATCAACCTACTGGGAACACCCACATCACTTCAGGTATCAGAGGATCCTTTTACTGACTTCAATTTAATACTGACTTAGATTTCTCACCTAAGGGCTTGGTATACTTTGTGTCGGATTCCCTGTTAGTTCTGACACAGCCTGTCAACCTATCCTATTTAGTTCCCTTCTCCCCTTCTATAAAGTAAAAAAAAAAGATAATAAATTGAGGATGAGTTAGTAACTCCGAAGTGGTCACAGGAGTGGTAGAGACCCCTATTATCTCCTGTGCGATCCATGGAATGTGTCCAAAGTACACCCCATAACGGGAAGAACACTGATAAAAAAAATAAAATGATACCCAATGTGGGAAAAATCATTTGTTAAGGAAGGGAAAAGAGAAGAAAGGGACTAGAGAAAGATAGTATGGTGGTCTAGAGCTGATAAGGTAAGAATCCATGTGCCCTTTGATTGATACTCCTTAGGTGAGACCCCACTTAAATACTTGCAGAAGTCAGTAGGGAGAATTTGAATGCTTGAATGTGATTGTGGAGTTTACTTAGGACAGTTGCTAAGTGTGGGGGAAGTACATGTTGGTCTTGATATCCTGTGATTGATTCTTTCAGTGGTTTACTAAGGGGAATCTGAGTATTGTAGCTTCTAAGATGAAATGAGTTTCTGAAGAGTTTTCAAACCTCTTCACCAAGCTTTAGTTCTCTGTTTTGCTTGAGGGCAAGCAAAGGCTAAGTGTGGGGGAGTTGATATATCATGGTTTTTACTAGTTTTAGACCATGATATAAGTGTGTTTTAGTGTCTTTTTGTGTTCTTTTAGAGTCTTTTACAGGTATAATCAGGTTTGGAGCATATTTGGTGATTATGGCACTTTTTGGAGATTTTTGGAGTGTTTGGCCGAGAGATAGAGTTCACTGTCCGAAACAGAGATATGCGTCGATCGTTGCACACTTGCACCGATCGTTGCACCAGCGAGATGGGCCGAAACTCGGCGGTTTATGAAGAGTCAAGATATTGCACTCTGATCCAGAAGTTCCTGATATTTACAAAGAAGCCTCTGGCCGAGATTAGACCTATATAATTAAGTTTTTGGTGTTTTAATTAAAAACGCTTTTATAATTAAGAGCAGAGGATTTTTAGAGCTTTTGGGGCTGATCTGAACCTTTACTTCATCTGTATTTGGAGAAGATTTCGAACCCCTTTAATTCTTTATCTTTTATGCAATTTATTCTTCATATGATTATGTTTTCATTATCTATGTCTGAGTAGATTCCTTGTTAGGTTTAGGGTTTCTCACATAGGATTTCATGACTTGCTAGACTTGTTTAATTCAGTTAAGGATTCATAACTATATCTGTTCTTCAATCTAATTGTGGTTAAAGCTAGTTCTAACCTGATCAATTAGAATCTAGATCTTACGTTGCTAAATACGACACGGAAGTGTGGTTTAGGAATCTGAACTAATTAGGTTGAGCAATTAAACTTCTCGCAAACGAAAGTTTGTTTAGGATAATTGTGAACATATCAAACTTGGAATTAATGCTAGTTTAATCTGTTAGTTCTCGCAAACGAAAGTTTGGTTTGCTGCACTTAGACTTAGAGAATTATCGCAATGGAATTTGGTTAATTCTATATCTGTGTTTTGAGTTCTAGAACTGTGCTTAATTAGATCCTTGCTGAATGAACTGTCTGCTTGTCTGATTTCCTGAGAACGCCTTAGACTTAGCACTCTTAATAACTTGTTTTCACAACCATCAATCTCTGCTTTCTGTTTACTTTCTCGCATTGCTTTTAATTCAATCACATTGCTTTCTTCCTAGTTTAATTTCCTGTTCTTGAGCTATTGAATACCGGAGTCCCTGTGGATTCGATACCTATATACTACAACTACTGAACTGTGCACTTGCAGTTAGATATAGGATTAAAACCTGACCCTATCAGACGACTCGCCATCACCTAAAATTTAGTTATCTAGGTAAGCAAATCATTGCTAATTGTACCCAGTACAACTCTTGGTCGCAGATAAGACAATTCTTGTCTCATCTACTCTGACGTCTCTGGGCCCAGAACTTCTGATAGCCCAGTCAAGTAAACCAATCTCTTCAGTCTTGTGATCATTGACAGTCGCACTGCAAGTCTATCAATGATCACCTGCCTTACTCATGTAGTAGTTGATACCAAAGACTCCAAGACTATCCAACAACGAAATGAGTCTTGACAGTAGACAAGATTTGGGCAAGACATCAAGGTCACTTGATATTTAGTTGAGGAAATGAAACTCTAAAAGATTAGCAAATCAATCTCTGAGGTCATGTAATTGTTGATGTCAAGCACTGCAAGTCCATCAACATAATTACCTGCCTTACTCACGTAATTGTGGACACTAAGCTCTTGGCTAGACCATCACACAACGAAATGAGTCTTGACAGTTGACCACATTGAAGCTAAGATTTGATCTAATACACATCCAATGTGTACCAAAATATATTTAGAACATTTAATCTTGATACATATCCAATATGCATCCAAAATGTGTTTTAATTGTTCTTTATCAACTAGGTTTAAGTCGAGTTTGTTTTTGCAAATTTAAGGTTCAATAACCAGAATTGTGATCACTGTGTCGATCGACGCAGACCATGTCTGTCGATCGACACCACCAAACAAAACCGTACTTCAATAACCGATTAATCCAATTAACCCGGTTCATTGAACCGGTCATGTCGATTGACACAACCCATGTGTGACGGTCGACATAGACCTAAACCGGAGACAGTTTTGATAACCGGTTCAATCCAATTGAACCGACTTATCATATCAAAATGATCTTTACCGATCAAATCGGTTTACACTAATTGGGATAATCAGTTCAATCCAATTGAACTAATTCATCCAATTAAAACCGATCTGATCTAATTAACCAAGCATGATAACCGGTCCAATCCAATTGAACCGATTAACTAATCGCAAGGTCTGTGTCGACCGACACACAACCTGTGTCGATCGACACAGTAGGCATTCAGGTTTTCTTCGCGAAAAACCCTAGCCGCCGATTCTTATGAATTCACTATTCTGTGTCGGCCGACACACCTTTTGTGTCGATCGACACCATGCGAAAAACAGAATCGTTTCTGATCAGAATCGATCTAACCTGTTCCTATTCATACTAACTTATGAACGAATTTAAATCATCAAAATCTATTAAACAGGCTGATTCAATGGAAAACCCTATGGCTCTGATACCACTGATGGAATTCCTAGCAGTTCCTAATCCGATTAGGCAACCCTGAGTCTGAATTCCGAGCCTAGGATCTAAGGTTTTTTGTTATTGAATCATGGATCTCGCGTTTACCTTGTTCTGGCAGCGGAAATGAATGGTAAGACGAGATCAGGAGCGATTCAGGTGCCTCGCCTCTATCGTAGTCCACACGCACACAACCTGGAAAGTCGGGATGCTAGTGCCAAATCTGGGAATTGAATAGAGAGAGTTTCTGTTTTTCTAATCAAGAAAAGTGAATGGCTTAGGGTTCAGGTCGACCGTATAAGCCTATATATACGACGTGTTATGACTAAACCATCTTTCGGATTCAACCGAAAAGGTCTAAGTCATAAACCGAAACATCAGTCTCGGAATCGACCTGTGTCGATCGATGCACCAACTGTGTCGATCGACACCTCTCTTTACTCTTTATTGATATGTATCCAATACACATCATCTTGATCACCACCATGATGATTATTCCCATATATAAGCTTCCAGATTGCTTAGGTGTGTGACCCTATAGGATCATATAATACTGGTAGTTAGTCTACAACTTACAGACTGCAAGAGGCTTCTAGCAAAGCATTGCAACCGCCCAGTATCATACAACATGTCTGATCTCGACGTACTGTTGGGATAGTGTACTGAAATCACACTTGTACTCACTCCTGTGATAGTTGTGTGTCGAGATCAGACACTCGTATAATACTGGGCGGTTGCAATGTTTTGCTAGAAGCCTCTTGCAATCTGTAAGTTGTATACTTACTGCCAGTATTATATGATCCTATAGGGTCACACACCTAAGCAAACTGGAAGCTACGACATGGGAATGATCATTTTGGTAATGATCATATCAATGCGCATTGGATGCGCATTATAATCGATATAATGGTGTTGTGTCGATCGACACAGCTTGTGTGTCGGTCGACACAGTTCGGAATTTCCGAAAGAGCTTTTCGGGTTGGGACTTAATTAAGTCTGGACCGTTAAGCAAGTTTAGGTCGAATAAAACTTAAGAGTTTTGACCTAAACAGCAAGCCGTCCACTTTTCTTGACAGAAACAGTAGACACACCAGAGAGATTCGAATCCCGTTGATCCGGCACTAGCATCCCGTTTCCAGCGAGCGTGCGTGTGTATCTGGTAGAGGCAAGGCATCTGCATTGCTCCACTGATCTCGTTCACCATTCTCATTCCTCTGCTAGTTCAAAGGTAAGAACGAGGTTGGTTTTCATTCAATATATAAAACCCTAGATCCTAGGGGATCCAACAGTGGTATCAGAGCGTTGTTAGGGTTTAGCTATTGAATCTGGTGCAATTAATTCGAAACTTGTGGTTGTTGAATTGTTAAAATTGCCTGCTAAATCGTTTTTCTTGTATAAATCTCGGATTGTATGCATGTTGAAAAAATCGATGAACTATTGAAATCGCACTGTGTCGATCGACACAAAGCGTGTGTCGGTCGACACGCCGCGAAATAACACGTAAAATTTTAGGGTTTGTCGCAGGGTGTCGATCGACACAAAGCGTGTGTCGGTCGACACAGAGCGAAAACTCGCAATAAAATATAGGGTTTGTCGCAAAGTGTCGATCGACACAAAGCGAAAATCCGTAAATAATTTTAGGGTTTCGATCTGAGATCAAGTACCCGTAATCCTGCTGTGACGATCGATGCACTGGGTGTGTCGGTCGACACAGGAAATGCGATTAGATAGATCGGTTCAATTGGATTGAACCGGTTATCTCGCTCGGTTAATTTTAATTAACCAATTGGTTCTGGTTTGGTAATGTCGATCGACACACAGTGTGTGACGATCGACATGGACCATTAAACCAAACCGGTTCAATTGGATTGAATCGGTTAAGTAAATTCGATCCGGTTTGACCGGTTATCGAAGACCGGTTTAAGTTGAGTTGCGTCGACCGATGCAAATGGTTGGCGTCGATCGACACAACCTTCCCAGATATACTGGTTGGACCACAAATTTGCATATACCAGAACAGTTTAATCCTAAAAGTTCTAGATGAACCTAAAACTAATAAAACTGAATGTTTTAAATAAATTAATAAATTCTTGGATGTATATTGGATATGCATCAAGATAAAAACAGTTCTTTTCCTCAACTAAATATCAAGTGATCTTGATGTCTTGCCCGATCTTGTCTACTGTCAAGACTCGTGTCGTTTGTTGGATATTCTTGGAGTCCTTGATATCCACTGCAACATGAGTAAGGCAGGTGGTCATTGACAGACTTGCAGTGCAACTGTCAGTGATCGCTAGACAGAAAAAGATTGGTTTTACTTGACTGGGCTAACGGAAGTTCTGGGCCCAGAGACATCAGAGTGGATTGGACATAGTTTATCTTATCCACGACCAAGAGTTGTACTGAGTAAAATTAGCAATGATTTGCTTACCTAGATAACTAAAGTTTGAGTAACGGCGAGTCGCCCACTCGAATTTTAGTAATCTGAGGATCTTGGCTCATTGTATTCATCTGAGGAAACATAGTTTTGAATACAATGCGAGTTTTCTTATTAGATAAGAATTCTCATTTCTTGAGCATTATAACTAAAATCTACCTCTTTTGAATTACAGCTATGTCTGTCTCAAATCACATCAACACTTTCTCACTAAGATCCGTCCTTGAGAAGGACAAGTTAAATGGATCTAATTTCTTGGAATGGTATCGGAACCTGAGAATAGTTCTCAGGCAGGAGAACAAGGAATATGTCCTTGAAAGAGTTCTCACCGAGAGGCCACGTTCCAATGCCCCGCAGACAGAAAAGAATGCTTGGGATAAGCATTCAGCTGATGTCAAAGATGTTAATTGTCTAATGCTGGTGACTATGAACTCTGAGCTGCAGAAGCAATATGAGAACGTGATGTTACCCATTGAGATGATTAACAGCCTGAAAGCTTTGTTTCAGGAGCAAGCTCGCACAGAGAGATACCAGACGGTTAAATCTCTCATGGATTGCAAGCTGGCTAAGGACAGTCCAGTAAGTCCTCATGTCCTTAAAATGATGGGTTACATTGATAACCTGGGGAAACTGGACTGTGCCATTAGCCAGGAGCTAGCCACTGACATGATTCTGCAGTCTTTGCCGTCGTTTTTTGATCAGTTCATCATGAACTACAACATGCAAAACATGACTAAGACATTGACTGAGTTGCATGGTATGCTGAAGACGGCAGAACCGAACCTCAAGAAGGCTACTCCCAGTGTCCTAATGGTACAAGTGGGTAAAAGGTTTAAGAAACCGAAGAAGGGTAAGGGTAAGGCCCAGGTTGTCCAGGCTGAAAGTCAGGACAAGCCCAAGCCGAAGCCCAAATCCGGGCCTTCTCCTGAGGATAAGTGCAACTACTGCAAGCAGTTGGGGCATTGGAAGAAAGACTGCAAGAAGTTCATGGAAGATTACAAGAAGCTGAAGAAGACGTATGATGCGTCTGACTCAGGTATTTATGTTATCGAACTTAATGTTATGTCTTCTAGTCCTACTTCGTGGGTATTGGATACCGGCTGCGGTGCTCATATTTGTACAAATGTGCAGGCACTAAGAAACAGTAGGACGCTGAAGAAAGGACAAGTGAAGCTACGGGTCGGGAATGGAGCTAAGGTTGCTGCACTGGCCGTAGGCACCTACGAGTTGTCCTTACCATCGGGCATGGTTTTAATTTTAAATAATTGCTACTTTGTACCTGCGATAAGCAGAAACATAATTTCAGTTTCCGTTTTGGATTTGGAAGGTTTTGATTTTGCTGTTAAGAATAAAGTTTGTTCTTTTAATCGTGATGGTACGTTTTATGGTAGCGCCCCCATTAGATAATGGGTTATATGTTTTAAACCAAGAAATGCCTGTCTTTAACATAAATACAAAGCGGTTTAAGTCCAATGACGAAAACCCGACTTTCTTATGGCATTGTCGTTTGGGCCACATAAATGAGAAACGCATCCAAAGGCTCCATAGAAATGGGCTTCTGGGCTCATTTGATTTTGAATCATGTGATAAATGTGAATCTTGTTTGATAGGCAAAATGACTAGAGCCCCTTTCAACAAACCAAATGAAAGGGCCAGTGACTTATTGGGCCTTGTTCATACTGATGTATGTGGGCCGATGAGTACTGTTGCCTAAGGAAATTACAAGTACTTCATTACCTTCACTGATGATTTCAGTAGGTATGGCTATGTCTATTTGATGAGACACAAGTCGGAATCCTTTGATAGATTCAAAGAATTCAAGAATGAAGTACAGAATCAACTTGGCAAAAGTATCAAAGTTCTGCGATCGGATCGCGGAGGAGAATACTTGAGTCAAGAATTCAGTGACTATCTGAGCGAGTGTGGAATTATTTCACAACTCACTCCTCCTGGTACACCCCAATGGAATGGAGTGTCAGAGAGGAGGAATCGAACCTTATTGGATATGGTTCGGTCTATGATGAGTCATTCAAATCTTCCATTATCCTTTTGGGGATACGCTCTAGAAACGTCTGCGTTTACACTGAATAGGGTACCATCTAAATCAGTGGAAAAGACACCACATGAACTGTGGACTGGGAATGTTCCTAGTCTGTCTTTCCTGAGGATTTAGGGTTGTGAGGCTTATGTCAAACGTTTAATCTCTGACAAGCTTGCACCCAAATCAGATAAATGCTACTTCGTTGGTTATCCTAGGGAAACCAAGGCATACTACTTTTACAACCAATCTGAGAACAAAGTATTTGTTGCTCGGGACTGTTCTTTTCTTGAGAGGGAGTTTCTCTCTAAGAAAAACAGTGGGAGTAAAGTACATCTTGAAGAAATTCGAGATGCACAGGAGATTGCTCAACCTGCTGAGGAAGAGCAGCAGTTGGATCCACAAAGTTCTGTGGAACCGGCGCCTGTGGAGCCTGAAGTTCGCAGATCCGGAAGGATCCGTCACGAACCCGAGAGATACTATGGATTTCTCGTGACCGATTCAAATGATCTGATGATCATTGATAGTGACGAACCAGCGACCTTCGCGGAAGCAATGATGGGCCCGGACTCCGAAAAGTGGCTTGGAGCCTCTAAGTCCGAAATGGGATCCATGTCAGAAAACCAAGTATGGTCCTTGGTCGATTTACCTAATGGTGCAAAAGCCATTGAGTGTAAATGGATCTTCAAGAAGAAGATTGACGTGGATGGCAATGTACAGATTTACAAAGCGAGGTTGGTGGCTAAAGGTTTCAAGCAAATTCATGGTATTGACTATGATGAAACCTACTCCCCAGTCGCTATGCTTAAATCCATTCGGATACTTCTAGCAATTGCCGCTCATTATGACTATGAGATTTGGCAAATGGATGTCAAAACCGCATTCCTGAATGGTATTCTGGAAGAGGATGTGTATATGACACAGCCTGAAGGTTTTCTCGATCCTAAGAACGCTGGGAAGGTATGCAAGCTTCATAAATCCATTTATGGATTGAAGCAAGCATCACGGAGTTGGAATCTTCGTTTTGATGAATCAGTTAAACAATTTGGTTTCATCAAGAACGAAGAGGAACCATGTGTTTACAAGAAGACTAGTGGGAGCAAAATTGCGTTTCTTGTACTGTATGTCGATGACATACTCCTCCTTGGTAATGATGTTCCGTTGCTTCAGTCTGTTAAGACTTGGCTCGGAAGTTGTTTTTCCATGAAAGACATGGGAGAAGCCGCATACATTCTTGGAATCAGAATCTACAGAGATAGAGTAAACAAGCTGATTGGATTGTGCCAGGACACTTATATTGATAAGGTGCTGCACAGATTCAGGATGCATGATTCCAAGAAGGGCTTCATACCGATGTCTCATGGCACTGGTCTCAGCAAGAAGCAGTGTCCAGCGACACATGCTGAGCGAGAACGCATGAATAGGATTCCTTATGCTTCAGCAATAGGATCTATTATGTATGCCATGCTATGCACTCGTCCAGATGTAGCTTACGCGTTAAGCATGACGAGTAGATACCAATCTGATCCAGGTGAAGTTCACTGGACAGCTGTCAAGAATATTCTAAAGTATTTGAGACATACTAAGGATAAATTCCTTGTGTATGGAGGAAGTGAAGAACTTGTGGTGAATGGATTCACCGATGCGAGTTTTCAGACGGACATAGACGATTTCCGATCACAATCTGGATATGTCTTCTGTCTAAATGGCGGTGCAGTGAGCTGGAAGAGCTCTAAGCAGAATACCGTAGCTGATTCCACAACGGAAGCTGAATATGTTGCTGCTTCAGAAGCGGCAAAGGAAGCTGTTTGGATCAAGAAGTTCATGACTGAACTTGGTGTGGTTCCTAGTATCTTGGAGCCAGTGGCTTTGTTTTGTGACAACAATGGAGCCATTGCTCAGGCGAAAGAACCCAGGTCACACCAGAAGTCCAAACACGTTGAGAGGAGATATCACCTGATTTGTGATATCGTCAATAGAGGTGATGTGAAGATCAGCCGAGTTCCGACAGACGAGAATGTCGCTGATCCTCTGACCAAGTCACTCCCAAGGCCTAAGCATGAGAGTCTTACGACTGCTGTAGGCATTAGAGATCTTAAGATGTAATCTTGATTCTAGTGGGAGTTTTAGTTTTATTTTAGTTATAATAAGATGCTCTTGTAAACATTCTTTGGAAGTGTTTTAATGAAATTTGATTTCAGCATTATTTATTGTGATCTAAATAATGATCCCAAAAATAAGTTTATGACATATTATAGGTCATCAAGTTGAGGACTTGATCATGAAACCATGTAAGTTAAATATGACATAAATTATGTTTTGTCCCTAGTCGAGGTTGTCAAAGTGGGACACTGACAACCGCGAGAGACTAGATTGTGAGGTGACTGTTGGCTAAGTTTCATGGAGCCAATGATATGATTATCGCAGTCAGTCACATAGATATATGTTGGTGAACATATGATCGGACATGACCCGCGAATGAGAAGTCTACAAGATAGTTATATCTGTGTCATAAGAGGTTCTCGTTACGACTATAGAGTATAGTCCTTAGACCTGAGTTCATCATGCTTTCTTGCATATGAATTGGTATACTTTGACTTTGTCAAACGTTGACCCGTAACTGGCGACTATAACGACACTGTTCAAGTTTATCAGAAGTGTGCGTTGAAACAGGGATGGAACAAGATGGGATTTGTCCCTCCTGTATAACAGGAGATAAATATCTCAGGGCCTATCGAAGATTGAATACTGAGAGAATGTGTGGCCGCACTCAAACGAACTGTAGTTCAGTTGTTTGTAATGTTTCAGTATGAGATCAGGAGTTCGATAAACACGATGTTGGCTAAATAAGGATGACACCAATCTTGCCTTATGCCAAATCGAGATATAGAGACAAAAGGATTATAGGAATTGATGATTCCAGTACAAGTGGGAGATTGTTGGGATAGTGTCCTGAAATCACACTTGTACTCACTCCTGTGATAGTTGTGTGTCGAGATCAGACACTCGTATAATACTGGGCGGTTGCAATGTTTTGCTAGAAGCCTCTTGCAATCTGTAAGTTGTATACTTACTGCCAGTATTATATGATCCTATAGGGTCACACACCTAAGCAAACTGGAAGCTACGAGATGGGAATGATCATTTTGGTAATGATCATATCAATGCGCATTATAATCGATATAATGGTGTTGTGTCGATCGACACAGCTTGTGTGTCGGTCGACACAGTTCGGAATTTCCGAAAGAGCTTTTCGGGTTGGGACTTAATTAAGTCTGGCCCGTTAAGCAAGTTTAGGTCGAATAAAACTTAAGAGTTTCGACCTAAACAGCAAACCGTCCACTTTTCTTGACAGAAACAGTAGACACACCAGAGAGATTCGAATCCCGTTGATCCGGCACTAGCATCCCGTTTCCAGCGAGCGTGCGTGTGTATCTGGTAGAGGCAAGGCATCTGCGTTGCTCCACTGATCTCGTTCACCATTCTCATTCCGCTGCGAGGTTGGTTTTCATTCAATATATCAAACCCTAGATCCTAGGGGATCCAACACGTACAACTATCGTTAGAGTAAGTACAATGTGATTTTAGGACATAATCCCAACAGTCTTGACTCTTGATTCCTTCTGCTCCGGAGCCTGCTTTCATTTCCTTGACTGCAGTCGAGTTGCTCGTTCCGACTGTTTGTGCACCGAGATTTTGGTTGCAGATTCGTATCCGTCGGACTCAGTTTCTTCATCAGAGATCTCAATCGGCTTCTTCCTTTTCTTCCTCGAGTCTTCAGCCGCCGTCAGATCGACCTTACTTGTGTTCTTCTTGCTCTTGGTTTTTCCAGATCTAGTGATGTTAGTCAGCTTCTCTTCTTCCAGAACTGGTTCCTGAGCCACTTGAATCGGATCAATAGCCGTCTCACGGCCTGTATCAGTTTCTTCAGCCTTGGCTCCATCGATTTCAACCTCAGTTTCTGTCGCGGTCTTCTCGTTCGTGAGATCATCCCGATTCTCCGTTGAATCCTTCTTGTCAGCACTATCGATTTTGCCTTGGTATACAACCATGGCGAGTGGGTTGAACTCTTCATAACTTTCGACTGGTTCTTTTTGTTCTTCGTTTCCAGTTGCATGTTCCATCGGAACTCATGGTGGCTTGGCTAAATCGCAATCTCAATCTCTTCTTAGTGTTTCTCGGAGATGAGCAAGAAGTGAATGGTCCTTTCTTCTTTTGCCATGAACTTATATTTGTGACTCTCTAACATCCCAATTCACGGTTTAGTATTGGACCAGCCTGGTTCAATTCGAAATTGATTTCTTGTACCAATCTGGTTCACTGCGACATACCACATTATTCTTTCACAAGAGTTAAAATAGTCTAACACATAACCAACTCAACCACATCCACAACCAAATCATGAATTTAATGGGAATATTTACAGCTAATAATGAACACCACTTACACAGGCATCAACTGGCTTTGAAACTTATTGAAGTTACCAGATTTTAAGACTTTTTTGTACCTCCTGACACAGTGCTTATACTAGAATGTATCCTTAGCTCATGTTGATTCATGCATTTGGCCATCCAGATTGCCATGGCTATCTTTCACACTCTCATTCCTTTATCTTGTCTTTGTCAGTTTTCAACTTTTATCCTGTAGGAGAGAACATACTTTTTTTTTACTTACTTGTTGAGCTAGTTTTATCACTTGACTTCTCAAAAACTAGCTCCAGTCTGATTTTTCTTGTCTTTTGCTCTCTCTTTCTATGAAACCTGTACTGGACTTAGACAAGACGGAATGGTAGGCAGCTCTTTTCCACTTCATCATATGACTCCAAACTAAATCTGAGCTTAATACACATCATGAGTCATTGCCTATATCAGTTCTGCACACTTTCACAAACCGTCAACTTTCACAAATACCAAGTGCATTTCTCAGAGTGACAAAACGATTAAAGTTAAGTGGTTTTGTAAAGAAATCAGCCAGTTGAGACTCAGTGACAATGTGTTCTATTATTACCTGTTTTTCCTCCACTAACTCACGAATGAAGTGGTGTCTTATGTCAATGTGCTTGGTTCTAGAGTGTTGTACTGGATTATTTGAAATACTTATGGCACTTTTGTTATCACAGTACACTAGTAGTACCCCTGAATTCATTCCAAAATCCGCAGACATTTGCTTCATCCATAAGAGTTGTGCACAACAACTTCCCATGGCAATGTATTCTGCCTCCGCTGTAGAGAGAGACACTGAATTCTGCTTCTTGCTTATCTATGCAATGAGATTATTCCCCAAGAAGAAACAACCTCCACTGGTGCTTTTCCGATCATCAACACTTCCTGCCCAGTCAGCATCACAGTAACCCACCAGACTCTTGTTCGATCCCTTAGAATACCAGATTTGCAGGCTAGCTGATCCTTTAACATACATGATGATGCGTTTGACAGCTTCTAGATGTGACTGCTTGGGCTTAGCTTGAAACCGTGCACACACTCCAACACTGAACGTTAGGTCTGGCCTACTCGCATTTAAATAGAGAAGACTCCTTATCATTCCTCTGTAAGTCTTGATATCCACATCCTTTCCTTCTTCATCTTTTGTCATCTTGACCGTAGTACTCATAGGTGTCTTAGTCTCTTTGCAATGTTCCATTTTTAACCTAGTGAGGAGATTCTTAGCATATGTTGCTTGTGATATGAATATCCCATCTCTTGACTGCGTGATCTGAATTCCTAGAAAATACTTCAACTCCCCAACCATGCTCATCTCAAACTCCTTCGTCATGCTTGATACAAACTCATCAACCAGTTTCTGTGATGTGCCTCCAAAGATGATATCATCTACATATATTTGCACTATCAAAATCTCCTTGCTCTGCTCAAGTATGAACAGAATCTTGTCTACACTTCCCCAGTTGTAGCTTTGATCCAACAAAAACATGTCAGTCTTTCATACCATTCTTTAGGCGCTTGTTTGAGACCATAGAGAGATTTGTTTAGCTTGTACACATGCTTCGGATTCAGCGCATCCTCAAATCCTTTCAGCTGCTCAACATACACTTCTTCTTGAAGAAATCCATTCAAGAATGCACTTTTCACGTCCATTTGGTAGACTGTGAAGTTCATGATGCATGTCATTCCCAAAAATAGCCTGATTGACTCAAGTGTTGCGACATGAGCAAATGTTTCTTCAAAGTCCACACCTTCGATTTGAGAGTATCCCTAAGCAACCAGTCTTGCTTTGTTTCTGATCATAACCCCTTCTTCATCAGTCTTGTTCTTGAAGATCTACTTGGTTCCTACGATATTTCCTTGTTCTGGTCTTGGAACCAGTTCCCACACCTCATTGCGAACGAATTGTTCCAGCTCTTGTTGCATGGCCACGATCCAAAACTCATCATCGATTGCCTGCACATGCGTTTTAGGTTCAATAGTGGATACAAAGCATGCAAATCTTACCATTTCTCTGAAGTTGAGTTGAACTCCTCTGGTCTTTCTTTCTTCTTCAGCTTCTCCAATGATGTCTTTGGCAGAATGGTTGCGAGGGACATGCAACTCTTTGCTTGTTTTTGTAGACTCTTGAGCTTGTTCTTTAACCTTCTTGTTTTTCTTGGTTTTAAAGTTCATCTAAACTCCTCGAGTTTTCCTTTCTTCTCCTGCTTCTCCGATAATGTCTGTGGCAGAATGGTTTCGAGGAACTCGTAACTCTTTCTTGGGTTGAGCTATGTCTTGAATCAGATCTCTCGACTCTCTGGATATTTCACTTCTTCCTTCATTGTCGGATTCACCCTCAGAGTTTACTCCTTCCCACTGTGTGAATGAGTAATCATCAAACACCACATTCACTGACTCCATTATGAGGCACATTCTGTTGTATTACACCCTGAATGCTGTACTATTCCCTGAGTCGCCCAGAAATATCCCTTCATCGCTCTTCGAGTCAAACTTTCCAAGATGATCTTTATCATTTAAGATGTAGCATTTGCAACCAAACACATGGAAATAGCTCAGGTTAGGAGTTTTTCCCTTCCACAGTTCATATGGTGTCTTTGTGGACCCTTTCCTAACGTACACCCTATTGATGATGTAACACGCAGTGTTGATTGCTTCAGCTCTAGAACCTGGTTGGTACGTTGTTCCCATGTATCATTGCTCTAGCCATCTCTTGAAGTGTCATGTTCTTCCTTTCTACCACACCATTCTGTTGTGGAGTTCTGGGTGCAGAGAATTGATGACTTATCCCATGATTCTCACAGAACATCCTCATTGTATCATTTTGAAATTCTCCTCCATGATCACTTCGAATTCGTTTCAAACTCCCTCGCTCATTGATCAGCTGAAGTGCCCAGATCCTGAAGCTGTTAGATGTGTCAGACTTTTCCCCAATGAACCTTACCCATGTAAACCTTGTGTAGTCATCTACGAGCACAAAGACATATATTTTTCCTGCTAGACTCTCGACCTGCATTGGTCCCATTAAGTCCATGTGAACCAAGTCAAGTGCTGACTTAGACTGAACGTCAGGAACCCTTTTGTGTTGAACCTTGACTTTTTCCCCTTGATTGCAGGGTCCACATATCATTTTGTCACTTCCTTTTATCTGAGGAACTCCACGGACAATCTCTCTATTCACCAAAGTAGTCAGATTTTGAACATTCATGTGTCCCAGTCTTTGATGCCATAGATTCAGCTCATCCTTTGCATTAAAACACTTCATTGTGTTTCTCCACATGTAGCAGTTGTTGCATCCTTTCCCACCGACCGAGCGGTAGTTCCTCACGGCTGACAAATAGGAGTGACGGCCGTAAAAGAAGGGCACCGGCCCCATTCCCCCCTCCCCCCATCCTCTTTCTTTCCTTCTCGAGAAAGAGAAAGAAGAGAAGAAAGGATTGATTCTCTTCTTTCATGTGAGAACGGCCCTTTCTTGTATCGAAAGGTTTTTCGTGCTATACACCACGTTGAGAAAGTCCAACCTCCTATGGTACCGTACTTTTTTTTTTTTTACCTCGAAAGGTCTGCAAGCCTTATGATGCTACGGTCGGCTGTCCGCAGTGCAAGGGGTAAACTCGGACTCTCCTTGAATGACAGTCCCTTGACGCTCATTGATTCCCTTGCATTCAGTGCGTGTAAACATAACCATCAATCCTTCATCACACAACTGGCTTACGCTAATGAGATTTACCTTGAGTCCCTGCACCAGATAAACATTCATCAGTTTTGGTATTTCAATTTCAGCTGTTTGTCCCTTAACCATAATGTTTCCATGTCCTCCATCTCCAAAGGTAACTTTCCCTCCTTTAATTGACTTGACCCCTTGAAGGTTTTTCTGATCTCTAGTCATGTATCTGGAACATCCACTGTCAAAGTACCATGGGACTGTTTATTCCAGCTCGTCTGAGACTAAGGCCATGCTACATCTGAATCCAAGACCAGCTTTTGTTTTCATGGGCCCATTCCTTGTCGTTTGGTGTAGGTCAGATGTCTTTATCCAAATTTGATTCTTAAAACCATTCCAGTAATACATACCTTGTCTTCTCAGCCAGTTTAACTTTTCCCTGAACCTCCTGTAGTATGCTTTGATATGTCCTTGATTTCCATAGAACCAGCATGCATCCGTTCTTTTGTATGAATCTTTGAAATCTTGATCAACAAATCCCCCTGAGACAAAGTTGGTATTCTCGGCTTCCTGCATTCCCCTTCCTGTGTATCCGAGACCTCTATACCCTCATTCAGTTCTTCCAGTACTCAAGATTTTGTCCATTTGCTTACTCCCTCTAAGCATGTGAATCTTCTTGTGATGTTGTGTTAGTTCTGCTTGCAGTCGTGTTGATGTTTCTTTTTCTGCTTTCAGCTCTTGTTCCAGCCTGTCAGCCTTAACAGCAAGATTCAGTTTGTCTTTCATCAGTGTCACACTCGCATCACTTATCCTTTTTACGGCCATGAGTTCAAGATTTAGTGACTCAATGATTGCTTCAAGCCATAAATTCTCCTTAGCCAGCTCCACATTCTCTTTTCCTATTTTGATTAAGGTGTCTCTTACCTCTTCTAGACCCAAATCAGGTTCTGAGTCAGAGTCTGACTCATCTTCTTCTCCTTCAAACTCAGCAATACCAACGAATGCCACAAAGTTGTTTAGATCTTCTTCACTCTCAGTGCTGTCCTCATCAGTATCTTCTTCAGCAAGTAGAGATTTTTCTTTTCTCCTCTTTTGATCATTGACACACTCCAGTTGGGTATGTCCAATACCTTGACAGCCAAAGCACTTGATCTCCCTTCTCTTGACTGTTGGACACTCAGTTCGGTAATGTCCAAAGCCTTTGCATTCATGACACTGGATTTCAGCACGTTTAGCAGATTTATCTCCTTCAGTTTGTTTCTTGAAGATATTTGGTTTCTTTTGAGCTGATCCCCGTCCTTGCTCAATCAATCTCAATGCTCGATTGAACCTTCTAACCAGCAAGCTTAATGGATCATCTTCATTAGTAACATGCTTGCTTGTTTCACTGACAGCCAGAGGTAAGCTACGCGGTTCCTTAATGCCTTCCAACTCCAGTTCGTGAGCTTGCAACATACCTACAACTTCCCCAATGTAAGTTCATCTGTGTTCTGAGACACACTTAAAGCAGACTTGTATGGCATGTATTTGGCCGGCAAACACCTCAGAAATTTCTTCACAAGTTTCTTCTCCTTGTACTTTTTTCCCAAGAGGTGCAGCTTCCTGAGAGAGTGAACTCAGCTTAACACTAACGTCTGCAATAGACTCATGCTCATCCATCTTTAGATATTCAAACCGTGAGGCCAGAAGATCCTTCCTAGAGTTCTGCACTTTTTGAGTTCCCTCGAAGTGTGTTTGTAGTATATCCCATGCATCTTTAGCCGTTTCACACCCTTGAATCAGCTCAAAGGTCTTCTTAGAGACCCTGCAATGAATAGCGCTTAGAGCCTTGGAATTGTATTTTGATCTTTTTGTTTCTTCTTCTGTCTAAGTCTCTTCTGGTTTAGGCGTCTCCACACCTTTTTCATCTTTGATCGTGGGCTCCTTCCATGTTTCCCTGACTGCTGTCCACGCAAGTGGATTGATTCCCCTGATCTGCGATCTCATCCTTGACTTCCAGAACCCATAGTTTCCTGCATCAAGAATGATTCTTGTGTTGTTCAAGAGTTCTTGATAGCCTTCCATCTTCATCTACAGGATCTCACCCGAATAAAAAGCTACGAGTGGTAGCTCTGATACCAAATGAAAATGCAAGGCTATACGTTTTCAGAGTAAAGACAAGTAACTCACACGTTCTTTCCGAAAACTTGCTTTATTAGATTGATCTTTGTGATCTTACAAGAAACACCTATTATTAATCTAACCTCTCAAGTTCAATGATCTATACTTAATCACTTGAACGCTCACAAATTCTCTCAATAAAACACTTGACCTAATACACATCGCAAGCTCTCCTATTTATACACAATAGGCTCGCTAATCACATTAGCCAAAAAACCTCTAGAAGAACACGATAATTCTAACTACCCTAAGATTTAGGATTCTCTCTAAATCTCGTTTTGATACTCTCCAAGATGCATGTCCAGCTCAACTATACTTCTTGGATCGTCCACATCAACTCCAGCTCACGATCAAGTCACCTCATTCGCTCTTCATGATGCGTTCCACACTCTGCTTGCGTGTGTCACTCCTTGCGCTACTTCTTGACTGATACACGAAGTGACTCAGCTACATCTTAAATTACGACGAAGGGAAACGTACGGCGGAGACGTCGACCATGCCTCACTTTTAGGTAACAAAAATGTTCATTACCTTTTTAGACTTTTCAAGAGATGTTGCTTGCGACGTTCTTAAAAACAATGTGCTTTCTTGGTTCCAAAGATGTGGACATCAAGCCGTTGGTTTGATTGGTAGTGCCACGGGACGTGTTGGTGACCCATCTGGTAAAAGCCTTGAAAGACCTGAGCTTGACGCCGATACATTATTGTCTATAAAAACAATATATTAACTCTTACTATATATAAAACATGATTGTTATAATTTTTTATTGTGAGCTTTGTTTTGTTTTAGTTACAATTAGTTTATTTTCGCATCATTTTTATTGTTGACTTTAAATCATATGAAAAAATGATGTTAAAATATATAGTAAATGATGACAACAGATAGAAAAATGATGTTAAAACATAAGAAAAATGATACTAAATCATAAGGAAAATAATGTTTAAATATAGGATAAATGATGCTAAATAATAGAGAAAATAATACTAATTAAGTAATGTTAGTTTAACATTACTATTTTAAATGATGTTAATATAGTTAGCATCATTGAGTAATACATTACTTTAATAACTAATGCTAACTTGTTAACATTATTTTTTAAGTAATGTTAAGTGTTTGTATAAGTAATGCAAAAACTCTTTTTTGGTAGTGAGAATGTGTGGTTGGAAAAATAAATAAATATAATTTAATATAAATTATAAAACAGAAAATTTCGAAATAAATCATGTGTTCGGAAGTTGGAACGTAACAGAAAAGATATATGCAGACGAATTTTTATATTAAAAATAGTCGGAGATTTTGCTCATATGATAAGTTTGCTTTTCAATATACTTTACATACCAGTAGGGCTAAAATTAACAAGTGAAATTGCACCCATATACACAAATTTCATATATGTTGTAAATTTATTATTATAATATATAAAATATGTATATATGTGATATGGGAAAGAGAGGGTTGATAATTAATAGTGGTGTACGAGAGGAAGAGAGGTGAGAGTAATTGAAGACTTGTGTTTTATTATTGTTGTTCTCAAATACAAGGGAAATGGGCTATTTATAGCCAAATATTAACCGACTTCAAGGTCGGTTGGTAGAAGATATTTAATATATTAAAATAATAATAATTATATATTTATTATTTAATACTTCCCTTAAATATCTATTTATATTACGTACTGTCTCATTAAAAACTTTATCATAGAAAAATTCAGTGGGATAAAAACCATGACAAAGAAAAGAGTACAATGACGTAAACTCCCCCTGGAAGATGCATATACTCTTTTCTTCACAAATCTCGTAAATGGCGCATTCTTATGCTTTGAATATATTTCTTGAATGTTGTAGTGGAAAACGCCTTTGTAAAGAGATCTGCTGCATTGTCGTTTGAGCAGATATACTGGATGTCCACTTCTTGATCTTTCTCTAGCTCTTGAATGTAGGAGAAAAATCTTGGGAGAGTATAATTTGTTCAGTGGCTCTTAATATAACCTTCACTGGATTGGATGACACATGCACCATTATTTTCGAACACATTTATTGGCTCTTTTCTCGGTGTCCAGTCCGCCAACTTCTAGTAATGAGTCATGGATCTAGCCTATACTCATTCTCGATATGCCTCATGAAATATAATAATCTTCTTGTTGATGTGAAGACATGACAATCAACGTCTGCTTTTGAGAATGCTACGAGATCGCAGTTCCTCCCATTGTAAAAATGGATCCGGTTTGCGATCGAGATTTATGCGGATCAGATAAATATCCTGCATCTGCAAAACCAAACAAGACCAAGCGCAGATTTCGAGGATAATATAATTCCAAGTTAATCGTACCTCGGAGATATCGAAGGATATGTTTTATCCCGGTCCAATGTTTCTGCGTAGGAGATGAACTGTATCTTGCAAGCAGATTAGTAGCAAAAGCTATATATGGTCTGATACAATTTGCAAGATACATGAGTGCTCCTATAGCACTCATATAAAGCATTTCTGGACCTAATATTTCCTTGTTATCTTCACAAGGTCGAAATAGATTCTTGTCAATATTAAGCGATCTATTGACCATTGGAGTACTCAAAGGATTTGCTTTGTCCATATTAAAGCGTTTTAACACCCTTATGGTGTAATTTGATTGATGCAAAAATATACCATCTTGGAAATGCTCTATTTGGAGCCCAAGGCAAAATTTTGTCTTTCCAAGATCTTTCATTTCAAACTCTTTTTTTCATATGAGTTCTTGCATCATCAGCTACCTTTTGAGTTCCAATAATGTCCAGGTCATCAACATAAACAGTAATGATCACAAATCCTGAAGAGGATTTCCTTATAAATACGCAAGGGTATATCGCATAATTTATAAATACTTTCTTCAACAAAAATTCACTTAAGCGATTATACCACATGCGTTCGGATTGTTTAATCCGTAAAATGATCGCTGTAATTTGACCGAACAAATTTTCTCAGATTCTTATGGGATCTTCGATCCTTCTGGGATCTTCACATATATGTCACTATCTAGTGATTCATATAGATATGCAGTCACAACATTCATGAGGTACATTTCTAGATTTTTTGATGCAGTTAGGCTCATAAAGTACCTGAATGTGATTGCATCCATAACCAGGGAATATGTTTCATCATAATCAATTCCCGGTCTTTGAGAAAACTCTTGTGCCACAAGTCGTGCTTTATATCTTGTGACTTCGTTTTTCTCATTTCTTTTTCGCACAAAGACCCATTTACACCCGAGAAGCATTACATCTTTAGGTGTATTAACCACAGGTCCAAACACATTTCTTTTATTGAGGGAGAGTAATTCTTTATTGATGGATATTCACCATTTCTCCCAATCGGGCCTTTTCTGGCACTCCGATACGGACTTTGGTTCTGGATCATTTTTATTTTTCAAGATCTTTGGATACACAAAAGGAGAACATTCCATCATTATCTTTTATTTCATTTCTAGCCCATAATTTTTCACGTTGGGCGAAGTTAATGGAATTCTCATACTTTTCTGCATTATATTCGTCTTCAAAACGAATTCTTTTTATTTAAAATAAGTCCCCTTTCATGAGGTTTATAACTTGGGATGCTATATTTAAAATAACTTACCTTTCACGAGGTTTATAACTTCGGATGCTTGAGGACAATCTTGTCTCTTCAGCCTTTTCTCCTCTTAATTATCTTTATTAACTTGCGACAACTTTTCATAAGTTTCGCTCTGATAGAGTTTCCGGAAACATATATCATTTGGCCAATATTTTTCTCTCTACACTCATCTTTGGAGCGGAGACTCATAATATTCATTGTCTCTCTACACTCATGTTCGGAGCGGAGACTCATAATATTTATTCTCTCTCTACACTCATCTTCGGAGCGGAGACTCGTGATCCTCTTTTTCTCTCTACGCTTTAACTGCAGAGCGGAGATTCATGCGCACTATATCATTCATTTTGTCGACAATCATATCTGTCTTTGGTCCATATTTTCCCCGTAATGACATGGTTAATCGAGATCTCTTTATCAATATCATTTATTTTATTCAGGTACCTGATCTTATTATTAACCAATGCCAACGGTCTTATTACTCCTCCTCTTAGGGAGTTTAATCCTCTTTTCAATAATCATTTGCTCCTTTTTATTATGAGGATTTACTTTACCTTTAGAACCAAAGAGGTCTATCACGTTTCTCACGTGCCATAGACACACTATTATTATTGGAGCATTCTCAGCTGGAATATGAGATTTCTTTGAACTTCAAGTTCATTATTCATTTATGGAAGGATCACAATGAAATCTCATTCATCAGCATTAGATTTGCAATATATCTGAATAATGATCCTTTGAAACTTTGAACCTCAAGTTCACATTCATTTGTTCAAGGATTCCAACTATTCACGATTCTCTTTATAATGATGGGAGAAAATTCTCACCACAATAATAATAGGCAAATCTTACAACGAGCACATCACCGAGTGATAGCTTAACATTATTAGAGCGAGATTCATCTCTAGCTCTTACGTTTCATCCTCTGCGGATGTTACTTATATGCGGTGTGGAAAGCATATATCTTACACCCATGCTAAAACATGAAGATTAAATTTCACCATAATTGGTCATTGCAATCCCTTGGATTTGCTTATAAATAAGCTCATTTTGAGTGTAAATATAATCATATGTATGCATAAATTTATCTCATCGACAATAAGTGACAAATTGCATAACATGAACTCACCAGAGTGATCAAATCTAGGATTTTATTTTACCAATATTATCAACTTACTGTCGATGTGGGATTCGTTAATTCTTCCCCTCGAGATGATAACTCTCGAATGAATCCCATTGTAGGATCAACAACATAACCAACATTGGTTATGAATTACTATCTTGGATCCCTGTTTGAACTTCCACCTCGCGTGATTAGTAGGAGGATCAAGATAAGCCAAAGAGTGTATACACTAGGTGTTATCATTTGGTGATTCTCTCAATCCTCCCTCTAACGCGGGGAATTCACTTTCATCAAACCAGCATACTCAATGAGCTATTTCAACCAAAAATAGTGATTTGGCCATAAACCAAGTGATTTGGCCATATTTATAATTCGGAGGACATCATTGGCACTCTTCCAATGTATGTTTTTTTTTTCTCCGATGTAATGCAAATATTTTCAATGTCATTTTATCTCTCTTTCGATATATCTCCGGAACTTAACAAAAGTGCGCGAGATTTTAGGAGAATATAACATTTGGTTCTCCTCAGCATTGAAAATTAGCTCATCCATGCCTTTCATAATCTTTGCATTACCAATAGGATACTCACGCTTTCGGCGGAGTCCTTTATTTTTTGAGAAAAGAGAAATATCGTCTACAATGCACATTGTAACATTGTTTGCCAGACCGATATCTTCATCATGAATCCCAATTCATGATATCATGTCATGTCAACCTAAGTTCTATGTTGATTCCATCAACAAGAAACTTGTGACATCAAAAAAAAATTCAATCGAGATGAAATCGGTTTAATATCGTTTCTCTTGTCTTATGTACTTTTCCATACATTTTGGCTAATATTTTGGCATACGACATGTACATGTCCAATTTCATGTTATGCCAAACATGTAACAAACATTCTCTTTTGTGTTTTCATTACACAAATTTTCATTTAATTTATGAGACTGGAATCTCTTTCCACGTCCATGTCTACCACCTTATTCATAAGTGATCACGGACTCTGCCGTGTTTGCATTCTCGTCATCGAAAAATATTATAATTACTGGTTGCTTCGACATTCACTTTTGATAATGAAACTTTTGTGAATGGAGTCAATCCAGTTGGACGAGCATGATGGTTCATTATCTTTCAAGCCATCATGTAAGTGGTGACGTAAAATATCATTTCATTCGATGTCGTTTTAGAGGCATAGCCTACGACTCGATTCAGGAGGAGGCAAAACCTTCAACTCCGACAATAATTCAACATAATTAAAAAAAATCATCTCAGGACGACAAC
The DNA here is from genome assembly GCA_030180135.1 of Orychophragmus violaceus. Classification (NCBI taxonomy): domain Eukaryota; kingdom Viridiplantae; phylum Streptophyta; class Magnoliopsida; order Brassicales; family Brassicaceae; genus Orychophragmus; species Orychophragmus violaceus. Next base: position 26,814,267 of record CM058239.1, read on the forward strand.
ATCCATGTGATTTTTTTCCAAAAAATATGATAAGTTTAAATGCATAAATTTAAACGTATAAATTTAAATGCATAATTTAAAGGCATAAATTTAAATGCGGAATTTAAATGCATAAATTGAAGTGCATAAATATAAATGCGGAATTTAAATGCATAAATTGAAAAGTTAGATTAGTAATCGAGGAGGCAGCGCCTACCATAAATTTAAAGGATGAGGCATAATCTCTCATTCCATAAATATGATCTGAGGTGACATAGTCTACCATATGATCAATTCGTGGAGGCATAACCTACCATAATTATAAGGAGGAGGCTTAACCTACCACTTCATAAATATGATCTGAGGTGACATAGTCTACCATTGATCATGATCGTGAAGGCATAGCCTACCATAACGATCGGTTCGGAGAAGGGAGTGCCTATCTTTCCAAAATAATATATGAACCGAAAATATAAAATAGATTTTTCATAAAATAAATTGGTCATAATCAAACCTCATCTTTTCGGTATATGAGCAGATCGAGAGACGATCGTGCTGATAATGTGTTGTAAATTTATTATTATAATATATATAAAATATGTATATGTGTGATATGGGAAAGAGAGGGTTGATAATTAATAGTGGTGTACGAGAGGAAGAGAGGTGAGAGTAATTGAAGACTTGTGTTTTATTATTGTTGTTCTCAAATACAAGGGAAATGGGCTATTTATAGCCCAATATTAACCGACTTCATAAGGTCGGTTGGTAGAAGATATTTAATATATTAATATAATAATAATTAGATATTTATTATTTAACAATATATACTAAACGACTGACTAAACATTCTTCCTTTTTTTTTTTAATTCCTTCCTTACCCCTACATATCGAAAGATATATAGATTTTTATCATTATAATAATATTTAATTGTGTTTACACTTAGTGTTCTCTATTTATTATATTTTATATTTCTGGAAACCATGGAAGAAGCTTTCAAAAATCAAACAACACTATTTTTCATTCTGATAACCTTATCGACAATTTACATTTCTGGTCCAGAAAAAAAAGATAAATTATTCATCTTTCTAGATTTCTTTTTATTATATTCCTTCGATATCATCTCTTTGCTAGTATTCCTGTAATTTTATCACTTTTTTAATTTCTGCAATTTCGTCCCTTCTGCAACTCCTTCAAATTTCTATATAAACAGGTTGTAATGGCCCAAAACCATGGCCCAAAAATTTCTTTTGAAAATGAGGTAAAAGCCCAACCCATTAGCCAAGCCCATTTCCTTTTTCTAAAACCCTAGCCCCTAACCTATAAATACCAGCCCCTAGCCTCCTAAAAACCTATTTCTTTTCTCTGCTGCGAAGCTCTGTCGGAGTGCGGAGTTGACCAAAGCCCTAGAAGCCACTATTCACGTTTTCCAGCCTCCCTTCGATCCAGGTAACATTCGAACCCGTAGATCTGAGTTTTCAAAACCCAAAACCTGTTTTCAATCATTTTCTAAAAAATATCCCGAATCCCGAGAAACCGAGCATACCACCGTGACCGCCTCGACGAGACGAAGCCGGAGCCGCCGACCGATCGCCGATCAGCCGCCGCACGCGCCCACACGCGCCCACACACGCCGGAGGGGAGTCGGGCGCGTGAGATCCACGCGCGCCGGAGCCCACGCGCCGCCACCGGAGCCGCCCGCCGCCGTCACGCGCCGTCGCCGTCCGCCGCCCGGAGCCGCCGCCGTCGCCGGAGATCCGCCGGAGCGCCGCCGCCGTCCGCCGACCGGAGCCGCCGTCGCGGTCGCCGGAGCCGCCGTCGCCGGAGCCGCCGTCGCCGTCGCCGGAGCCGCCGTCGCCGACCGTTGACCGCCGCCGTTGACCACCGGTCCGGTTTGGTTGGTCCGGTTCGGTTTAATCCCAAATTCGATTTTGATTTCCGGTTCAATTCAATTGACTTCGGTTTAGCCGGTTTTCTTAAATCGATTTTGATTTCCGGTTTAGCCAAACCGGTTTCCAATTGATTTTGATTTCAATTTCGATTCGGTTCGAACCGGTTTAGGTTTTAAACTACCAAACTTCTTTCTTTCGTATCTAGCCCGTCTTAGACCCGTTTTGAGTGATTCAAAAGCCTAAGTTGTTCTATTTCTCGCCCTCTTTCCAGATCTGTCGTCCGTTCGGTCTCATGAGCTTCCTAATTTACGAAAATGCCCTTCTTTGGCTAAGGTGAGGATCGGTTCTTGACCCTTGCTTGCCTATTCGATTCTGGACGATAGTCCTTAGTTAATATTATCTTTCCTAGGTAGTGTAGGGCAGTTATATGCGCATGATGTGATTGATTGTGGAACTTAGAATGCTAGGTTATCGCTTAAACCGAAAACGTTGTTTGTGTGTGATGGACTCGTATTCTCTTAGAACTGTGGTAGGGCCCCCGAAAGGGTGTTTGGTGGCGGCTTGCGTATAACGAGTTTGGTACGCAACCCTTGTGTCGTCGGAAGGGGGTTTTGGCGAGCCCCCCAAGAGGAATAAATTTGGGCGCCGGAGCCAATGGCGGGCTTCGGTTTCCCTGGGAATTGTTTGCGCTTCGTGCGGAGTAGATGTCCTTCGGGACGTAGGTTGTGTGGTGAAAGCCTTCGGGTGATGATTGTTGATTGCAAGATTTTATTAGCCTAGGACTTGTGATTCGTTGTTGTGTAGTGTAAGCTGGGATCGCGGGTTCCCTAAATCCGCCCCTCACTGGGTAATTGTGTTTGAAACAATTGCTCAGACCTCCTTTCCCTTTTTCCCCTGCCCCCGTTTTCTTGCAGGTCCGGATGCGGGATTGATTCGATCGGGTGATGACATTGGTGTATTTGAATCCGAAGAGAGCGCCGGGTCCTGGGACAAGTTGAGTGACATCCCGGTTGGACCAGAATGGGCTCCACGGGTGTCCTAATGCCGCGTCTCCGGTTTAACCGGGAGGCGGGTGTTACAATTTGGTATCAGAGCCTAGGTTAAGGTCTCCCAGTCCTATCCTGGGAGATCAGCTTTCGTTGTTTTCCCAAAACCCTGATTTCAATCTTTTCCAAAGCGTTTGCAAAATTTTTTTTTAAAATAGATACATTGTGAAAACCTTTTTAAACACCAATATACATTGCTGATTATCTCCTGTGGTGACCTCTCTTAGTATCTATTTTTGCAGTATGTCTTCTGATTCGAGTTCTGATTCGGGTCCGAGTGGACACCAAGCCCCACCAGTGTCTTGCGCAACCGTGTTTTGACCAAGGCAGAACCACCAAGGCAGAAGAGACGTCTCACGATCGGGGCCCCAGCCGCGACTCCGAGACTCGTCCGACCACCCACCCCGCACCCTAGAGGTAGACTTGATTTTCCGCCAGTTGGGACTTTTACGAGACCAGTGAGAGGCAGGGGGCGACCGCGGAAGACGCCTATCGTTGTTTCGGCAGCACCTGTGGACCCAGTAGAGCCAACCATTGCGAGAAGGCCAGGGAAGGAGCATGTAGTTGAGGAGAGCCATCCGGATCCGCCAGCTCATGTGTGCTTCATGACTGTGCGACCTTCAGCCCAGTGCGACCCGGCTTTCCAGGACCTGAGGCCAGGAGCGGCACCACGGGCAGACGACGCCCCGAGATCGTCGACCATGAGGCCACCAGCGCAGGCACCCCCTCGGGATATCCCCCGACCGTTCCAGATGGTGGGTATGAGTGTGCAGGAGTACCTAGATGCATTTATCCTTAGGGCCGACTGCACCTATCCCCGATCCCCGGCCCATCTGATGACTATGTTTATGAGTGGACTGCTACCGGAGATCCGTCAAGGGATGACAGATGGGAGTGAGTACGGGGAGTACGGGCTGGTTGAGATGGCTGCTAGATACGCAGAGGCGGTGGAGCGGAACCAGATGGATCCAGCGTATCGACAGTGGGTGAGAGAAGAGCGTCAGAGAGATGAGGATACCCGGCGACGTGTAATGGCCGAGCAGCAGGCCACTTGGAACAAGGAGCTGCGACGGAGACATGAGATTGCAGATCGTGACTGGCTGAGTGAGCAGAAGCTCGCCTTAGCCCGGTCCCGAGAGAGGTTTGAGCGGCAGCGGGCAGAGTGGGCACAGCAGCGGGCCACATGGGAGCAGGAGCGAGAGCAGAGGAGGCAGCAAAGGCAGGAAGATCGGGACTACGCTTGGTTGGACGAGCAGATGAATATTCCGGAGCAGGGACCAGATGGGTTCGATCAGCAGCAGGCTACACAGAGTCCAGAGCAGACGGCAGCAACACCAGTGATCATCATCTCAGATTCAGAGCCAGAGCCAGACTCAGACCCGTCAGAGGATGAGGATGCGTCATGACAGTTGTATCATGGCAACCAGGACCTCGAGCACCGGACCCCGGGATCGCCAAGTGGCTAGAGTCAGGAGACCTAGGAGTTGTTAGGAGTAGGGCGTTTTATTTATTATTTAGTTGGTGTTGGTTTTGAGTTCCTTTCTTTTCCGCGGTTTCGCGTAGTCAGCTTGTTTTCATTCCATTCATTCAGACCTTTGTAGCCCTACGCCGATTGGTCTATTTATTCATTATTTTATTCAATCGTGCCTTTCCGTTCGGACGTTCCGTAGTCATTTCAGCTCCTCCAAATGTTAGAACCCTTGAGTTCGGTAGCGACCGGGAAACCGAGTCCTTCAGAATTCGGGACGAATTCTTTTCAAGGGGGGGAGAATTGTAATGGCCCAAAACCATGGCCCAAAAATTTCTTTTGAAAATGAGGTAAAAGCCCAGCCCATTAGCCAAAGCCCATTTCCTTTTTCTAAAACCCTAGCCCCTAGCCTATAAATACCAGCCCCTAGCATCCTAAAAACCTATTTCTTTTCTCTGCTGCGAAGCTCTGTCGGAGTGCGGAGTTGACCAAAGCCCTAGAAGCCACTATTCACGTTTTCCAGCCTCCCTTCGATCCAGGTAACATTCGAACCCGTAGATCTGAGTTTTCAAAACCTGAAACATGTTTTCAATCGTTTTCTAAAAAATATCCCGAATCCCGAGAAACCGAGCATACCACCGTGACCGCCTCGACGAGACGAAGCCGGAGCCGCCGACCGATCGCCGATCAGCCGCCGCACGCGCCCACACGCGCCCACACGCACCGGAGGGGAGTCGAGCGCGTGAGATCCACGCACGCCGGAGGAGCCGACGCGCCGGAGCCCACGCGCAGCCACCGGAGCCGCCCGCCGCCGTCACGCGCCGTCGCCGTCCGCCGCCCGGAGCCGCCGCCGTCGCCGGATCCGCCGTCGCCGACCGTTGACCGCCGCCTTTGACCACCGGTCCGGTTTGGTTGGTCCGGTTCGGTTTAATCCCAAATTCGATTTTGATTTCCGGTTCAATTCAATTGACTTCGGTTTAGACGGTTTTCTTAAATCGATTTTGATTTCCGGTTTAGCCAAACCGGTTTCCAATTGATTTTGATTTCAATTTCGATTCGGTTCGAACCGGTTTAGGTTTTACACTACCAAACTTCTTTCTTTCGTATCTAGCCCGTCTTAGACCCATTTTGAGTGATTCAAAAGCCTAAGTTGTTCTATTTCTCGCCCTCTTTCCAGATCTGTCGCCCGTTCGGTCTCATGAGCTTCCTAAATTACGAAAATGCCCTTCTTTGGCTAAGGTGAGGATCGGTTCTTGACCCTTGCTTGCCTATTCGATTACGGACGATAGTCCTTAGTTAATATTATATTTCCTAGGTAGTGTAGGGCAGTTATATGCGCATGATGTGATTGATTATGGAACTTAGAATGCTAGGTTATCGCTTAAACCGAAAACGTTTTTTGTGTGTGATGGACTCGTATTCTCTTAGAACTGTGGTAGGGCCCCCGAAAGGGTGTTTGGTGGCGGCTTGCGTATAACGAGTTTGGTACGCAACCCTTGTGTCGTCGGAAGGGGGTTTTGGCGAGCCCCCCAAGAGGAATAAATTTGGGCGCCGGAGCCAATGGCGGGCTTCGGTTTCCCTGGGAATTGTTTGCGCTTCGTGCGGAGTAGATGTCCTTCGGGACGTAGGTTGTGTGGTGAAAGCCTTCGGGTGATGATTGTTGATTGCAAGATTTTATTAGCCTAGGACTTGTGATTCGTTGTTGTGTAGTGTAAGCTGGGATCGCGGGTTCCCTAAATCCGCCCCTCACTGGGTAATTGTGTTTGAAACAATTGCTCAGACCTCCTTTCCCTTTTTCCCCTGCCCCCGTTTTCTTGCAGGTCCGGATGCGGGATTGATTCGATCGGGTGATGACATTGGTGTATTTGAATCCGAAGAGAGCGCCGGGTCCTGGGATAAGTTGAGTGACATCCCGGTTGGACCAGAATGGGCTCCACGGGTGTCCTAATGCCGCGTCTCCGGTTTAACCGGGAGGCGGGTGTTACACAGGTGATCCCATAAATCAAAGGGATCTCAGATCTATCATACCAGATTTCTATACCGATGAAAAACCGTAATGGAAAAAGTTGTTTTTCGCTCTCTCTCTTGTTTTACCATTATCACTTCTTCAATCTTCTCATTTTTACAAGCTCCACCACCGACTAATCGCTGAATAAATTGTTAGAAATTTTGTTTAATTTCTCACCAGATTGATGAGGATCTTGTCCAAAAAGTTAACAATAACAGTTCTGTTATCGGGTAGCTCTTCCTCTCCTACGGTGAAAAAAAGGCCTCGAGAAGGTTCAATAAAAAAACCCCCCGCTTTCGCCGCTGGTGACGGTTTCACCTCGCCGGTGGTGGGTTACTTTTGTTAGCTAGCTGCGGTTAATACCGCCTTTTGTCTTCGGCGGACCCCTCAAAGATTTTCTCTGTATTATTTGTTTGGAGGTTCCGTTCCGATCTCTTCCACGGTTTTAATCATCACCACAGCCGGAGATTTCTTTCCTTCTCCACTATCGCGTTTGGCTCTGCAAATTCTGAAGCGTGTTACCGTTGGAGATTTCTATGAAGATTGTAAAGTACGTAATCTTGAAGCGGTGATGCGGTGATGTAACTCGGGCTGGAGTTTTGATCGGCAGGAAAATCAAGGAGCAACGGCGAAGCAACGACATCGGAATTTTGGTCGGCGATCTGCATGGGTCTTATCTCTCGATGGTTGACACGTGGTCTGACACGGTTCCCGTCAACGCTTATCCCGAACGTCTCAAAATTCTAGTCGGTTAATATCTTTTGGGCCCAGCCCATTTGCTTACTTATTTACTTTTCGTTCCTTGTCATCGTGTTGCACTTGCCCTTGGATCTTTTGACTTTTTGTTTTTTTAAATGTTAGTCTTAGTTTAATTAGGTGGTCATCGTTGAGTTGACTTTGCTTGGGAGTCTAGCAGCCGGATTCCGAAACCCGTGTTAGGGTCATAGCGGTTTCCGAGAGGTCTGTGCTATTATGTGTTCGCGTGGCTTCATTAGAGTGAAAGCAATATAATGAGACATCGTAGATAGCCATGCCAAGTAGTTATTCGTGCTAGTTATTCGCTTCCAATGCTAATTTGACTGCATCGTTTGGCTTTTGTTTTTAGTCTTGTGGTTGTATTGTGTTTTTTCCCGTCTTTTATCTTCGTCTCCGGGATGTTCGATCTGTAAATATCGCCGGCTTTGTCTCTGGAAGGATAGTGTTCCTTGCCAGCTTAGTATCCCTCCAATGTATCCTACCCTTGTATCCCATCTTGATGTTTAATAAAAGATGACAAAAAAAACAGTTCTCTTATCAGGTTAAGAAAACATTTATTAGTGAAATTATATATTTCATATTATATATAATAATATATAAAGTTGGAACGTAACAAAAAAAGTTATATACAGACGAAATTTTTTATATTGAAAATAGGCGGAGATTTTGCTCATATGATAAGTTTGCTTTTCCATATACTTTACATACCAGTAGGGCTAAAATTAACAATCATTCATAACCTATGTTCGGAAATACTTATTTGCTGACCCGTTGTTAACATGACGTTAACCCTTCGTCTCCATTATGACCGTTACGGCGTTACTCATAGACATGTTCATAGTAACCAAGCCAATGTTAAATACTTAAACCCATCATTAACTATGAGTAAATTAATTTACCGTTGATCCTTTCAGATTCCTCCCACAAATCTACCTTTTAAGTACTCGTAAATCATCATTAGCCTTCAAATCCATCCAAAAACCACACTATAAAAAACAGAACTCCCATAAACCAATCATCACAACGAAAACCAATCCTATAAAGAAAAAATAGCTTCTAACACATGTTTTTTTCTCTTGGCCACTATCGCTCTTTCCCTCGTCTTCAACACCTCCGGCAGGACACTCCCGGCGACGTCATATCCTACCAACCTAGCGGCAAGGCTTAACAGGGGAGGACTAATGGAGTGTTGGGATGCTCTATACAAGCTGAAATCATGCACTAACGAAATCGTTCTCTTCTTCTTCAACGGCGAGACCAAACTCGGCGCCGGTTGCTGTCACGCCGTCGACGTCATCACCACAAATTGTTGGCCGTCGACGATAACTTCTATTGGCTTTACAACTGAGAAAACCTGTAACATCCCGGTTTGTGGTATATGCGGAGAGCCTTAAATGAATTGATTTGGCTACTTATGTCACCAAAGTGCACTTACCTTTTCGGTCAATTGTCCAGAGAGAACTCCAGAGTTAAGCGTGCTTGAGCTGGAGTAGTCAAAGGATGAGTGACCTACCGGGAAGTGACTCATGGTATCATGCGAGTGAGGACAAAACATGGGAAAAGGTCACGTGGTGTTTGCAGGGTCACTAAATTACTCGGTCGGGCATACGAAAAAAAATGCACCGACCGTCGGACAGGGGTGGGGCCCACGAGCCCGATAGAGGGTTGGGTGACTCACCGGTAGGGGCGGACGGGGCGTTACAAGTGGTATCAGAGCCCAGGGAAGTCAAACCGATTCTGTCTCGGGAGACAATCCTGCGGTTTGAGGGTTATGGTTGCTGTGGAATTCGGGGACGAATTCCCGTTAAGTGGGAGAGAATTGTAACATATTGGGCCCGATCCATTTGAGAAAGACTTAAATGAATTAATTTGGATACCTATGTCACCAAGTGCACTTACTTTTTCCGATCATTTGCCTGAAAGAACTCCAGAGTTAGGCGTGCTTGGGCTGGAGTAGTCTAAGGATGGGTGACCTTCCGGGAAGTGATTCGTGGTAGCATGTGAGTGAGGAAAAAACACATGGGAAAAGGTCACGTGGTGATTGTAGGGTAAGTAAATTACTCGGTCGGGCCTACGAAAAATAACGCACCGACCGTCGGACAGGGGTGGGGCCCACGAGCCCGATAGAGGGATGGGTAACTCACCGGTAGGGGCGGACGGGGCGTAACAAGTGGTATTAGAGCCGAATCCGAGGACGCATGTGGAGTCAGTGAAGGCTCACACCGTCAAGGATAACGATCCTGGTGCGCAACGAGGGCGTTGCGCTCTGTGAGAGTGAGTGAATTGTAACATCCCGGTTTGTGATATATGCGGAGAGCCTTAAATGAATTGATTTGGCTACCTATGTTACCAAAGTGCACTTACCTTATCGGTCACTTGTCCCGAGAGAACTCCAGAGTTAAGCGTGCTTGAGCTGGAGTAGTCAAAAGATGGGTGACCTACCGGGAAGTGACTCACGGTATCATGCGAGTGAGGACAAAACATGGGAAAAGGTCACGTGGTGTTTGCAGGGTCAGTAAATTACTCGGTCGGACCTACGAAAAAAACGCACCGACCGTCGGACAGGGGTGGGGCCCACGAGCTCGATAGAGAGATGGGTGACTCACCGGTACGGGCGGACGAGACGTTACAAAACCAACATCCTGCGCTGTTTCTGTCAGTCTCCGGCTCCTTCCCCTGTGAAACTTTGATGTATACAAACCTCTAAGAATGGATATTTTTAATATTATGCCATGGACTAATGAAGTCTCCTTTTAGATTAATGGACTAATGGATTCTCCTTTTGGATTTGCGTTTTGTAACTGCAACCGCGTCTACATCATCTAACTGGAATATTCAGATATAGATTAAAACAATGTTAAGAACAAAACAGGTCCTGTCAAGAAACAGAGCAAAGTAAGAACATATCAAAATCCCAAGTAACTTGTAGAACAAGAAATCAATTTTTTGTATGTTTATGCACGGGCAGTCGCTAGTAATTGAGTTAGTAACAGAATAAGTCACTTCCAACAAACTTATTACACTAAAAGGCATTTTAAGATTCATGAGTACTTTAATTACCGTGGAATTCTTTTTAATACTATGTTACCCTTGTTTTTTGATTTCACACGTCTACATTTGAGTTTTCTTTAGATATTTATAGTCTTTTTAAATTGGAAAAAAGTGGGCGGTTGGATATAGAAATAGGGGAAAATAAAAGTAGATCTGTCAAATCGGTTGGAGAAAGGGGAATTTATTTTTATATTTAATCTGGACCCTCCATTATTAATCTTGTGGTTTAGATTAGGTTTTGGGTGTAGTGATTACTGCGCACCGTTGAATTTTAAAGCTAGTTTTCTTATATGCTGCCACGTAATGGGAGCTGTAAAATAAGAGACAAAACTTTTTTTTTTGTGTGCCTGCAAGAAGAAAATATATGCATAAATTTATGTCGATCTATCATTGTCTACACATAATAGGCCACATAAGTGGATGAGTTGTCCACGTTTGTGTCTACAGATAACTGTCTATATATTGGCAACTATATACATCGCCTACATAAATGTCCATAAATAACTAGTTATATACATCGTTTACATAAGTGTGGTACGTAACATTGTGGTGTGAAGTCAGAAAGTGAAAACATGTCTGTATATACATTAGTCAATGGATGTCCACAGAGTAGTGTACACATACACATAATCATAAACTAGTGTACATAAAAATATATCCACAAACAAGTGTACACAAAACAAAGAAAAAGTGAACAAAAAGAAATGTTGGGAAGGTATTTGGATCAACCAATACATACACCACTTTTGGTGTCCACAAGAAATTGTAATTGGGAACATGTATCAGTATGAGGTAGATCAAAGTGACAATCTACATGAGGAAAGCATGAACAGTAAGAAAATAACACCTATAATTGTCCACATATTAGTGTAAATGAAGATATTTCCATCCATATAACATACGCATCAAGATCCATAAAAATAGCCAGACTAATCCACAAACTGACTATACTCATAACATGATCAGTGTAAGGAATTGATATGGACTGATGTCCACAGATACAAAACAATAAAAAATGTCCATCACAAACACTAGAAAAAACTAAATACATAAACATACTCATCATGTGACAGATTATACGAAGAAAGTTTGAAACTAAGCAATGTAGATGTCCATAAATCAATGTATACAAAATTATGTCCATGCATACAAAAGACGCAACAATAAGCATATGATAGTCTAACCCGAAGTAACATATATGCATAGTGTTTACATCTACTGGTGTCCACATATCACTGGACACGAAAACATGTCCACCACCGATTCCAATTTCTGTATAATTGAGAGAAACTCTTGCCCTCTATGACTCATCTCCATCACGTTCATCTCGTGACAGATGAAAAGCATCCAATGCTACCATAATCTGAAGCCAAATTTCTTAAGAAAATTAATCAAAACCTTCAAACAAAAATTGAATTTTTAAGAAATGTAACGAGAGAAAAACAAACATCCCAATGAAATTTTTTATACCTTGTCAAATCTTCTACTCTCAAGAGTCGCCATGGAAGCTTTCATGTATTGTGATGCCAAATCCTCCGCCGTCGCAGCTTTACCCAATGCCTCCGCCGTGGATTCCCTCGTCGCACAATCCTCACTGCTCACAAACTCAATCAAAACGGGAATTAACAATCCAAAACCGGTTTAGTTCCCGTGCCGTTGGCAGCTTCCCAATCGCATAGATTTTCTCAGTTCCTCCGACTCCAGATCTATGATATATCATGGTTTTACTAGTTTTAGACCATGATATAAGTGTGTTTTTAGTGTCTTTTGTCTTTGTTTAGAGTCTTTTACAGGTTTAATCAGGTTTGGAGCTGAATTGGAGATAATGGAGTATTTTGGAGATTTTTGGAGTGTTTGGCCGAGAGATAGAGTTCACTGTCCGAAACAGAGGAAGGTGTCGATCGTTGCACTCTAGCATCGATCGATGCACCAGCGAGATGGGCCGAAACTCGGCGGTTTAGAAGAGTGAAGAATTTGCACTTTGATCCAGAAGTTCCTGATATTTACAAAGAAGCCCTTGGCCGAGATTATGCCTATATAATAGAGTTTTTAGTGTTTTTATTAGATACGCTTTATACTTTTTAGAATACGCTTTGATAATTAAGAGCAGAGGATTTTAGAGCTTTTTGGCGCTGATCTGAACTTGTTACATCATCTGTATTTGGAGAAGATTTCGAACCCCTTTTACTCTTATTCTTTTATGCAATTTATTCATTCTATGATTATGTTTTCATTATCTATGTCTGAGTAGATTCCTAGTTAGGTTTAGGGTTTCTCACATAGGATTTCATGACTTGCTAGACTTGTTCAAATTCAGTTAAGGATTCATAACTATATATGTTCTTCAATTTAATTGTGCTTAAAGCTAGTTCTAACCTGATCAATTAGAATCTAGATCTTAGGTTGCTAAATACGTCACGGAAGTGGGGTTTAGGAATCTGAACTAATTAAATTGGGCAATTAAACTATTCGCAAACGGAAGTTTGGTTTAGGATAATTGTGAACATATCAAACTTGGACTTATTGCTAGTTTAATCTGTTAGTTCTCGCAAACGAAAGTTTGGTTTGCTGCACTTAGACTTAGAGAATTATCGCAAAGGAATTTGGTTAATTCTATACCTGTGTTTTGAGTTCTAGAACTGTTCTTAATTAGATCCTTGCTGAATGAACTGTCTGCTTGTCTGATTTCCTGAGAATACCCTAGGCTTGACGCTTTTAATTACTTGCTTCAAAACCGTTAATCTCTGCTACTGATTTACTTTCTCGCACCGCTTCTAATTCAATCACATTGCTTCTTTCTAGTATTTATTCCTATAGTTTGATTCTCTTGAGACCGAGTGTCCCTGTGGATTCGATAACCCTATATACTACTTTGACATTGCTGTTCACTTGCAGTTTAGTATAGGGAAAACTTAGAACCTATCAAGTTTTTGGCGCCGTTGCCGGGGACTCTTTGAGTCTTCGATAGGACCGAACTTAGGGTTTTTGCTAGAAATTTTTCTTTTTGTTTTTGTTCCTTTTCGTTTTTTGTTTTATTTTGATTTTGCTAACTTTTTCTCTGTTTCTTTCTGTCGCAGGTACGAATTTCGCCTTGCGTCGATCGTTGCATACCTTGCGTCGATCATCACTAGGCGATTCTGAGAATTGAATCGATCGTTGCACTGATAGCATCGATCGTTGCTGGACGATTACAGACAGTTTATGCCAACGCAGAAAACTCGAAGTAATCCGAACTCGAGCTTGCTTAATCTCGGACTAGAGGAACTTGGACGTCTAGAAAGGACTAACAAAAGAGAAAAGAGAGAGAGAATGGTACGAGAACGTTTGATCTTGATACCAGATGCTGAAGGTACCCTGAGGGACCAAGATGACAACCCGTACAATGCTGCTGGGCATCGGGTTGATGCTGAAGGGAATGTCATCCCTGATCCTCCTGAGCAACAGCAACAGGAGCTGAACCGAAACCAGGGTCAAGGACAGGCCCAAGGTAGAGAGATGGTGGTTCATGAGAGGACACTAGCTGATTACAACAGACCTGATGAGTTTCATGCAAACCGAGCAGCTCTAGTGCTTCCTACTTTTGAGAGGAATGATTTTGAGGTAAAAACCATCTACTACCAGCTGATGAGACAAATTGCTTTTCATGGTCTTCAAACAGAGCAGCCTATGGATCACATTGACAAGTTTGAGGACATAGTCACTGGCATGAAGTATGAAGGAGTATGCCCGGACTATCTGTTCCTTAAGCTATTTCCGCACAGTCTTGCTGGAGACGCTAGTGCATGGCTGAGACAACTGGCACCTGGTCAGTATACTACTTGGGCAGCCTTAAAGAGTGAGTTCCTGCGTCACTTTTTTGATGATGCACGCTCGGATCAGTCCAGACAGGACATACTCACCTTTTCCCAAGGAGCTGTGGAGCCCTTGAAGACTGCCTGGATGAGATTTAAGCAGTATCAGCGTGACTGTCCACACCATGGATTCACAGAAGTACAGCTGATTGGTATTTTCTTCAGAGGCATAGATCTCCCTTATCAGACTGCGCTGGATAATTCCAGTAATGCTAATTTTAACATCAGGACTCCTACGCAAGCTAAGCAGTTGATAGAGAATCTGATTGGCAGCAACAGTTGCAAAACAATGGATGAAAGGAGGAAGAAATCTGGTGGAACTGTAGAGAATTCTGATATAGCTAATATAAGATCCAGATTGGACACAGTCTACAATCTCCTAACAAGTAAGAAAGCTGTCCACTTTGCACAAGATGTAGAGGTGATTCAGGCTGAGGAGGAAACTCAGGAAGAAGATGTGAATTTCGTAGGAGGTTCTGGTTTCCAAGGTAATAGATTTGGTAATCAACAGGGGAACAGATTCTCCAATGGTGGACAGACTGGTGGTTTTCAGAAGACCTATGGACAAGGTACTCAGAGAACCTATGGATCTACATCCTATCAGACTCCTCCTGCACCTACAGCCCATGAGAGCAAAATGGAGGCTATGATGGAACAACTGATGGAGAGTCAAACCAAGCTTTCTGTGGACAACAATAAGAAGCTGGACGCTGTCTATCAAGACCTCAATGGGAAGTTTGAGTCACTGAGCACTCACATGAAGCAGTTGGACACTCAGGTGAACCAGATGTCCAGCTCACTGAAGGGAAAAGGAGTTGCAGAGACTCATATTAAGGTCTGGTCTGTACTCATTAATGATGGATCTTATCTAGGGGAGAAATTTGAGCTAAGTACAGCTGAGTTGGTGACTGAGGCAGAATTTTCGGATTTCTGTGAAAAACTCTCGGGTAGAAACTGTAGTGATGCAACGATCAACACACAGCTGGCATCGATCGATGCATGTCGTGAACGAGCAGAAGATCCGTGGGATGAAAGTGAGATTGATGCAGAACTAGCCCGCCTATTCCCTGATGTATCTGAGATCACTCAAGAGGATGTTTATGCACAAGCCATTAGGCAATATCCCAAGGTGTCTGAAGTGATTAAACAAGAGATTGAAGAGCTGAAAAGGCTAGAAGAGAGTGGTGAAGACTTGGAAGAAATTCCACCTTCTGATGATCCACCTTATCATCCATGTGTTCAGAGATATTTGAACAAGATGTTGCCTTTAGATGAGGAGCTGAGAGAATGGGTGATAATAGTTCCTCAGCATATCAGTGATGTTCTGCTAACTAAGGTCCCGAAGAAACTGCCTGATCCTGGAGTTTTTGTGCTAGATTGTTCTATCTTTGAGGATAGTTTTAGGCGTTCTCTATGTGATTTAGGAGCTGCTAGAAGCATAATGCCTTACTCTGTGGCAGAGAAGCTGGGCATGTTGGATTTTACTCCTACTAGGACTTCTCTTGTCCTAGCTGATCAGTCCATACGAGTTCCTGAAGGACTCCTTATGGACATTCCGGTGAGAGTTGGGAACTACTTAGTTCCAACGGATTTCCTTGTGCTGAAATATGACTGTAATCCGGATGAAGCTTTATTGCTTGGGAGACCATTCTTGGCTACAGCAGGAGCTGTGATTGATGTTAGACAGAGTCTAATAGACCTCCACCTGGGAGATGAACCGCTGCACTATGAGATGGATAAGCTGCGAAAGCCACTGATAGATGGGCAAACATTCACCATAAGGGACGCAGATTTTGAGCAGCCTGATCATACCATGGTTATAGATCCTGGAGCACATTTCACTCCATCTTTTCTTGGACATGAGCATTCTGCAACATCTTACTCACCACCTTGGATGAGAAGACTTGAACAGAGACAGAAAAGGTCTCTGTCAGGACCTCCTGGTACTTGAAAATTCTCATCCGTCCGGTCAAGCTATTGACCTTAAACAAGCGCTGGGTGGGAGGCAACCCACCATTAGGTACTAGTGTTTTTCTTTTTCATTTTTGGTGTTTTTGTTAGGATTTTACGTTTGTTTTTGTTTCTGGTGAGTTTATGTTTGCAGGTCTCGGTTAAATCGCAGTGCAGCGATCGATGCATTTTTGCATCGATCGTCACAACACGAAAGGAATCGCATTGCAGCGATCGTTGCGGTCCTGAGCAACGATCGACTATACACGAAAATCGCCAAGTAACGGTCGATGCACTTAGTGCAACGATCGATGCCTGAGCGACAGAGGTAACCCGACAGACATAATTCCACCTTTTCAATTTTTATTTTCTTTTTACCGAGCCTTCGCTGGACACTACTGGGGACAGTGTGTCTTAAGTGTGGGGGAGGTGCTACTGACTTTTGTTTTCTGTTTTCTTAAGAGTCAGTCCGTTTTTCAAAAAAATTTTGTTTTATTGAGTCAAAATTGTTTAAGTAAGAAACTATGATTTTCTGAGAAGATTTACAAGACTTGCAGGAACTTAAGTAACCATTGGGATGAAGTTGCAGGATCTATCTATGACTATTAGAAAACTCCATCACAGATCAACCTACTGGGAACACCCACATCACTTCAGGTATCAGAGGATCCTTTTACTGACTTCAACCTTAATACTGACTTAGATTTCTCACCTAAGGGCTTGGTATGCTTTATGTCGAATTCCCTGTTAGTTCTGACACAGCCTGTAAACCTGTCCTATTTAGTCCCCTTCTCCCCTTCTGTAAAGTAAAAAAAAAAATAATAATAAACTGAGGATGAGTTAGTAACTCCGAAGTGGTCATGGGAATAGTAGCAAACACTATTATCTCTCATGTGATCCATGGAATGTGTCCAAAGTACACCCCATAACGGGAAGAACACTGATAAAAAAAAAAATGATACCCAGTGGGGAAAAATCAGTTGTTAAAGAAGGGAAAGAGAACAAAGGGACTAGAGAAAGATAGTATGGTGGTATAGAGCTGATAAGGTAAGAATCCATGTGCCTTTAGATCGATACTCCTTAGGTGAGACCGCACTTAAATACTTGCAGAAGTCAGTAGGGAGAATTTGAATGCTTGAATGTGATTGTGGAGTTTACCTAGGACAGTTGCTAAGTGTGGGGGAAGTACATGTTGGTCTTGATATCTTGTGATTGATTCTTTCAGTGGTTTACTAAGGGGAATCTGAGTATTGTAGCTTCTAGGATGAAATGAGTTTCTGAAGAGTTTTCAAACCTCTTCACCATGTTTTAGTTCTCTGTTTTGCTTGAGGGCAAGCAAAGGCTAAGTGTGGGGGAGTTGATATATCATGGTTTTTACTAGTTTTAGACCATGATATAAGTGTGTTTTTAGTGTCTTTTGTCTTTGTTTAGAGTCTTTTACAGGTTTAATCAGGTTTGGAGCTGAATTGGAGATAATGGAGTATTTTGGAGATTTTTGGAGTGTTTGGCCGAGAGATAGAGTTCACTGTCCGAAACAGAGGAAGGTGTCGATCGTTGCACTCTAGCATCGATCGATGCACCAGCGAGATGGGCCGAAACTCGGCGGTTTAGAAGAGTGAAGAATTTGCACTTTGATCCAGAAGTTCCTGATATTTACAAAGAAGCCCTTGGCCGAGATTATGCCTATATAATAGAGTTTTTAGTGTTTTTATTAGATACGCTTTATACTTTTTAGAATACGCTTTGATAATTAAGAGCAGAGGATTTTAGAGCTTTTTGGGGCTGATCTGAACCTGTTACATCATCTGTATTTGGAGAAGATTTCGAACCCCTTTTACTCTTATTCTTTTGTGCAATTTATTCATTCTATGATTATGTTTTCATTATCTATGTCTGAGTAGATTCCTAGTTAGGTTTAGGGTTTCTCACATAGGATTTCATGACTTGCTAGACTTGTTCAAATTCAGTTAAGGATTCATAACTATATATGTTCTTCAATTTAATTGTGCTTAAAGCTAGTTCTAACCTGATCAATTAGAATCTAGATCTTAGGTTGCTAAATACGTCACGGAAGTGGGGTTTAGGAATCTGAACTAATTAAATTGGGCAATTAAACTATTCGCAAACGGAAGTTTGGTTTAGGATAATTGTGAACATATCAAACTTGGACTTATTGCTAGTTTAATCTGTTAGTTCTCGCAAACGAAAGTTTGGTTTGCTGCACTTAGACTTAGAGAATTATCGCAAAGGAATTTGGTTAATTCTATACCTGTGTTTTGAGTTCTAGAACTGTTCTTAATTAGATCCTTGCTGAATGAATTGTCTGCTTGTCTGATTTCCTGAGAATACCCTAGGTTTGACGCTTTTAATTACTTGCTTCACAACCGTTAATCTCTGCTACTGATTTACTTTCTCGCACCGCTTCTAATTCAATCACATTGCTTCTTTCTAGTATTTATTCCTATAGTTTGATTCTCTTGAGACCGAGTGTCCCTGTGGATTCGATAACCCTATATACTACTTTGACATTGCTGTTCACTTGCAGTTTAGTATAGGGAAAACTTAGAACCTATCAATCTAACACAGCTTCCAATGAGGGAGATTAAAAAAAAGATTTTCTGTGAAATTTTTGAGAAGAGCAAATGAAAATTAGGATTAAAGATAAAAAAATTTGAAAAGGTCAAGATTGGTGAAGGCCAATTTTGATAATTCACACACTCAAAGTACCCAGGAGTAAGAAAGTGCCTTATTTTGAAATTATTAAAGACCAAAGTGCCTTTTATCGTAAATAACGCCTAGTAATTTCCCTTATGGATAAATATGTTTATATATTTTTTGTGGAGGAGAAGTTACCAACAAATCGAGTTGGTCAAGTGGGAAGGAACGTTTTACACTATAAACAGGTCAGGTGTTCGAGTACCTGCCGCCGATTTTGAGCTGTTTTTCGATTTTTCGTAAATGGGAAAAGACGATTTTACCCTTGTCTTTCAACCTTGAGAAAAGGAGCTCTGAAAACCCCAGGCCGCCGTTTTCCAATTTTTTTCACGATTTGGACCGTTTTACATGTTTTTCTTTTGATTATATAGGAATTATGATAGATCTTCAAGGTAACTATAGATTTCTAACATCAAATCGTATAAAACTTGATTTTTTTGGTTCGCCGATTTGGACTAGTCCCGGCGGCTGGCGACCGCCCAACGTTTATTCGACGAGAAAACGGCCCTAACCAGCGCGTTTTCGAAAAGGAGTAATTTCATAGCCTTAAAACAATTAACAGACTATACTACGAAACGGATCATAGGAACTAGTCCAACAAGAAATTCGGTTCATGCTTCTGTAACAACCCTCAAGTAAATCTCAGAATTTATGCTTTAAATTAACAATTAGACAAATCCAGGAAACACGAAAAGAAACTTTTTTCCGACTAAATCATAACTTCATTAATCAACAAATACATTTTTGATTACAAGATCAAAGTCTTACAGAATTACATCAACACACTTATTACATACATAAGTATGAGCCATATACTGAGAAAGTACATCAGAAGGGAGATTGACGATGCTTTCCGAAGAGTAGTCTTACTCGCTAACCGATCATAATATCGGTTATTGTCCAACTTCATATTTGATTTTTCTATAATGTGATTTGTATGCAGCATTCTTTGGCTGAACATTCTTTCAACAAAACGCATCCTGAAACCTGATGTGTCGCAATGAAACTCTGAAGAGAAGACACATTGATATCAACACTTCCGTATCAAGGTCTTTATGATGAATCTTGACTCTGATTTTTGTTTCCGCATTAGAAGCAACATCTTCCATTGTTGTATTTGTGATTGTTGTTGATGAGATCTCAAATCCCAAGAGATTTGAGATTCCTCCGCGATGTACTGATTCCACGGTGGTTTCCGAGATGGTCTTAAACATACCAAATCCGTGAGGATTTGTACAAACCATCGAGAAGCCACAAAATGGTGACGTTCAAGAACAATCACAAATCTAAATGATAGATTTGACATAATCTCGGTATGAAATACTGGAATAAATTTGGCATATTCGCCGGATAAAATTTTTATCGTGAAGGAGTAGAAAAGTCGGAAATTGAGACACTTACTAACATGGCGGTGTTGGTTTGTACAAATCCAAACACCGGAAGAAATACGGGACAACCTTGCCGGAGGAACATAACGATCATTATAAAACTTGACTGATCGTGGGTGATGGTATCGTGAAATCATTACTGGAGTAATTGCCCAAATAGTTATTATCACCCAAAGAAGTTGTTTATATGACACTGTATCCCACTCCAGACCGGTCAAGACGAGAGAAGAGGATATCCTTTGTTGGAGTGCCCGAACCAAATTTTCTTTGAATGTCCAATCTATGCTTCTCCAACCCATGATTATTAGGTCCTAATCTATTCGAAATTGAAAGAAAAAAGAAACAAGATGAAGACCGGCGGCGGAGAAACCGACGCCGGCCGGAAACAATGGTCAAAGTTGAAGAGACTCTAGGATCGCTGTTTTAGTCGCAGAGAGAGATAAGGCGGTTACATGCTTTTGTAACCGTTCTCAAGAAAACCTCAGAATATTTGCATTACATCATTAGATGAAAAGAAAAATGAAAAATGAAAAATGAAAGAAACACAACTAAGAAAAACAAACAAATCACAACAGATTCTAGACATGTCCGAGACTGCATGGTAGACAGACATGTTCTCTAACCACAGCTTATGACTCAAGCAGGAAGGAATTAGCCACGTCGATAACCAACCGGTTCCTGACATCAGATTAAAGCCAAGCGGTCCATCATGGTTTTGACAGTGCATACTGATCTTTATGACCTCCATATAAACAAATAGGGCTGGGATAAACCAAACCGAGAAAAAAAATTCCCTAACCCAGTTCAAAATTTCCTAACTCGAACCAAACCAAATTATAAAATTAATCAAATTAAATATAAATTTGTATATCAAACTAACCGATCCTAAACAAACCAAACTTTGTAAAACCAAATCGAACTAGATAAAACTAAAACAAATTAACCAAGACTAATTTAAAATTAATATTCTAATTATATATTTTCAAAATCTATAATCTTAACTTAAACTAGTTAATTTATTTTCGTTTCTTTCTATTATAATTTTTGTTAAAAATCAAAACAAAATGTAGTATAACCCGGAATAATATTTATCTTTTCCAAAATCCAAAAAGTCAAGAAAAAAAAAATTCAAACCGAAATGAACGTTTGATCTTCTTGGATTTATGCTTATAAAACCAAAAAAATAAAAATCCTAATAAAGCCAACTGAATAATTGAATGCCACTCTCAAACCTGGGCAAAATATCCGGATCCGAAATACCAAACTGGACCTGAATCGAAAAAGTAGAACCGAATCCAAACCCAAACCGACAAAATACCCGAACGAGTCCTAAACTCTTATATCCAAAGAACCGAACCGAACCGAAAACCGAATGGGTACCCGAAATATCTGAATTACAATTATATACCCAAAATATTAATTATATTTAGACTTAATGTAACAAAATTATCCAAAATTACAATTATAAATTCAAATATATTGGTTATTTTTAGACTAAAATAACTAAATTATCAAAATAAACAAATTATATGAAGGTTTTTGTTATAAATTTTGACAAATTTTTATTTAAATATAACTAATTTTTATTTTTGTTTTATGTTTTTTCGGGTATCCGAATCCGAATGGAACCGAGCTCGACTCGAAAATTTAAAATATCTGAATGGGTCTTATATGTCTAGATCCAAAAACCTGAAAGACCCGAACCGAGCCCGAAGGCCCAGGCCTAACCACCCCTATGGACAACAATATTCCAGAGAAATTATGCTGTTTTGCCCAAAAATGGAAACTGAACTTGATTGGTAGAGCTTTTAAGAGAGCATTATGTTTTTTTTATCAACCAAATCATTATTTCTTAATAAAGTATTTAGGAAAACATTTAGAAATTACAAATGCTCTCCAAATGATCCTTTATACATTGGCAAGCCACAAAAAGTGTGTTACATTAATTGGTAGGCACTGCAACACATGAACTATTTATAATTCAATCAGACAACTTAAATGTTCATGCTTTTACTTACGCAGGCCGGACGTGAGTTTGTATTGACAAATGGCTATATCGTTTATCTTTTTTCTTTTTTTATTTGCTAAATGGTAAATATTATTAGAAGGTTCAAGCATTACAATTTGAAACAAATTGCAACCCTTAAAATTTTGGTTCCATAGCAAAAAAGATTTAAAAACATGGAAGCAAATAACATTCAGTATTTGATACTTTGCTTGGATAGAAAGAGACAAAATAGTGATAAACGGCTGGTAATCTGAATCCACATAGACAAGGTCGCAACCGGAAGTGACCGACCTCAAAAAGACAGAACACGCAAGAACATATTAGGAAGTTGTTTCATACGGCAACCCAGGAAAAGAGCCATTCTTCAACGATGGCAGATAGGCCCGATCATCGACTGTCCTCCACATCATCGGATCGACGCTCGCTAACACACCTAGATCCGAAATTAATCAAGTGTTACACTAACTAACGGAGCTTAATAGCGGTTGTTCGATCTACCAAGTCTATTCCCCGAAGTCGGCTAGAAAAGAGACTACGCATCACCACTCCGGAACCTTATACCTCCTCCTAAACCTAAAAATCGAGACCGTACTAGTCCAAAAAGCCTAAACCGATCCACAACCCGCAACCAGGCTCAAGATAACAATCAAAATATGCCAAGCTAAACCACAAATCATTGGCTCTAGTGCACAAATGATCAAGCAAAATCTAACCCGGCTAGCTAAACCGGAGCCAGAAAAACCTAACCGGAGATTTTGTTACGCCACACATACGCGCGAGGAGAACAAAATCGAAGAAACACCGAGCCTCATCGAGTATTTAGCGCGACCCTAATCGAAGAAAACGGATCGCCGGAAAGTCGTAGAAACCGAGATATCGGAGGCACCACGGGCGAACAGAATCAAGAGCTTGCCGGCGAGAGACAGCGCGATACGCCATACCACACCTCACGCACCGAACCCTGCAAACGAGACGCTGCAAGACCTCCACAGCCACGACATCTGGAGCAGGAGCGAAGACACCTCCGCGAAGAGACTTTGAGCTCACCGCCACCGTGAAAACCGCCGTCCCCGAACGGATCCAAGACGGAGGAAAGCTCATCGTCGCATCTCCATCTCACCCGAGCCCGCCATTGCTCGTCGGGAAATGAAGAATAAGGCCGCTGTAAGTTGCATAGGGAGATCTAGAACTTCTTTAGCACCGCGACAAATCACACCGCTTGGATTGGTGGAACAAGACACGAACTTGATGGCCCTCTCGCGACGCTGGCGGTGGTCGGATGTCGGAGGGTGCCACACGCGACGATTGAAGTAGATCTACTGTTTAAACTTTGGGAGAGAATTAATTGATGCGCGTTGGGTCATTTATCTTGGTGATCAACCGATGGGCTACCGCAAACACACGATCTGAGGTGAGGCCTGATGCGTATGTTCATTACTTTCTGTGCTAGGAATCGAGCCTACGATCCTTCTGGTCATATATCGCAACAATATCGGAACAACATATTTTATACGCCAATGCATTGTTTATTCGAGAATGAACATATTGCTCTAAATTATCATTTCATCCAAGAGCAAATTCAAGATGGAAAACGACAAGTAACATATGTCTCGGCACATGATCAGTTTGCAGATGGTCTTACAAAATAATTAATGAGATCATGATTTGCTACTCTTGGACACAAAATTGGATTTACGCAATCACTTCGATCTTGAGCGAGATATATCAGAAATACTCATTAACGTCATTACATATACTAAATAACTAGATGGCTCTCCCGCACCTTGTGCTGGGTGAATGATTTTTTGAGTATTATTTCACTTTATTTAGGATAAGAACATGTATGAATATTACAAACCATACAAATTTAAATATATGAATACTATAGTTATAGAAATTAGAAGATGTAAGTTACTATAATATCTACTATATTAATGCTAAAAATATCTCATTAGTTGTCTGGTTAATCTCCATTTGTTTCTTTTATATAGTATGTCTCGTCCGCACCGTGTGCGGAATGAATGATTTTGTGGAGGATTATTTCACTTTATTTTGGAGAAAACATGTATAATATTAGAAACCATACAAATTTGAATTGAAAAGTGATTTTATAAAAAGTTAAAATTCCAATAATAAACAAAATTCGAGAAACATTAAAATGGAATATTATTGAAAAGAAACACAACAAATATTAAAAATAAACACCTAAATAGCTATTAAATAAGTGAAAATAAATCAAAGAACTTCAATATCTTCAAGGACAAACATGCATCTCGGAATATATCATAAACAACATCATTA
This sequence comes from Orychophragmus violaceus, assembly GCA_030180135.1. NCBI lineage: Eukaryota > Viridiplantae > Streptophyta > Magnoliopsida > Brassicales > Brassicaceae > Orychophragmus > Orychophragmus violaceus. The sequence continues at coordinate 26,838,678 of CM058239.1, forward strand.
ATCGTCCTTAGATCCATATAGCCTAATGTTCGCTTTATTACATCTAATAGAAGGCATAAGTAATATAATTCTCCAATTTCTTCTGTATATACTAGTAAATCACATAAACGCGATTTACCTTTTATGTGGGGTATCCATTCATGTCTTTTATGATCCCAAACAAATTTAGTTGTTATTTCTGAATATAGAAGACGTCTTGCTTGAAGATAAACCTGATTGCATTACATCCATGCCAGAAATTTACCATCGTTTTGTAAATATTCCAAACCGACATCATCGACAAAAAAACTTGTGAAGAAGGAAGAACAATAGGCAAAATTTCCATAGAATGAATTAAACGTCTCAAATTACCTGAAACAAATTTAGATTTGTTTATGAAAATAGAAAAAACTTTTAAACAAAAATCAAAATGTATAGAATATAGAAAAACTAAGATGCTAAAGATTTCAAAAAAAAAAATACCTATAGCTTCCATTAGAAATGAAAAGTAACAATGATATGAACCAGAAGACAATATAAATATATAGTACTATGATATTAGAGTTTCTTATAAAAATATATAGTAACTTTGTGATTTTTCACAAGATTATATTGGTTGGCGTGATTTATTGTTGTTAGAATCCAATTTTTAATTAAACTTATTTTATGGATGGATACATTTCTAAATTCATGTAAATAAAAAAAAAATTAGTTAGATGGAAATTGTATGAAATTTGAATATTTTATAGATTTATTATTGTTACATTTAGTTAAGATTTGCTCAAAAACCAAGTAAGGCACAAAACTAACAACTAAAATATATATTACGTGATTGTAAATTTTACCGATCTTAGTGTTGGTAGGTGTATATTTTTGTCAAAAGTTCACCCGTTTTAGTATTTTACCGCTCAAGTGTTCATATTCAACTACTCTTATAAATACAGTCACTTAAATAGTTAGATTGATGCAACAAAATTCGATAGTCCAACTCTAATCCTAGTTACTTTTATTATATTTTTTTATTTAACTTATAGGAAATCTAATATATTATTGTTGATTTGGTATAATATTTGATTAACATGAATTTTATTTCTTGTTGTTATTAATAATTTTCACAAACAATACCATATTTCATGGAATAAATAGTTTTTTATATTAATTTGTGTTTTAAATATAATATATTCTAGGTTTATATTTTAAACAGAATAATTCAAAAATAAATTTAAGTTAAATGTACTTTTATATATGTACATTTTGGTTTTAAACGCAAAGAATATGTACTATTGCAAAGAATACCATCAATCGGTTTTTAAATAATATTTTAATAGACTAAACAAAGGATATGTACCATCACCCTTATATGTGTCATATTTGGACTATCGTTCCAAATCCATCTAGGTAATAATTAACAACCCTTATTCGGACTATCGGAACTCATGGGATTAACCGGACTTCGTGGAAACAACCTTTAATTGGACTTTTAGAACTCGAGTATTGAGCCGGAAAATTTAGAGAAAATCGCAAACGGTTGTTAGTTCACCTCACATCATTCACAAAAACTCAAGATAACCAGGTTTTTCTTTCATGTGACAAAGAATAAAACAGAATAAAAAAGCAAAAATATAAAACTACATTTTACACCGAGAAGAAGAAAGTAATCAAATGATAACTGGTCGTTTGATTAAACTTTTAACATCCGAAAAATACTGCCAACGAATAGGGAAAAAACGTAGAGAAAACTTCTTGAATAAAATGGAGGATGCAAACGATTATGTTTCTAGGTCCCCAAAATCACCTTATATAGGATTTCATTTGAGACTACCAATCTTCTATTGGAAGATTGGAATATGGACTAGAATTTTTTTTTTTTTTTTAAATCAAACTAAATAAGATATTCATTAAGTTTTTGTGATATATTTTCGGAAATGTAATTAATGCTACGGATTTTAAATGAATAATGACATTTATTGTAAATAATTCCAACTTGAACCCATTTTTTATTTTTAAATTAATATGCTTATAATATCTGTATATATGAATCCTATATTAATATTATAACCAAATTCGTATATATAAAAAGATTTTCGTATATATAAACTAAATTGAAATATTTTAGGCTATAAGATTTTCGGTTATAAATGAAATTTGCTATGTATGTTTCGTCTAATTCAATATATTTTTAAATTTACTAATTTATAAGGATAGTTATTAGTTTCAAAATTTAATGTGATATTATTATCGATCCTACGTTTATGGGAAGACATTATTGTGAGTTTTGGTGGGGTATTATTTTAAATTTGAAAAATAAGAAAAGATATTAAGTACAAAATATTAATTGTAATCTAAAATTTAGGATAGAAATTAAGATTACAATCGAATTTTTAGGAAATATTATTAAATTGAATTCTTAACTAATCTTCGAAATTTTATTTTTAAATCAAAATGTTTTATTTCCAAAATGAATTTTGATTTATTTTTAAGGGTGAAATTCTCGACCAATCAAAACATTTCATTAAAACCATGTCATCATTGATATCATACACATAAACGATTTCAATAATTTTCAGTCTACAAAATTTTGTTCTTTTTTCTTTCTTCAATAATCATAGATACATACGGTCAAAGCTTTTGATAATATTGCAATAATAGACCAAAGCTTTTAAATCTCCAATATTTTTAAAACGTTAGAACGATTAAAGTTCTTTGAAAATATTTGTAGACTGAAAATCTTCATTAAAGCATATATACTAGTAGTAGATATCAATTACATAATGATCCTTTCAATGTTGTCGGACAATGCTTTAATATCTACGCTTTTTGAAGAGTTCTCTCACAGGATCCAAATTCTGGAATGCTGTGTAAAGCTGGCCTCCATCCACCGCCACCTTTTCCTCCGCCATTGCTCCGCCTCATAAACCCATCCCCACCGTCTTCTCTGGTAACCTATAAAATTGGTCGTATTAAATCAACCATCTGTACGGACGAAATAGTTTACAACACTTTAGGACGGTAAGAGCAGAAACAATGGTGTTACCCACCAAAAGTTTCTTAATTTTTTTTTTTCCTCGAAACTTAAAAAAAAAAAAAATTTGACCAATCCCGGCTCGCCACGTCACGTGAACAGTGACGAGCCGAGTTCTTAGCTAAGGATTTAGAGCATGCACAACCATGGTTTTTAAGGGTGAGTTTCTTAACTATTCACATGGGTCCCACGTGAATAGTTAAGAAACCGGGTTCTAAAAATCCTTATTTAAGAACCGGTTCTTACACTGTTCATGACACGTGGCAGCCTGTCATTCGTCTAATTTTTTTTTCAATTTTTTTTTTTTTTTACACTTTTCCCAAAAAAAAAAAAATTTTTTTTTTAAGAACCCCAAAGGGGGGGTTCATGGTTGTACATGGCCTTACAAGAAACTTTGGGGGGTGGGGTTCTTAATTCCGTCCAGGAATCCGCGCTAAGAACCTCTTAAGACCCCCCATTGGACATGGTCTAAGAGGACAAAACAATGACACTAAGATCGTTTCAAACTCTTTGTAAACTCTGATGTTCTATTTTATAAGGACATTAACTTATATAAAATATATTTTTATCAAAACAACAAATTTATTTAATAACCTACGAATAAAAGGAATTATGTTGAAAGGCACTATCTACACACGTTACAAAATACTGTCCTGATTGACTATATGAGAGCATGAACATGCACTTACCATTTCATTAGCCTCATTCTTCAGCTCAAATCCTCCTCCTTCTTTCAATAGCTTCCCAAGCTTCACACACTTCTTCATCGCAAAATCGTTCAAAATCTCTGCGTATAAATTATGAACAGTTTTAATAAAGTAAACACAAATTTTTAGGGACCGTCATTTAACACTTAAAAATCTCGTAATAATTGGTATGAAAATCCTGTAAAATCAAAAGCAGCAAAATAATATTGAGCATAGCACAAAAATATTTTAATAAAAATTGCATATTTTATTAGAACAATGATAATGATAAGAATTCAATACATTTTCGTAATGATTGGTATGAAAAACCTGCAAAATCATAAATAGCAAAATAAAAACTAAAACTTTGATTAATTATAAAAATAAATACCTTTTGTTTGACTTGATATGAAATAAACCTGCAAATTCATCAAAACCACAAAATAAAATTAGAACCATGTTAATTTCGATAGAATATAAAAATGTCTCAATATGTAGATGTTCTATGAGCGTTGGAGAGGCTCTATTTATAAGGATCAAATTATTTAGGGTTGGACTTAGTTTTCGAAATCTTACATTGGAAGATTAAAATATTTTATAAGATATGCCATAATTTTAAATTTGCTCATTATTATCGATATTTATTAGCTACTAAATTTTAGGTGGGGTGTTATTTTGAATTTGAAAAATAAAGAAATATAGTATGAAATAAATATTAATTGTAATAAAAACTTTAGGAAAGAAGTTAAGATTACCATTCAAATTTTAAGGAAACCACATTTATTTGAATTTGATTAATTGTCGAATTTTGATTTATTAAAAAAAAATCTTTCCTAAATGAATTTTGATTTATTTTTAATGTTGAAAAAACTCTCGACCAATCAAAACATTTCATTAAAACCATGTCATCAATGACATCATAGTTTTGATTGGTCAAGAATCTTCCACATCATCGATTTCAATAATTCGACTTCGCAAATAATATATAGTAGATGCTAATTGAGATATGTATATCAGTCATGTGCAATATTCTCCTTCATTTTAAATATTATAGATCCTCCACCTGTGGGGTTTGTTTTGCAGTATTTAAATTTTAAATTTTGTTTTTAATTATTACAATCTTTAATCTTTATTATCTGTGTTTTATTTAGTAACATAATATTTTTTTATTTTTCACTTTTTATCGAGTAACTTTTAATTATCTTATTTTTATTTATTTTAATTTTCTTTATATAAAAGTTATATGGTTTACATTTTTGTGTGATTATCCCTAAATGGAATTTCTTTTTAGTTTAGTTTGTATAGATATTAGTTTTTGTTATATGTGTTTATATTTTTTCTGGAAAAAAAATTCTGTTTGGGCCGTTTTTATAATATCTTATTTTGTTTGTCCGGTTAGTAGTTTTTTGATGAAATATCATATTTATTGATTTGTGGTATAAAGAATAGACATTTACAATGTAAAGACTAAAACAAAATTGTTTTTATGAATGGCCAAAACAATATACTAAGGATCGTAAAGTGTAAACCATCGTCGCATCAATCCTTCCAGTCTTTGTGGTGTCTTGTAATTGAGAGAGTAAATCTTGTTACAGATTCCCTTCTCAATCGTACAAACCAATTGTTCAGCCGTTACCCATCCCTTTTGGTGGCGCCTAGCTTTCCTTTCCCTCCAAATATAGTACACTGATGTTTGGAAAGCAATCCTTAGGAGTATAGAATCCATCTCGTTCATTTTTGTCTGGCTCAAATTGATCATCGTGGTTGTCCAATCTGGATCAATACTTGTTCCTATTAATGTGGTTGCAAGTTTAATCCATATCATGTAGGTGTAAGGGCAAGCATAGAACAAATGGTCCCTGGTTTCATCTCTTTCTCCACAAAACATACAAGCTTGGTAGATTCCCCAAGCTCTCATTTTGCTACCTGTGGATAATCTATCTCTTACTGCAAGCCATACTATAAAAGCATATCTAGGGGTCCATTGAGGAAACCAAACAAACTTCCGCCATTCAACTTTGTCTCTCTGCAGCCTGATTTGATCCCAAGTTCTAGCCGCTGAGAAGAACTCTTTGTATTCTCCATCTGAATGCTTCCAAAGGATAGCATCCTCCCTTGCCTCTATTGTCGGTACTGGTTCTGCTTGTAAGCGGGCTAGAATCTTCTGATGTGTGCGAGCACGTCGTCCCCCTATACTCCAATGTGAGTCGGAAACAAGCTCAGCAACCTTTGCTTGCCTACCAATTCCCAGCCTTTGTGGACCCGTCTCTCCAAATAGATCAATAAGTTTCCCACTCTTCAGCCAATTGTCAAACCAGAAAAAGTTTTTATGTCCATCTCGAACCTCAATTCGAAAGAATTGATAGGCCAGAGGTCGAACCTTAAGCAGTTTACGCCATATCCAAGACCCATTTGACCCTTCCTTAGCATCCCAAAATGAACCATTGTGCAACAAGTACTTCCTTGTCCATGCAACCCAGAGAGATCCAGAGAGAGTGAAAAGCCGCCACATCAAGCTTAAAGCATAAACCTTTGAAGACTGGAGCAGACTTCTAGTACCCAAGCCGCCTTCATCTTTTGGGTAGCACAAATCTGACCAAGAAACCTTCGCTTTATGAGTATCTGTCGGATTCCTGCCCACAAAAAAGCATTACACAAACTCTCAATTGCATCATAACATCCTGCGGGAAGTACAAAAACACTGTTCCAGAAGTTAAGGAATGCTCGCAACAACTGAGTTGAGGAGTTGCAACCTCCCCACAAAGGACAAAGGCTTATTTGACCACACTAGCATCTTTTTCCTGATCCTATCCACCAGTGGTTCATAATCCACCTTACTTAGGGATTTTGTTGTCAAAGGCAGTCCAAGATATCGAATAGGAAGTGTTCCAATGCAGATTCCCATTCTGGCCGCCAAGTCAAGATATGTGGAAGAGATATTACCTGACGCATAGATTGAAGATTTCTGAGCATTAATATTCAGCCCTGACATGTCTACAAACTTCTTCATAACATCTATTACACCTTGTAGGGAAGCTGTCGTACCATCAGTAAACACCAATATATCTTCCGCAAATGAGTTGGCTTTACCCCATCACATCTCGGATGATAAGCAAACCTCCCTTATGAAGCCACCTTATTCAATAGCTTGGAGAGTACATTGCTGAGTATAACATATAGGTAAGGCGAGAGGGAGCAGTCTTGTCTGATGCCTCGGGAACTTGTAAAGAAATTGATACGGAGAAGGAAGCCGTGGAGATGCATACTCTGATCCAGTGAATAAAAAGTTCAGGGATGTCCATAGCCTTAAGAACCACCACTATAAAGGACCACTTCACATCATCGAAAGCCTTTGCGATATCAAATTTGATTGTGCTTCTTGGAGATAAAGTTGACGTATGGTAACCATTCACTAGCTCAGATGCGAGAAGCACATTCTTTATTAGAAGCCGGCCCTTAATAAACGCACACTGATTCGGCTCAGTTGCCTCCTGCATAATACTCTTCAGTCTCCTCGCCAGAATTTTTGAAATTACCTTATACAAGAGGTTGCAACACGCAATTGGCTGAAACTCCTTCATGGTTTGAGCCGTTTCCTTCTTAGGTATTAAAGTAAGGATTGTTGCGTTGATGCCAACAGGAAGGAAACCATAACTGAAGAAAGACTTCACTGCTGTGATGAAGTCCTCTCCAATCACAGTCCAAGCAGCCACAAAGAACTCCTTAGTGTAACCATCAGGACCCGATACCTTGTCATTTGGAAGGGAATGCAAGGCTGATTGAATCTCCATGGAGGTAATTGGCTTCACAAGCGTCTCTCTCCCAACCCGCTCACACATATACGTGAGCAAATCCCTCAGATCATCCATAGAAAAATCATCTGAAACAGATTCGTTTGTCTGCAAAAACCGCTGAAAATGAGCCACTGCTTCCTTGCCAATATCCTGTTTGCTTGTTAAAACATCCCTTGCCTCATTGATCAACCTCTTGATTGAGTTTTTGGAAGCTCGTCCTTGTGCCATACGATGGAAGAAAGCTGTGTTTTGAGCCCCAGCCTGCAATTGTCTGATGCAAGATTTTTGTCTATAGAATTTTTTTTCAATCATCGCAAGCTTGTTCCATCTATCTGAAGTCCCTGATTCTGCAGCCATATTACTCGCCGTTGGGTCTAGGAGTACCGCATTCTGACAAACACAGAGCTCTTCATACGCCAGCCTGGTTCTATTAGGTAAGTCACCATAATGTGTACGATTTAGTCCCCTTAAGTCTTTTTTCAGGAGCTTCAGTTTTTGGTGAAACCGCTGCAGTGCATTCCTGGAAGGAAACATATCTTCAGTAGTATCCCATACTCTTTTTACCGTGACCAAAAACTCTTCATGATCCGCCAAAAAGTTAAAGAAATGAAATATCTTCCGGTTCTCCTCCTGCCTGACCGAGAGCTTAACTAAGCATCAAGCGTGATCCGAAATCCCACCAGCATCAAAACTTGCATAGGAGTGAGAATAAGCACTGAGCCAATCACTGTTAATGAGTGCCATGTCTAACTTCTTTCCCACCGGATCAGCTTGCCTTTTATTCCACCAAGTAAACATAGCTCCTACATGAGTTAGATCCGACAAGTTACAGTCAGAAACAGCCTGCTGGAAATGTCTCATTCCTGTCTGATTTGTAAGGTATTGTTGGCTACAAGAGTACTCTCCCGAAGACAGAGTTGTATTATAGTCTCCAATTAAGATCCAAGGCAGATTAAGATGTCCGTACGCTTGTTTAGTGGCTCGCATATCATCCCATATCTGCTTCCTCTCAGCAACCTGATTAAAAGCATAAATCGCTGAACAAATAAACTGTTCACCTAAGTCTGGATATTGAACCGCACACTTGATGATCTGAGCACTCTGATGAAGCAATGTGACCTCCACCTTATCAGACAAACAAAACCAGATACGACCTAAATGATGATGATCGTAGTTAGCAATAACTTTCCAACCCTGTAACGCCGCATTCATAAATACTATGAGATTCTCCTTCTTTACTTTTTTTTTTCAAAAGACAGCCAAAGATTGGTTTCTCAGTTTGAACCCACCTATGAACCGCTTCATGTTTGCGTGGCATGTTGAACCCACACATGTTTCATGCAAAGAAAGATGTCATAACTTCCTTACGAAAGATTTTTTTAGAGCAGCTTGACTAATACTGAACCTGAAATCTCTAGTCCTTGCAATCTTCTTCTTTGTTTTGACACTAGTCTTCGACATTTTATCTGAAGTAGAAACACCTTTTTGTTTTTGATCCATCTTAGGTATGACTTCTCCTTCTTCAAACTCACTCACCTCATTATCCACATTATCCTCCCCATCATTTTCCATATCTGCTAAAGCTTGATATCGAGAGGGAGAAATCGATGCGTGGTCTGTACGCTCTTCCTTCCCTAAGTCCACAGAATTACTCTTGACTTCTCCAATAACATCTGTCCATTTATAAGATTCCAAATCAATACCAGTATCAGCCACATCAGTTTCCATCTGTTTATGCCCTTCATTCAAAGAGTCCTTCCTCTCTTCAGTACTGCTGCTTTGTCCCTGAAACAGTACCATTTCCTTCTCCTTGGTAAGCACAGAGGTCCTCCAACTCGAAGATGAGATCACTGATCACCTGACCTGCAGGTACAGCCTTTATGGTGCTATCATCCTAATTTATTTCACCAACATCCTTGTCGTTGGATTGCCGAAGCAAAGAGACATTGGTCAGGTTACATGTCGATCCAGTGTGTCCCCATCTCCTTACATACATAGCATCTCGCAAGAAGCCACGAGAACCGAACATCAACCTCAATCACAGTACCGTCTAGATCCGAGAACTTAATTGTCTCAATTTGTGGAGATCAACTTCTACGAAAACTCTAGCTACATCCAGCCGTATGCATCGCTCAGTCGTAGGGTGCAACTTGACATACTTACCAGTCACTCCGGTAAGACACTTAAGTCCTTTTTCAGAGAACAAATGATTGGGAACTCCCTTCAGGTCAACCATAAGGGCATTGCTGAGAGATCCGGAGGAGATTAATAATCGCCGGAGTCCAATTAGTAGTTTTACTACACTTCATTTGTAGGTTGATTCTTTTAATTATCTTTATTTGGGTTCTACATCCAAAATTTGTCTTCTTCCATGTATATGCATTTTGACTTTTATATATTCACTTGTATATATGGTTCAAGGCATTGCTCTATCATAATTTCATTGCCACTCATTTGAACAAATTATTATTATTTATATTTTTATAATTTCTTTTATCGTCAACTTTGAATATTTATTCGATATAATAGAAAAACATATTATTTGATCTGTGTAATGAATCTCACGATTTTTCTATTTTAAGAATTGAAACGCATATTGTTATTATAGGAATTTTAATAAAAGATTAATATGGACACAATTGGGTTGATTTTATGATTTTTGAATTTAGTGATTTTTAAAAATCTATACTATTAAAACACTTTTTTAAACTAACCTTTAATCATGTGTTATATTACGCTTTGTGCTATTATATTTATTTGATATAATAATTATTCATTAAATTTTTTTAATTAAATTAGACTAATATGTGAGTCATGCTAAATACTGTCTAATTAATATTTTCTTTTGTTATATATATTTTTATATTATAACAAAATATTATAAAATATTTTTGAATTTCTCGTTTACTTAAGAAAAATAATTATTAAATGCATATTTATTACTAACATTTATTATAGAATAATTTTAATTACATTTTGATATATAAAGCAAAAATAAAATATTTATATATAATCTATAAACATAAATAAATTACTAAATTAAATGATTGGTAGAATTAAATGACTCAATATACCAACTTAAATTATAAATTATAAGATCAAATTTAACTAAGTATACACATAAAACAACACAAATTCATATATTTTAACATACTTTAACTTTTTTTTAAAAATATAACAAAATAAATAAACTAATATTAATAAAGTTTATTTATAAAATAAAAATTATAGTTATAATATTTATACTGTTTGATATATTTTTAATATAATAAAAATATTAAATGTTAATTTTCTATTATTTAAATATATGATGTGTTAGATTACCGTTAATTTGTATGATTAAAGTTAATTAATATATATGTATATAAATAATTTACATATATATATGTGTGTGTGTGTGTGGCCAAAAGAGAAAAAAAATGTGGAAAGTTAATTAAATCTGTCTAAATTAAGTAAACTTGTGGTAAAAAAAAATATGTGGAAGACTATTTATGTCTGTCAGAATTTAATAAATATTTGGACAAAAAGAAACCAATACGTGTGGCACTAAATAAGTTTGTACAAATTTTTTTTTTTTGTCATCTGATGGATTATATTCATTAAATATCGAAACGATAGTTAATACAGAATCCAAATCAAAGGAAACTAAAGCCCACACTAGGCAACCAAAACCCAAACAACGGGTACCAAAAGCCCATGGAACAGGCAACATAACCCATAAAGGGTAACTAAAACCTACAACTACAGGAAACATAAATCGATAAATTCAAAAGTTAACCAAAGCACTTCAGACTTGGAAATTGTGGCAACCGCAAAAGAGGAAAGAGCGAGACAAATCGCCGTAGCCCACGGCTAACCCAAGCGACAAACTCAAAAACCTGGAGACACACAGAGAGACACTCTCTCACCAACCTAGAACCTAGAAACAAGACTTCATAATCCGACAAGAAAGAACCTAAGAAAGTTCTTCTAAACCTCTTTCGGATACGGTAGAGACGCACTCATAAACGTCTAATCTAACCCTAGATAGAAGCCCCAGACAAAACCAAATCTCCAGCGAAGTCTAAACAATCCACAAACCAATCTAAAATAAAAACCGGATTGAAAAGCACTCTTAAAAGAAACCAAGTTAGCCACAAAGATCCAAATTGAAGAGCCATAGCCAAATCCAAATCACCAATTTATCCTATTAGCAGAGGTAACCGAGGAGACTAGATTTATACTAAACCTACACCCAACCGGAACTAACCAAACTAAACCAACTACACCACAACTCGTTATCACCTCTCCAAATCAAAACTCACCAGCGAGTCTACGAGGAACAATAACAGAGTCGAGCCGTGAGTTAATCTCACCATCATCACCGGGAAGGATTGACCGGAGATCGCCAGCGAAAAGCCTCAAGAGAGGGAGCGGTGAAGAAACCCCACGACGAGAAGGAAGAGGCGGACCACCACAAGCCGAGGCGCATAGAAGCCGTAGACCACCACTCTTCGCAGAAGACCACCGCACTGAAGAGCAAAGCCGATGACAAAGAAAACCGTCGTCGATCAGCATCCCGGGACACGGCGAGGCGAGTCCAGATCCGGAAGTGAGAGACTGAAACAAGCATAAACAACACAGAAGGGACCTCTCCGGCGACGAGAGGAGGAAACGACGACCGCCGGAGAGGAGGGAAGCTCGGAAACGGTAACTCGGCGGCTCCTCGAAAAGTGTGTCAGAGAGCTTTCGAATTAGGGCGACGAGTGAAGTTTGTACAAATTTATTAATTAAGTTTGAGGCTAAAAAGAACAAATACGTGGAAAATAACTAAATTTGTTAGAATTAAGTAATATGTGGTTAAAAGAAAACAAATTTATACTGAGCCACCAACACAAAAGCGGACAAGTTAGCACGTGGTGCACGGATCCAACCATCTTATTTTGTTTATGTAAATTCAGATTCACCGTCTTGGCTAGCTGAGAACCGGTAGAATCTTACGCTATTGACAAAAAAAAAACAAATTTATTAAACAAATTTGTGGGAAACTATGTAAATATGTGGTCGAATGAGATAAATATGTGAAAAAATAAATTACTGCCTTATATGATAAATTTATTTGTTCGTAAATTAAGTATGTTTTATCGCAAACTAGTATTCTGGTCCGTGCGATGCACAGGCATTGGATTTCAATTCATTTAGTTCAAATTACATTTTATAGTATGACTAACCAAGACAGTAATACCATGAAATATTCAATTTTAAATGGTACATCAAAGAAGTATTACAGAGTCATATTTTGTGATAATAGTTAATGAAACAAATAAACATAAAAAGATGATCTAAAAGAATTAACCTCACATTTGATCGACAAAAAATTGCGAATGTCGTACTAAAAAAAATTCATTCATAATCGTTTGGAAATTCAAGAATAGTAAAAATTACAAAACATATTCTAATCATCTAATCTAATATTAATAAAGTAAAAGTTTTAGCGCATGGCAATTTTCATTTTTCAAAAATTATTTAGTAAAACATTAGTTTTTAGATTTTGATTTTCAAAATTTATATTTAGATCTACACATTCTTTTATAATGTAGGTTTTGATATCTATGTATTAGGGTTCGCTTTATATAAGTTCTATTTAGATATGTATTTTCGTGTAAATATTTTGGATCCATAGAAAATCCTCTAAAGTTTTTGAGTCATTCGGATACCCGTATGGATCTCTGGTAGAAACCAAAATCGATCGAGACCCATATCAAAATGGCCACAATAAATCTGATGATATTGGATAGTCCCATTTGTGTATCCACTATTGATTCAGTAACTTCTCTTCACCATATTTTAGTTTGAAAATGACACTTGAGGAAACAATTTCTCAGGCTACATCCTCATTAATTAAGGCAATGATATAGATTTTTATATTTTAAAATATTGTTTATTTTACAATTATTTTTTTTTCAAATGTAGGAAACTATTGTTAAAGAAGAAGAATTTGACAATGGTTTGAAAAATAAAGAAGATAAAGCTTCATGGTTCGAAGAGTGAGTGATATTGAATAGAGACAGGGAGGAAAGACCATGGAGTAAATATAAAAATTTAGCAGATGATGGTGAATTATTTTATTTGAGGCTTCTTTTAAATAAAGTTATAGATGCAAACAATTATGAAGATATACGAACTGTTAATGGAATTATGTATCCAACGTTTGAAGATGTTTATTATGCTTTTTCTCTTTAAAATAAATTTAGTTTTGTTGTATTGCCTAATATATTTCGTCAGTTTTAATATAGAAAGATAAGAATTATCAATTTTTAATAATTTTGCTTTATATTGTTTTTTTTAAATTGGTTTATGATGGATGTTGGTTTCGTCGGTTTAATAATTTCGGTTTAATATATCTTCTGTTATGCTTTTCTTTTAAAAACAAAATTTTAAAGATATGTGGTATCACTCTTTGGTTGCTAACATTGATCAAGAAGATAAATCTAGACACATATTATATTATGTTGGTGAGATGTTATGATTGTACATGTTGCTGCACCACCTTCTCTTTCACCAACAAAATTTCCTTTGTGAGAACGACTCATGCATTGCAAATAAGTTCAGAGTTTTCTCTAACGAATCAAAGTAGAAAGTAAAGACTTCGGGTGGATTTCTCATTGTCCTTTTTAGTGTATAATAATTTGTGGGTTTTTTAAAACTATTTCATGTTTTTCTGAGGCATAATGCTATCAAGAATGGGGTAAAAAGACTCGGGCTCAAGGAACTGCACCATTACAGCTAAAAGTAACCACTCTTGAATGGTGTTCTTTGTTAATATAGATAAAACAACTGACGTGTTTTGAGACTCTAAAAAGGCAACACTAAATAAGAATACCCTCTGATTAAAGACTGTACAAATAAATGTATGACCATATGCATGAGCTCTGAGCGGAGGTAGGTTCAGACTAATAAAAAGAGCTTCTGATTAAATACTGTCACACACGAACGACTTGAGGACCAGAAGAGTGACCCAAAAAGTGGATAGGATTATCTTCATCCCATTCTACATATTCCCCTGAAGTAAATCAACGAATCATGTACCATATTAACACATGTCTCTCTAAGGCTTGTCAAGATGTAAAACATGTGTTTTCAAAACCTGAAACACATACCATGAACAGAAAAGTTAAACAAAAATATTATAGCAATTCTCAGTTCTCCGAAAGCTGCCAACCATTTAACAAATCAACTTAGTTTTAATTTTAAAAATATTAAGGCAACAGTACCTATGATCAAATTACAGAAAGATCTTCTCAGTATGTGTAATCTTTTTGACATCCTCTGTATCAGTAGAAGACAGGTCAAGACCTGATTCGATACCATTGCTTCTAACCTCAGAAAGATCACCACGGCCATCATTCTGATCAGCCAAAGTAACTGAACGACTAAGCTTCTTAGAACCAGTCACTTGGAATACAAATCAAGATGATATATGGGTAAGTTCTCCCTGCGACACTGCCTTGCTCTCTGAAAGAGACCTTCCAAATCACGCCCCAACTTCGAACCAACGGCTTCTTCATACACCTGAAGTCACTAACTAAATTCTCATTAGCCCCCAAAGGATAAACAAAATTCAAACCTTAAAGAGAGATTCATTATTACCTTTGGTTGGCGTTGAAATTAACTTATCTGTTGCTTAATATCCTCCAACTTTATAATCATTTTTTAGTTGCTAAAACTTTGTAGTCTTCCACTTCTTATAAATGCATTCGTTTTATTTCCCTTTGACTTCTACCTTTTTTCATCTTGAATGTTATACTTGCTTCCACATTTTGTTTCTGAGGGAGAGAGAAGCTACGGATTTAGCCTAAATCATTTAGTAAAAATATATTTAAGAGAAACAAAAGCATCGCATATGTTGATCCGAAAGTAAACAAAAATAATAGTATCAATGCATTTTAAAAACAAAATCAGACACATTGAAACAGTAGGCACTGTTACCATTTGTTAGAAACATTTGGTATAGACACCATACCATCAATAGACCTTTCGGATTTTCAGTATGTTGTCCTATACATAGAGTGGTGAAATACACACAATAGAAATGAACAGCTGGATAAAGTCTCAAATAAATAAACTAATCAAAAGATACACAGATAAAAGCAAATAGAAAAACACAGAGTAAGGAATTGTTTATATCCACAAGACTATTTTATCTCTTATAAGACTTAAACAAAAAGTGTCGAACATTCCAATCGCCACACAGAACATGTAGAGAACAAAGCTGTATACATCAGGCATTAGTTTTGTTATCGCACATACCAGAGCTATCTTCTCTGTCTCTTCGATAAGGGCAGTCCAAGCATTAAACTCTAAGGAGTTAGCTCGTACAATATTCCATAAGCGCTCCTCCTCTGGTGAAAGAGTAGCCACTGCAATAACAGAGAATGAATAAGCAAGGAGTTTTACTCTCAAAGTAAATGTGACCACTAAAGGTCGAACAAATGGTAACAGTGCCTACTGATAAAGAATTAGTATCGAATACCAAATGTTTCTAACGAAAGACTTTCTACTCCCGTACAAAGTACAATTGCTCCATGAGAGGTCCATTCAATAGATGGATCCCGATACCGTTACCTTCGACTCCAGTTTCCTAGATGGTATGGTCTCTGCCAGATGCGGTTTCTCCCTTGACCGGATCGAAGATTGGTGGTTGTACGTCGGTGGTGGGAACCGTGTGTCGGTGATGCAGTAGCTGTGATTGGGGAAGGAGGATTGAGGGTCGGTTACTTTCCACGGTAATCGGCGAAGTGGCCTGGAGACAAAAACGAATTGATGAATCTGCCGATAAATCCGAAGTGGCTTACCTCTCAATCTCGTCGGAGACCTCAATCCCAGAAGATTGAGGCCGAAATATAACTGCACAATCGTAGATGAAAGCTTCACTATAACCAGGTTGAGAGAGAGAAAGGAGATCTGAATAGGGATTAGGGTTATGAAATTTCCTGAAGTTTATAGAGGAGGAGATTGAATTAAACTGAAAATCGAAGAACTGAGATGGATTTCGTTACTTGAAACTGTGAGAGATTGAGATCTCCAAAGTTGATGGCTACGAATTTTTGGAGAGAAAGGGAGAGAGACGGTTTTGCGATAAAGAGAGAGAGATGAAAAAAAAATTGGATTAGTCACCAAAAATCAATAGCAGAATAGTCACCAAAATTGCATGACACGTCATCATAATGGGATGTTCTGATTGGACCAGGTATGATTTTTTCTCTCTCATGACTTGTGTTTTATATATATTAGATTGGTAACTTTGAAAGAAAAAAGATTTGCTAAGTTGAAAATTATCATAGTGACATTCGTGTAAACAAGGGTTTCAGTAACAAATGATTTAAGGGTAAAATACGTATTATAAATTATCCAGTAACCAAAACAAATTAGACCATGTACAACGCTGGGTCCTTAGCGTGTTTTGGCTCGATATCTTAGGTAAAACTGATTTAATTTAAATCAAAATCAACTATTAATCTAAGAAGCGGTCCTAAACTAAGCAACTTAAGACATCGTCTCTTAACTACGTGGCGAGCCTCCATTCGTCTTTTTTTTTTCATTTGCGGGTTGAAACCCTCTGTCCGTTGTAGAGGGTTCTCGAAACAGGGTTCATTTGTTTCTATTTCGCGTTTCAGATACGAGAGAGACTTGTTGTCTGCGATAGGGCGATTGAGAGTGCGAATCTAGGGTTCTTCGAAAAATCTCTTAATTCTTTGTTTTTATTCGTGATTTCGGTGTTGCGATTGATTATTCGTTCGTTTATTAGATGATTTAGGTATTTTCTTTCAATTCGGAAACGATTTAGTGTTAAGAGTTAGGGTTCGATTTGGGGTCGGGATTAGGGTTTTGTAAACGGGTTCTTGGAATCGATCTACGTTTTCACTTTTGGGTTTTGTTTGGGGTTTGATTTATCGTTGGTTAACGGATTGAAAAGTTATTAGACTTAGGGTTTCGGTTTCGGGATAGGGTTCCTATTTGTTGTTCTTAAACGAGTTCTGTGTGTTGCGATTCTTGTGTGAGTGTTGGGTGTTTGCGAGTTCTGTTAGCTGAGAGTGACTGCTTATTGTACTTTGATTTGTTTCGTCCTTTGAATCTATGTTGGTATGGTTGATAAGCTCTTGATAAACACTTCATATGTTTGTTGGTACCTGGCGTTGATATGGTTGTTTAGCTCTTCATTGTCATATGGTTGTTGGTAAATGTTGTTGTCAACTAACGTTGTTTAGACATTACGGTTGTTTAGCTCTTCTTTTTGATATGTTTACTAACTGACGTTGTGTTCTTATATGTGATTTGGACTTGTTAGTTGGTCAGTAACCTTTAGCTCTTAGTGCTTGAGATGCTTCTTAACTGACGTTGTGCTTTGATTGCTTTCCTGGTTGCTTATACACACAGTGATACGATTGCTTATGGTTACTTATAAACATTGTCATACAAGAGTTGTCTAACTTTTAACTTTCTTATACTGATGCAGGCTTCATGACAGACCCTTACGAGGAGAGGAGAGAGATGAAGAGGCTCCAACGATACATCGATATGAGAGGCTACGTAGCTGATGCAGAGTATGGCATTCCCACAAGGTGCCCATGTGGAGGAGGTATTGTACCAGAGATAGCTGCAGAAGAAGCTCACGACAATCTTCCTGGCAAGCGGTATTTCACCTGCAAAGTGTACAAGGTATTCACTGAGTTGAATGTTTATTAGTTTAGGTCTTGTTTAACTAATCAATAGTTTCATATGTAGGACGATGGATTGCATTTCAGGCAACCTTGGGTTTGTGGGGTTGAGGAAGAGCTTCAGAAGGTTACTAGAGAAAATGAGAATCTGAAGGTAACTCATTTCCCCTTATATTTGTAGAAAAGTAAGTCTGTTTCTTAAAATTGTATTAACTCTTTCATTTGTAACTTTCCAGGAAGAGCTATGGAAGCTGACTAAGCGAGTGGCTGAGCTGGAGAGAAAGTTGAAGGTTAGTTTGAAACTTAATATATCTACAATAATTTAGTTGAAAAGAGTTAGTAAAACATTAGAGCTAACTAAGTAGAAATAAATTGTTTCTAACTGAAGATTACTAAAATGTTCCTAACTGAACGAAACATAAATAAAACATTAAATTGACAACTGATACACATCCATTACTTAGTGTCCCAACCGTTAAGAAAAGATGGGTCTTAATGGGAATAAGCCGAAGTGAATTATGATGAGACAAAGCTTTAATTTATAGGTTAAATAGTGGTTATCATTAATTGCTACTACAATTACTACTTAACCTGTGTGAGTTCAACACACACAATTAAACACAGAACCATCTGAAATGGAATTCTCCAGTTCATACTCTTTAGATTCCCCAGGCTTTGTTAGCCTTCTAGCAAGCCAACATGTAGATCTTGATTCATCAGAACTTCCACGCTTAAGTAGTCAGTGTTCTGATGAATCAAGTGTTAGGGAAAGGAGGAAATGGTCACCCAAAGAGGATATAATCCTCATTGGGGCTTGGTTAAACACAAGTAAAGATCCAATAGTTAGTAATGAGCAGAAAGCTGGTGCATTCTGGAAGAGGATCCAGGAGTACTACAACAGTAGTCCTCTTCTTGCTGGGATGGTGCCTAGAGAGCTTGGCCAGTGCAAACAGAGGTGGCAGAGACTTAATGACCAAGTTTGCAAGTTCGTAGGATGCTATGAGGCTGCAATGAAGGAGCAATCAAGTGGTCAGAATGAGAATGATGTGATGAAGGCGGCCTTAGACATCTTCTACAACGACTACAAAAGTAAGTTCACTCTTGAACATGCGTGGAGAGAGCTTAGGCATGACCAGAAATGGTGCTCCACGTTCTCGGCCAAGGATGGTGGAAAGGAGAAGCGCAAGACCACTGTTGATGTTGATGTGGATAAGGATGAAAGACCTCCTGGTGTTAAGGCTGCAAAAGCGGCTAAGCGAAAGAAAGGAGGAAAAGAGGAGGCCTTGGAACAATTGCAGACAATGTTGGAGCTGAAACAAAAGTTAAACCAGCAACAGTTGCTGGAACGTTTGCTCTCAAAGACAGAACCTCTTTCTGACATTGAAACTACTCTAAAAAACAAGATAATAACTGAGATGTTAGAAACTAACTAGGTAGTAACTGAGATGTTAGAAACTAAGTAGATTATTTGTTGGTCCTTTCTGATATTTGTTCTTTTGTGTTTGTTCTTTTGTGTTTCAGGGTTGAAGACAAAGACATGTGATCCTGAGGAAGGGTGTCAGCTACTACTCTACTTTCTTGTTGTAATCTGAACTTGTATTATGCTTTAAGTCACAAGACTACTACTATTGTGTTTTTTTGTATGACTTTGTTGTGTCCAAGTCACGGGACTTAACTTTTTTGGTGGCTTGTATGATGATGTTGTGTTTCACGGGACTTTGTTGTGTTCTATTGCATTCTCCTATATTTAACCTCTCCAAATGTTTTACTCCATCACACCAACCTCAAGTTCTTCTTACAATATACTTTCAACCTTCGCTTCCTCTCTACTCAATCCTCTGTGCTATCTAAACTCTGCTTCATCTCTAAAAACTTTCAATTAAAAACAGCATCAAGTTCTTCTTTTAATATACACCAAAACATTGTTATCTTCTTTTCTCATTTTACATATTTCACAAACATGTCTGCTTCTTATACAGATAACCTTTCTAATCATTTAAATGAAGTTTTCGACGACATCTTTGAGCAACATTTCGATCATACCTTCAATGGCATTCTAGAGGGTCAAACATCAGTCCCGAAGAAACGTGCATATTTAGAACGAAATCGCGAAGAAGGACACGACCGCTTATGGGAAGATTATTTCAGTGAGAATCCTACTTATCCACCACGCATATTCAGACGTCGTTTCCGAATGAACAAATCATTGTTCTTGCGTATTGTTGATCGCCTCTCTCATGAAGTTCCCTACTTTCAACAGAGAAGAGATGCAGTGGGGAGGTTCGGCCTATCTGGATTACAAAAGTGTACGGCAGCAATTCGTATGATGGGTTATGGCACTTCGGGTGACGCGACTGACGAATATCTTCGATTAGGTGCAAGCACTGCACTTTTATGTTTGGAAAATTTTGTTGAAGGAATAATACAGTTGTTTGGAGATGAGTATCTAAGGAGACCAACACCAGAAGATCTACAACGATTACTCGACATTGGAGAAATACGCGGGTTTCCTGGTATGATAGGAAGCATCGACTGTATGCATTGGGAGTGAAAAACTGCCCAACCGCTTGGAAAGGGCAGTATACACGTGGTTCAGGAAAGCCAACAATCGTCTTAGAGGCTGTTGCATCACAAGATTTGTGGATATGGCACGCATTTTTTGGACCTCCAGGTACCTTAAACGATATTAATGTTCTAGACCGGTCACCTGTTTTTGATGACATATTACAGGGCCGAGCTCCAAAAGTGAATTACATAGTCAACGGCCACAACTATGATAAGGCGTACTACCTCACAGACGGTATTTATCCAAAATGGGCCACATTTATCCAGTCTATAACACTTCCTCAAGGTCCTAAAGCTGAGTTATTCGCTAAACGACAAGAAGCCGTACGCAAAGATGTAGAGCGTGCTTTTGGAGTATTGCAAGCTAGATTTGCAATAGTTAAAAAACCGTCTCTTCTTTGGGACAAGGAAAAAATAGGAAAGATTATGAGGTCATGTATCATATTGCACAATATGATAGTAGAAGACGAACGAGAAGGATACACTCAATATGATATATCTGACTTCGTAGAAGGAGAATCAAGCCGATGCTCAGAAGTGGATTTTTCTTACTCTACGGATATGCCTTCGAATCTCGGTAATATGCTTGGCATTCGGAATCAAGTTCGTGATCAACGGATACATCATCGTCTGAAAGCTGATTTGATCGAAAATATATGGCAAAAATTTGGTCATCTTGAGAATTGATTATTGTATGTTTAAAATTAAAATTTATATAAATAAAAACTTTAAATAAAATTTTTAATAATATATATTTAAAATTTTAAGAACCCCAATTAGAGTAACACCAATGGAGTAGTAAAATAGAGATGAGTTCTTAACATATCACATCAAACCAAAATATTATTAAAAAAATATTAAGAACCCCTATGTGAGGTTTAGAGCACCCACATCAAGGGTTCTTAGAGCATCAGCAATGGTTAGAACCTCTTTGGGGTTCTTAACCTAATATAATATCACTATTTTTAATTTAATTTTAATATTGAATTAAAATTTAGTTTTAAAATAAATCAAACAAATAAGGTAATGACATGTGTTGGATGGGTTTCTTATTTAGATACTTGGGGTTCTTCCCTAAGATACTTGGAGTTCTAGTTTAGAACCCCATCACACTCTCTTTCTTACTTTTTCAATTTTTTATTATTTTAATTTTTAGATACCCATGTTAGAACTCCCCATTGGAAGTGCTCTTAGGGGTGGGGTTCTTAACTATTCACGTGGGACCCACGTGAATAGTTAAGAACCCGGGTCCTAAAAATCCTTATTTAAGAACCGGTTCTTACACTGTTCATGACACGTGGCGGCTTATCATTCGTCTAATTTTTTTTTTCGAATTTTTTTTTTTTTTTACACTTTTCCCAAAAAAAAAAAAAAAATTTTTTTTTTAAGAACCCCCATAGGGGTTCATTGATGGTCATGCTCTTAGGAATGGACATGAGTTCTTAACATATCACATCAAACCAAAATATTACTAAACTAATAATAAAACAATGAATTGGTGTCAAATAATGTTTTTTTCCCTTTGGTGAAAGAGAATTAAATTATTTATTAAATTTCCCTAAAACCAGCGTCCTATATATATTTTTTTGTCAACCCAGCGTCCTTTATAGTACCGTCATACTAGGTTAAATATGGTTCTTCATTATTTTTTCTTCTCAATTATAAGATGTCTAGCGCCTCCAACTCCGACCAGCGACCGCAGAAAGATAACAATCAGTTGCCGTTATCCCTTTTGTCATTGCCTGAGGAGATCGTTTTAAGCTGCTTAGCCCGCATCCCAAGAAGCTATTACCTAAACCTCTCTCTCGTCTCTAGAACCCTAAGGTCACTTGTTTGCTCGCCTGAGCTCAATCGATTGCGATCTCTCCTCCACAACAAATCCCTTTATATAGCTTTCTGTGATGGGAGCACCTACCATTGGCTTACCTTTTGTCCGATTGAGTATCGATTGGTCCCGATTCCGTTCCTTTCTCATCCTTTTAAGTGCTATTCTTTAACTGTATCGGATCAGAGATCTACTTCATTAAAAGACTCTTCAAATCTCCATCTGACCTTTGGATTCTTGATACTCGATCCGGAAAGTTGACCCAGGGACCAAGCATGAAAGTTAAAATCGAGTGGGAAGATGTCGGAGTGATCGACGGAAAGATATGCGTGATCGCTGTAGTTGGATTCGCAGGGTCTGATGAAAAGATCCAAGTGGAGGTGTTCGATCCAGAATCCAAAATTTGGAAATCTGCGGGGCACGAAAAAGTGCGACCAAGACCGTGGTGGGAACAGTATATTGCGTCGATGGAGGGAAAGATTTGCATGGTGGAATGTGGTAGAACCACAGTATACAATCCAAAAGAAGGTGAAGGAGAGCGGTTGGTTCATATGGCAAGTGAGAGACTAGTTGAAAATAATCAGAAAGAAGGTAGAACAAAGGAGAGGCTACGTGAAAAAGTGTATGGCGTGTGTGTGTGGTAGAGAATGTACTCTATGCTTGCTATCACGAGAGTGGGTTAATGTGGTTTGATACAAAGCTCAATGTTTGGAGAAGTTTGGTCAATCGTGACATGAAGGAAGTATATCGCTTTCGTTTGCATGCAATGGCGGAATACGAGGGGAAGCTAGCGCTTTTTCAATCCTCCTATTACCTCGACCGAACTGATAATAATACGAAGATGACGATATCCAAGATGTTCTTGATCGGGTTGGATAGGGTTGGAGAAAGGATTTGTGGGAAGATCGAATGGTCTGCTATTGTGGCCACACTCCCATATTCACCTTATTTTTATTCTTCTTGTTTTCTGCATTGGTTAGTTGCTTCTGACTGATCGCATCACATATGATTAAAATAATGTTCTTGAGCGTGAGTTGATGAATGATAAGCCAACTAGGAATGAAGTTAATTAGGACAATGCTTTTTATCAGTATCGAGTCTTCTGGTCACCGATTGTTTTATAGGAGTACAAGTCTTGGACGCTTATTTTAGTCATTTTAATGATGAATGATTACATGTTTATAATGTGTGTAGAAAATTGCACTCACTTTTAGCTGAAAGGCAAAATCGAATTTTTATGAGTAACGTTTATTTTAGTCTTAAAGGTTTGGTTTATTTTCTGTTTCCCTAGAATTAGCCATCGTAAACTCTTCTCATCATCGTTTCCGCCTCGCCAGTGACTTGAAATAATAAGAAGTTAACAAATGATCCAACGTACAGGAAATCCATTGCTTTTGTGCGCTTCTGCATAAATATTGAGATCATTGCAAGAAGAAAATTGCACTTTTTAAAGAAACTTGAAACACAAGTTAGCTCCAAACTTATCAAACCATCTATTGTAAATAGTTTTTTTCCCGTCTGAAGTGATACTTTTATTAACAATGATAGAATGCGTTTTGAGATACATAAGCCGGCATACGACATAACCTTCTCCGGAAACTGAGCCAAAAAAGGAAAGCGAAGCCAGCGGATTAACAAAATATCCCCGAAAACATAAACCGGTGGAAAATTTTATTTTCGAGAAAAAAACCCTATAAAAGGGAACTAGGACCTACAACTAAACAAAAATAAATCGATGAAATCCAAACCTAACAATAACACTCTAAACTTGTGAAACTAAACCCTTGCAAAGAGTCTTAAGCGAGAATTACTGAAGTTGTCCACGGCCCACAAAACGATAATAACAACTTCATGAATAACGACTGGGAGACACACTCCCAGACCCAAAGAACCAAGACTTCATAAACTGACAAGACGGAACCTTAACTAGCTCCACATACTCTTCCGGATACGGCTACAACACACTCTTATGCGCTCGAATAAACCCTAGATAGAAGTCTGAACCCAAACCCAATTCTAACGAGAAAAGGGACCATGAAGCCAAATCACCCGAAATCACCTCAAACATGACAAAACCTTATAAGAACTCCCATATTCAGCTTATTTTTGTTCTAGTTTTCTGCATTCTTTAGTTGCTTCCGATTGATCTCAGCTCGTATGATTAAAATGTTCTTGAGCCGCAGTTGTTGAATGATATGCCAACTAGGAATGGAGTTAGGACAAAGCTTTTTATCAGTATCGGGTGTTCTGAACGTTTATTTTAAGAGAAAAGTCATAAAATAGCACAAAACATACCTTATCATAAATATAGCACCAAGAAAAATAATTCACATTTTAATATTATTTTAATTACAAAGACTTTTATAGCATTATATAATTTAGGGTTTAGGGTTAATTATTTAGGGTTTAGGAATTATTATTTAGGGTTTAGGGTTTATTATTCAAGGTTAGGGTTTAGTATTTAGGGTTTAGGGTTTAGTATTTAAGATTTAGGGTTAGGGCTAATTTAGTGATAAAACATGTTTTGTGCTATTTTTATGATTTTTCTTCCTTGGTGCTATATTTTTGACAAGTCATGTTTTTTGTGCTATTAATGCGATTTGCCCTTATTTTAATTATTTTAACACCTTTTTATTAATAACAAAATCGCGAGATGATGAATGATTACCTGTTTCTAATGTGTGCTGTTTATCTCCTAATGATGGATGCTCCGGTTACACCACTCTGTCGAAACTCTGCACCAATCTCTTGCAGAAATCTCTCAAGGTCAGTGGTCTTTTCACGGCACAATTTGTTCATTGCCGCGGGTATCTTGTATTTAGGGTTTACCTCATGAATAATCTAGGTATTTTTGGTAAAACTAACACTTTATCGGCTAGCAATGAAAGAAATAACACTTTTGAGTTTGTATTTAAGTGGTTTTCCTTACAAGATTTTTAATGAGATGATCCTAGACCCGTTCATCCTAAATAGATAGGCCGGCCCCTTCATTTCTTTAAATACTTCTTTATTTATTTTGTTTTTCCTTTTCTTTCTTCTAGTATTTCGATGGCCCATTTTCCCATGTTGAGCCTGTTCTTTTCACCAACACTGCAATAGCAGCTGCGACAGAAAAAGAAGTATAAATATTGTTGCTTAACACACAAGTATGTGGAGAGGTCATGTGATTCTCCGTCACAGCGACGTAAAAGTGTGGATTCTCCGTCGCATTGAAATATCAGTGATTCCATGTTTTGCCTAACACCATCATTCTGCATCCATTTCTTGCGATTGTTTTTGTATCACCTTTATATTATCTGAGCTGCTATCGCAACGATTACATACCGAACATGGCCGTTGTAACTGAAACCTAAGGCAATTTAGCCTTGTGTTTTCTTTGAATTTCAGTAAGTCTAATTTTACAGAAAACCTAGTGTTTCTCTTTGCCCTAAGATGGCGCCGATCTCTCTCTCATTGCGTGGTTTCCCCTTGAACAAAAGATCACTTGTTTCTTGTTCCTTGTTCTGTGCACAAACCTCCATCATCCCATCCACTAAGATGAAGCAAAGAGCGTCTCCGACCAGTTTCAAAACTCCCAATGACAGTCCCGTCCTATCGCTATCGCTCGACCATCTCTCGCTCAACCGTTCGACCACTCGTCCATTGTCCGCTCGACCATCCCGCCTCGACCACAGTCTGTCCAGAGAGCGTCCTCGACCAACTGGCGACATGTTGGTAAGACCCACGCAGGATCTTACATCATTTACGGTCTCCTCGTCGATGGTTGTGTCCAGTGGCTCATGGACTGTCGTACCAGCTGGTTCCTATAATAGGAATGTTCATATTCAGATCAGTGTACATTCACATGAATCATTTATTGTCCAAATACATGATTTAATCCCATACTGTTTCCTCTATGGGGTCCTTTACTGTTTTCCTGTCGATGGTTGTCTCCACTGGATCCTGCACAGTTGTACCAAGTGCTCCCTGCAAAACAAAAGTTCATTTTTAGATACATGTACGTTCACATAGATCATTTCTTGTTCACACATAATTTAATCCCATATTGTTTCCTCCATGGGGTCGATCTCCCCGTTGATGGTTGTGTCCACTGGATCCTACACGGGTTTATCAGCTGCTTCCTGCAAAACCTATGTTCATCTACATTTCAGTGTGCGTTCAAAAATATCATTATCTTTCACACCCATGATTTAAGCCAATACTGTTTCCTCCAGGGGGGCGCCACGATCATCTCGTCAGTCATTTGTATTGGTTCATAACTGCTCTTAGACCTATCGTCCATGGTAAAGCCATCTTCGTCAACAATAGTTGTAGCTCTTGGTTCTTGTCGAGTGAATGTTCATATATTGATCAATGTACGTTCACAAAAACATGATCATTCACAAAATTAAATTAAGTCCATACCGTCTCCAACCCGCTAACGACGGGAGCTTTATCTCCCAAGGATTGCTCATCACCTGCCCAAGTGTCAAATTCGACTTCCTTCTCGATTGGATCCTACATAGTTGGATTTGCTACTTCCTGCACACCGAATCTTCGTCTTCAGATAGTGTACGTTCATCGATGATGTGATCATGGAAAGCAAAAGGGTTTTATTTTATTTATGCACAATTCTAATCAAACCGAAATGACATGTGTTTATTGTGCGAAGCCTATCTGGTCAACCACGATGATTAAACGCATGAAACCACTTGGAGAATTTTCTCAGCTCGATTACAGAACATATCCAAGAAGAATTAGATCAAAAGGAATTTAGATGAAGGAGTTATTCAATTTACAACTTTGGTGTTTTCCAGTTTACGCGATTCTGACCGTTTCGCCTTCAATGAAGAATTCCGACCAGACCAGAAAGAACCAAGGTGCAACACGACTTGTCCTATAATCTTGATCCATCAGAGAAGCCCAGAAATTTGGATTCAGCTCAAAGCTATCAAGGAATATTCATTTTTGTCCATAGCAAAGACTGCATTTAATTCTGCCTATTTCTCTCTCTTACATACACTTTCGAGTTTGAATTTTGTTTTCCAAGATACTCTGCATGTTAAGCTATGTTTATGAACGAATCTGATGTATTTTATCTATTTACAGAGCCCCAGTATCATGAATAAAAGATAGACTTTGATTATTATTTTTGGAAAATTTGAGAGTGATTCTCACTTTTCTTTTCATTGGTGTGTAATATTCATTGATGTGATCATTGTAACGCCCCTTTCCCATTATCCGCTGACCGTCGAGCTGACCGGTCAACAATCAAACAAGAACATGGCCAAGTCGAACCCGAGCAAGTCAAACAGAAAAAGTTCGCCACAAGACGAAGCCAGAGACAGATCGGTTTGAGACAAAGGCTCGCACTGACCCATCCTTTACCCCCGCTATCCTCACTTCCGTAGTACAAAGCTTCACAACTTGTACTACTTTCGTGAGTTGTGTCAGTTTGTACTAAACACAATATCAGGGAAGCATGTTCATTTCTAAGTAATCAAACGTTTACATAACGTTTAACGATCTTTACAAACAATTTGCCATTACTCAAAAACAACAATCAAGTCTCAATACAAAAATGGCGCCAAAGCGAACCGAGAGAAAACCCAAAATCATCGAATCAAAGTCCGCCACAAGCGATCATGAAACTACACCGAGGACCTCCCGCGTCCGTCGCTGCTAAACCTGAAAAACACAAAAGAGTCTAATGAGAGATCTAAGATCACCCAGCGAGACGGCTCCCCACTAAGGCTTCTATTCTATCTAGCATCTACAAATTCCCGTCCCAAAACCCCCAAAATAACAAACAATTTAACAATCGGTCGATCACGCACTGCCACGTCGAGTCAAACCCACAACACACAAGCACTTGCCAGAAGAAAGAGAAAGCGAGTAAAGAAATCGAAAGCACTGCGGCACATGCTCTCGATTAAAACTCAATCTATCTATCGCGCAATATGAGAACAACACACACAACATTGGGCCCTTACGATCTCGGTAACTTCCACGGGTTTACATCGTCACCGACATGGTAACTAACCCACAACTCCTAGATGTAAACACGAAGTCTCACGACCTAGGACACTGTTCTTAGTCCCTCGATACATAGTGACTCGGGATACAACATGGTAACCTAAGTTTCCATGCGATTTGGCCCTAGGACATGACCCCGTATTCTCCGAACCACACACCTACCGGCGTCACTCAGTAGGTTAACGCCATAACCGTAATCACCACCCGAAGGCACACAATCCGATTAGGCAGCTACCCGAGGATCCAATCGGGTCGGAAGTACCGAAACGTATTCAAAAACCTAGACTTGCGGGATCTAACGCACCCTAGGGTCCTAGTACAGAAATGTAAACACGCAGACTTGCTCGGACTCTAGCAATCATACACAATCAATAAACACCAACAATCTCAACAAAATGTCCCGCAAGTCTACACACACACACGCCAACACCCCCACCCTGACCCGGCGTCATACCGAGTCAGCAGTTACGAACTTAACCGGCCCCGTCAACGAGTTAAGTGTCCACAAGGACTGCTCGGACCAACACCGAGACGATCTAATAGGTCTGAAAAGAAAGCTTAACAACCACACAAAAACACAATAACAACAACCACCATGCAAGCAAGCCTATTAGGGTTTCTAATGTATTTTAACTCATTCACGTTCGCTACGCTAGATTAGTGGATTGCTAGCCCATAGACGGCTCAACACACGTTCTCGTCCGCTACCTTGGATTAGCGGATTGCTAATCCGTAGACGGCTCAACTCCCATTACATAACTTCACAATTACTCAATCCCTAAGTGTCTTTTAATCACTCCTCGATCCGTCGGTTTAGAGTTAGTAGCTTACTAAACTCCCCGACGTTTCACAATTCACTTAATTAATTCATTGCTTTCTCTTTAACTTCTATTAAACCTATTCTCGATATCCATTTCATACTCTATACATTTGTTAGGTTTAATTCCGTATTTTAACCGTCTTAATTCCTGTATATAGTTTCATTCGATATCATCCTTATAATACATATAGATGCATATACGGTCCTATCATGCAACGTCTATATGTGCATCAATCAATAACACTAACAACCTAGCGGCACACAACGTTTTAATCCTTTTAACCCTACAGTCCTAGCATGCATCTCAAAAACCCTAACCATTTTACCGTCAATCAGTCAATTCAATTATCAAACAAGCGGTCACTTCAATTACGGGTATGCAAAGACCTACTTCTATGGTTTCTCATTTCCCAGTCTATATGCTTCTAACTACAATAGGTTTTTGAGCCGACTCAGAGTGATTAGGATCGGAATGACGGCACGGATGCGGATATGACTTCCCGAGACTCCGAACTGAAACCCAAACCTCCTGAACACATGAACACGAACCCCGAAGCTTTCCCGAACACCTCTAGAACCGGCTAAACTCAGAAGCGGTCGGAGTCAACGCATTGACCGTGCGTTGACCGTTGACTTTGACCATTGACCGTTGACCAGTTGACCAAACTTGAACCGGTTGACCACTCTGAACCGAATGAACCAATGCAATCGAACGAAACCAACTGAACCGGCTTCCAATTGAATCGGTTAGGTTAAACCGGTTTAGGTCAAACCGTTGACCGGTTTAACCCAAATTTAACCGTGGCTTAACCAAGCCTAAACCAGACCCAATCTTGAACCAAACCATGCATACCCAACCATTGAAGAACCGGCTTGAAGATGGCGGCGGTGGAGCTTCTCCGGCGAGCTTCTCCGACGTTGACCGGCGGCGGTTCCGGTGGCTCCTTAACTTTTCCGGCGGTTAATGGCAAGCTCAGGCGGTGGAGAACATTCTTAGATCCATTCTGAAGCTACTGAGAGGTGGTAGAAACCTTGAATCACCAAAGAAAGAGAGAGAGAGAAGAAGAACCTAGCCGCGGCGGTTCTCCGGCCAGATTCCGGTGACCTCCGTTGACGGAGACGGTGAGAGATGGCCAGCGGTTGTAGAGGAGCTCAAGGGGAGTTGAATGGTCCAAGTAGCAAGTGATTTAGGCTTAGGGTTTGGGAGTTATGAGATTTCTTGTGTTGGAAGCTATGAAGAACACATGATGTTCTTGAGGTGTTCTTGAGGTTTCAAAGAGTTTTGCTTGAATTTCTGGGTTATGATGAAGTTAGAGAGAGGAGAGAGCTCGGTGGTGAGATGAGAGAGTGAGTTTTTGGGTAAAATGAATCTAATTTTTGGTGAATGTATGTGACATGACACAATATGCCATGCAAAAGAGTTCATGAACTTGCATGGAGAGCTGGAGTGCTGGCACCTTTCTGAAGTGAACACCTGTTCATGCAGAGTTTATTATGAGCCAATTACCCTTCCCTAAACCTAACTAAACCGCTCTTAACCCGTCTTAACCCGTTGTCTCGGTTTCCTCGGCTTCACGTTTGACTTTTTAGAAAATCCTTCACTGTTTCCATAAATCCCCAAACTTCCAAAAACTGATTCTCCTTGATTTTAGATGAATTTAGAAAGTTGAATCGCCTTGTTTGGAGTTCCGTAGCTCCCGTTATGAATTTCCGAAGTTTTCTCGACAAGCCGAAAAACCCGTTTCTGCTCCGTCTCTTCCAATTCTGGTCTTGTAAATGTTCTTTATGCTATAAAACTAGAACATTTGGCCCGTATCGGCTTCCGTCTCAACTTTTGGCAAAATTACGATTTTGCCCCTGGACTTTGGCAAAATTACAATTTTGCCCCTGTTGACTTTTCTTCTGCCCGTTGACCGTATTTTTGAAAACAGGGTATTACAATCATTGTGTGTAATATCCATTGATCAACCGATCCGTCTTGGTGCGTCATATCCAAGGGATAAAACGGTATATCAGGAGTCTTCCGCATCTTCTGTGCGACCATTCAATCCATGGTGAATCAAGAGACTTTCCGCAGCTCGTGTGACCAATTCATCCACCGCCTTGTTTCTTTGAATTTTCATCACTTGTAGAAGTCAAGGATTTTCCCTTTACCAACTTAGAGTGCATCATCCTTGGGAGAATCGCATCAGAGCTCAGAAAACTTTTGTCGACACCGTCTTAGTAGTCCTGGTTAAGCCGCTTTGGATTAAGACAAGATGAAACAAAAGAAACTGGTTAAAAACAAGGGCAGGAATAAGCAATAATAATCATCCGACTAATTACAACCAACGGGGAGATTCCATTTGCTGAAAACCGAAGTTGTGGGATCAGGAAATGAAAACTTGTCAATTTTGACAAAGAAATACTTCATCTGCCAATCGAGGGTTTGCTAGGTTTCACACTGGCTCACAACTTGTATCTCAGCCGAAGGTTAATTTGAACACATGTCTGGTTCGTAATATTCAGCTGGACGAAGCACTCGAAGAGGTAAAATATCAGTGGTATGCCAAGAACCGTGCCGAGCTCCAGAAGGCCGGTCACATTTATTCAGCTGAGCTGTGTAAAGGCAATTTGGAGCCTTGCACATAAATCGACCAACACCTTCGGTAGTGGAAACCGTAGATTGGCAGAGTGAAAGAATGATTCATAGAGACACACATAGTTTGGAGGAGCATTCCATGGATGCTGCAAAGAAAAATAAGTTTTACGTCCTCATCCCGGAAGAGATATTAGAAAGGCTATCTTGTAAACGCTCAGACACTCAAACTTAGCAGAACATATTAATGAGTTAACCAGAGATTGGTGTCTCAATTGCGTGCTAACTATAAGATTAACATCATAACCATCAGACTCTAACTCCTCAAACACTCATTAAAAAAAAACCAACTTACTCGGACTGTGGAATATAGGAGTCGTTTACAACTTGTAGAACAAAAATTAATTGTAAACAGATAATCAGATTCAGAGCATGTCCCATTTCAAAATCAAAGAAAAGCAGAAGGAAACTAACGATATAGCTACTTGTACCCGTAGGCATCGATTCACGGAAGATATTCAAGGAAGAATTTGAGAGAGTCGATAGGGTTTCGGCCAAAGTTAGCTATGAAATGGAAAGCTTCGAATAAGAGATTTGAAGAAGAGATATCAATTTGAGATGGGTGGGCGTAGAAGAGGATTTGTGGAGAGATTAGAGAGATGATTCGTGGTGAGATTAGAGAGATGATTCGAAGGAGATTCCTGAAAAGGGGAAGAACAAAAGAAAATCAGTGTTTGATGTATTTGATAATTTCTCGACACTTTGTCGAAATTTCTTGGGTATAGGCTGGTAATTGAAATGTTTTGGGCTATAAAATTGGGTTTAGGTTTTCCGGATTAATTGTAGGCTTAACGTGGTCATAATATATTCCTTTTTTATTGACTCTATTTTTAAATTTTAACTAATCTATTTTACTTTATTAAAATCAGAACAAGTTTGCTCATAATATAAAGAACGATTGCAAACAGGTTTTATGAAAGCAAATTTGTGTTTTAAATTCTTTGAAATAGTTTTGCAATTTTGGTAACACTCAAATTAAAAATAGTACACAACAAAATTTAAGAAATAGCTTTCAGACTAGAATGTTAAAGCACAAACGAAACTTTAGATTTTAAGGGTTTATGGTTTAGGGTTTCTTTGGAGTGAACAAAACCCTATACCCTAAAAAGAAACCGTAAAACCTCATTATGAGGTTTCATTGTAGGGCATCTCCAACCCACCCACAAAAATTCAAATTTTGAGGTTTTGAATAGTGAAACCTCAAATTTGATGTTTGGGAAACATACAAATTTACACTTAATATTACAACTAAAATTATTCAACAAACGTATTTCCATGATACTCTCAAATATGATTAATCAATGCATTTTGAAGTGATAAATGTGCTTCTTTATTTTTTATCTTAAGATTGATAAATATATATATATATATATATATATATATATATATATATATATATATATATAGTATCTAAGTCAAAATTGTTTAATGGTCAAAACTAATGAAATATTTAATTACAAATCTCTAGATTGTAAAAGAAAAGACTGAAACCTCAAATTTTTAGGTTTAGCATCTCCCAAAAAAACCTCAAAACCCAT